>CM061532.1:264528012-264932749 GCA_030545055.2 Neoaliturus tenellus
TTTGACTTTTAAACTCAAAATTTTGACTTTTAAACTCAAAATTTTGACTTTTAAACTCAAAATTTTGACTTAAACTCAAAATTTTGACTTTAAACTCAAAATTTTGACTTAAACTCAAAATTTTGACTTTAAACTCAAAATTTTGACTTTTAAACTCAAAATTTTGACTTTTCAACTCAAAATTTTGACTTTTAAACTCAAAATTTTGACTTTTAATCTCAAAATTTTGACTTTTAAACTCAAAATTTTGACTTTTAATCTCAAAATTTTGACTTTTAATTTCAAATTTTGACTTTTAAACTCAAAATTTTGACTTTTAAACTCAAAATTTTGACTTTTAAACTCAAAATTTGATCCTTAAACTCAAATTTTCGACTTTTTAAACTCAAAATTTTGACTTTTAATCTCAAAATTTTGACTTTTAAACTCAAAATTTTGACTTTTAAACTCAAAATTTTGACTTTTAAACTCAAAATTTTGACTTGTAAACTCAAATTTTGACTATTAAACTCAAAATTTTGACTTTTAAACTTAAAATTTTGACTTAAACTCAAAATTTTGACTTTTAAACTCAAAATTTTGACTTTTAAACTCAAAATTTTGACTTTTAAACTCAAAATTTTGACTTTTAAACTCAAAATTTTGACTTTTAAACTCAAAATTTTGACTTTTAAACTCAAAATTTTGACTTTTAAACTCAAAATTTTAACTTTTAAACTCAAAATTTGACTTTTAAACTCAAAATTTTGACTTTTAAACTCAAAATTTTGACTTTTAAACTCAAAATTTTGACTTTAAATCTCAAAATTTTGACTTTTAAACTCAAAATTTTGACTTTTAAACTCAAAATTTTGACTTTTAATCGCAAAATTTTGACTTTTAAGCTCAAAATTTTGACTTTTAAACTCAAAATTTTGACTTTTAAACTCAAAATTTTGACTTTTAAACTCAAAATTTTGACTTTAAATCTCAAAATTTTGACTTTTAATCTCAAAATTTTGACTTTTAAACTCAAAATTTTGACTTTTAAAACTCAAAATTTTGACTTTTAAACTCAAAATTTTGACTTTTAAACTCAAAATTTTGACTTTTAAACTCAAAATTTTTACTTTAAATCTCAAAGTTTTGACTTTTAATCTCAAGTTTTGACTTTTAATCTCAAAGTTTTGACTTTTTAATCTCAAAATTTTGACTTTAATCTCAAAATTTTGACTTTTAAACTCAAAATTTTGACTTTTAAACTCAAAATTTTGACTTTTCAACTCAAAATTTTGACTTTTAAACTCAAAATTTTGACTTTTAATCTCAAAATTTTGACTTTTAAACTCAAAATTTTGACTTTTAATCTCAAAATTTTGACTTTTAATTTCAAAGTTTTGACTTTTAAACTCAAAATTTTGACTTTTAAACTCAAAATTTTGACTTTTAAACTCAAAATTTGACTCTTAAACTAAAAATTTCGACTTTTAAACTCAAAATTTTGACTTTTAAACTCAAAATTTGACTTTTAAACTCAAAATTTGACTTTTAAACTCAAAATTTTGACTTTTAAACTCAAAATTTTGACTATTAAACTCAAAATTTTGACTTTTAAACTTAAAATTTTGACTTAAACTCAAAATTTTGACTTTTAAACTCAAAATTTTGACTTTTAAACTCAAAGTTTTGACTTTTAAACTCAAAATTTTGACTTTTAAACTCAAAATTTTGACTTTTAAACTCAAAATTTTGACTTTTAAACTCAAAATTTTGACTTTTAAACTCAAAATTTTGACTTTAAATCTCAAAATTTTGACTTTTAAACTCAAAATTTTGACTTTTAAACTCAAAATTTTGACTTTTAAACTCAAAATTTTGACTTTTAAACTCAAAATTTTTACTTTAAATCTCAAAGTTTTGACTTTTAATCTCAAAGTTTTGACTTTTAATCTCAAAGTTTTGACTTTTAATCTCAAAATTTTGACTTTTAATCTCAAAATTTTGACTTTTAAACTCAAAATTTTGACTTTTAAACTCAAAATTTTGACTTTTAATCTCAAATTTTGACTTTTAATCTCAAGATTTTGACTTTTTAAACTCAAAATTTTGACTTTTAAACTCAAAATTTTGACTTTTAAACTCAAAATTTTGACTTTTAAACTCAAAATTTTGACTTTTAAACTCAAAAATTTTGACCTTTAATCTCAAAATTTGGACTTTTAAACTCAAAATTTTGACTTTTAAACTCAAAATTTTGACTTTAAATCTCAAAATTTTGACTTTTAATCTCAACATTTTGACTTTAAAAGTCAAAATTTTGACTTTTAAACTCAAAATTTTGACTTTTAAACTCAAAATTTTGACTTTTAAACTCAAAATTTTGACTTAAATCTCAAATTTTGACTTTTAAACTCAAAATTTTGACTTTTAAACTCAAAATTTTTACTTTAAATCTCAAAATTTTGACTTTTTATCTCAAAATTTTAACTTTTAAACTCAAAATTTTGACTTTTAAACTCAAAATTTTGGCTTTTAAACTCAAAATTTTAACTTTTAAACTCAAAATTTTGACTTTTAAACTCAAAATTTTGACTTTTAAACTCAAAATTTTGACTTTTAAACTCAAAATTTTGACTTTAAATCTCAAAATTTTGACTTTTAAACTCAAAATTTTGACTTTTAAACTCAAAATTTTGACTTTTAATCGCAAAATTTTGACTTTTAAGCTCAAAATTTTGACTTTTAAACTCAAAATTTTGACTTTAAATCTCAAAACTTTGACTTTTAAACTCAAAATTTTGACTTTAAAACTCAAATTTTGACTTTTAATCTCAAAATTTTGACTTTTAAACTCAAAATTTTGACTTTTAAACTCTAAATTTGACTTTTAACTCAAAATTTTGACTTTAAATCTCAAAATTTTGACTTTTAAACTCAAAATTTTGACTATTAAACTCAAAATTTTGACTTTTTAAACTAAAAATTTTGACTTTTAAACTCAAAATTTGACTTAAACTCAAAATTTTGACTTTTCAACTCAAAATTTTGACTTTTCAACTCAAAATTTTGACTTAACCAAAATATTCTCTTTGACATTTTGAGGAAATATTTTATTTTATAAGGTATTTTGTCACTCACAATTTAAGTTTTTTAGATACTTTATGGTGAACTGGTTTAATGAATATATTTACACATTTTTGCAAAAAGTTTTTCATAATTATTTGGTCTTCTTAGAATTGACTTTTTTTCTTTTTTTTTTTAAATCTATTACTGAAGATCTATGGCACTATTTATGATAAAAATGAATACAGAAGGCACAAGGCAAAATATTAAATGATCTCTAGAAGAGATATTAGTTTGATAATAATATTACAGTATTCATGCCTCTAATTACAGATTAAAGTATTATAAATAATATAATACTGGTGCTCGGTGACCATTTACTTATATGTTGTCCAAGTGTTAGCACTCAATGATTACTGGCCCATAACCTCTTCCCCTGCCTGAGGGTATTAGGGTATTTTTCACATCGACGGAGGGTAATTTTATTTAAGGCGTCTGGCAGCACTGATCACTAGTCAGTTGTGAAGTTGTGTGTGATGTCAGATCCAGATGTCAGATTTCTTGTAAACACAACGTATTAAAAATTAAAAATATGGTATTGGTATTATTAGTTAATCGTGTCCCTTGGAAGTGTGTTTGTAAACTATAAAACTGCGCATTATATGTTCCTATTTTTAATTCTGTTTTAAATGCATAGCAAAATGATGAGCAAGGAAGTATATCTTATTATTTTGATAATGTGTTTGGTCAAGTAACTTAGGCCTAACTTTCTCCTACAGACAAATTGATGAGGAAAGAATCATAGCTTAATTAAGAAAATATCATGAAAATTGTCAAGCAAAGGTCTAGTGTCGTTATTGAATAGCCTAGGGCTTGTTTTGCACTTGAAATAATTGCCATAAAATGTTGGTTGTTGGATTGAGAGTTGTTAGAGGACCAGATTGGGCTTGGACAATCAAGACAGAGGAGAAGGTCACGTTGGGACAGTTGTTGAAGTTGGTAAACCAGGATCCAAGGTATCACAGACGGTTTTTGTTCAATGGGATAGTGGGATAAAACCAATTACAGAGCTGGATATAAAGGAGCCTATGACTTGAGAGTGTATGATAATGCTCCGGCTGGTATGTACATAGCTAAACATAACAAACTTCTTGAACTGATACCATTTTTGGCTAAAGTTTGTTATCTTACTTATTTATCAATTTATAAAAAACCCTATAAGTATGGCTAGCCTACCCCATGTTAAAAAAAAAATTGTTTCATCCTTGAAAAGCAGAGTAGGCTAGAATAAAGCGCTAATGCTTGGTTACTTCTTCTAATTGCCATGGAAAAATTAAGTCGTGATAGTAAAATCCGATAGCTATCCGTGATAGTCGTGATAGCTATCCGAGTTTAGGGGGTAGCTGGCAAAACTTTTTATCCCACTCCACCGTTATTATCGATGTGTAAATTTTGATATTGCGATAGTATTGCTATTCTCTGATACAATTACACGATGTGATCGATTGCAATTGCATTCTGAGTTAGTTTTGTTCAAATAATTAAACATTACCTTTTGACAATAAAACAAATATATCAAACAAGTAACTGAAAATAATAAAAATAAACTACCCAAGTTTATTGTGTGGGTGTATCATAATTGTGAGAAGAAGCAGACTAGGAGACTTCGTTAGACCTAAAATGGTGTCACACAAATGGTGTCACACAAATGCTGTCAAATATAAATCAGAAAGGTTTTTTTTTCTTTTGTATGGAGGGAATATGCATTTTAAATGTTTCCAAACACCGTTGATTTTGTTGTTAAACAACGGTGTCAATAAAATTGGCGAAGGTTTATGTCATTGAGTAAGTATGGCAATGTTATTAACATAATGTATTGAGTGGACAATAGATAGGGAAGATAGTAACGCTTGCCACAGGATTCAGTCCTGTCTAGACTCAACTATCGATTTTTGTAACAGCTGTATGCATTTGGTCTATTGAATCGACTACATATCGCATCAACTCGTTTGTCAACATTATCTTTGAAAACTTAAGGAGGATTCGAATCGATTTGAGCTATCTTTGTTGAAAGCTTACGATCATATCACATCGGTAGCCAGTTAGTGGTGCCCCTAACGGATGGTCTTGTCATTCGGTGTTTCCAAATTTTAACATTGCTTGACCACTCTATACCTTATGATAATAACGTCGCCATATTTATTCTTAACGGTTATGGTTAGATTTTTAGCTTAGATTATTATTAATGATACATTTTTGTTAATGATTGTACTATGCATATCTGAACTCAAACGATTACAACTACCATCGAAGAATCGCAATATCAAAATTTCCACAGCGATAATAACGGTGGAGTAGGATAACAAAGTTTCACCGCGTTTTTTTACTTTTCCATAAGGATGTCCATATTTATTTGGTTCTGTATTATCATTAAAAAAAACTAACCAGGTACAGAATCCTCACGCAATGCTAAATTTTGCTATGCGAGCAAAACCGCCAAGCGCTGTTGCCGATGCGTCGGCTGCTGGCTGGCCGTCTGGCCGGCTGAGTGAACGGATTGCTAACGTCGCTTGACCGGTTTTGCTTGCAGCGCCCCCTGTGATCTGGCCGGCTGAACTACTAAACCTAGTGTAACAGAATTATTGTGTGAGACTTCTGTACCTGGTTAGTTTTTCTGGTATTATCGATGTTTTCAATTATCTTTCCAATATGCCCATTCGATAGTTGAGCCTAAACTAAATGTGTTGAGTAGGCTAAGTCAATGGATGGATAGAATGGGATAGCAAACTTTTGTCCCATTTTTCTATGATAGCAATTTATCTTTACTTGCTAGGCCTATATAGATGTTGGTGAAACTTCGTTATTTTCCTCCACCGTTATTGTTATTATCAATGTTAAAATTTTGATTTTGTGACAATACTTTTTTCTATTTTATCTATATGATACAATTTACACGATACGACTACTTTATCACGTGATTTTTTAAAACTTAGTTTTGTCTAAGATAACTTAATTAAAAATACTTTTGACAATAAAACAAATATATTGCAAACAACTAATTGAAAATAACAAAAAAAGTACAAGTTTTAAATAATATAACCTATGTTAACATTATCAAAAAATGACATAAATTATAAACTAAGTTACCGAAGTTTATTTTGTAGGTGTAGGCCTATTTTAATTGTGAGAAAATACAGACTTCATTTAAAACCTAAAATGGCGTCACACAAATGCTACCAAATACGAATGAGAATGGTTTTTCCCTATTGTTTTGAGGGAATATGCGTTTTAAATGTTTCTAAAAACCATTGATTTTGTTGTTATAAACATCGGCTGTCCATAAGTGACGAGGGAGGTTCACGGTTAGATTGTTAGGTTGGATTATTATTATAATACATTTCTCACCTTAATGATCGTTTTTGATTAGATTGTTTTCATCGCACAATTTTAATCGCAAAATCAAAATTGTAACATTAATAACGGTGGAGGAGTATAACGAAGTTCCGCTAAGGTTTTAAGTAATTATTGAAAAGTTCAATTCAAGTTTATTATGAAGGCCCTGAGTGTACGATAGGCTACCTATCAGCTAAACATAACGTATATAGTTTTTATCCTGTGAAAGTTCGTTATTCTGACCCCATTCTTATTATGGATGGTTGAAATTTTGACTTTGTGATCAAATATACCTACATAGGCCTACTACAATAAAACGATACTAATGCAAATTTATACTTTGATTAGCTTTGTTCTAAGATAATTAAAAGGGTCTTTTTTGGAATGTCCCCGGATTTTTAAACAATTTTCTATTGAGTTCCCACATAATGGAAATGGTTAACACGACTTGTAGTCAGTTTCGTCTTTTTTGGAATGTCCCCGCATTTTTAAACAATTTTCTATTGAGTTCCCACATAATGGTAATGGTTAACACGACTGGTAGTCAAGTGGGAAGTTTTTTTATCGTGATCGTTATCAGTAAGATTATCTTTGGGTCCTTCGCCTGCTTATCGGTAGGCTGATAAAAGGTTGCGCGCTCGACTTACATATTCAGTCGTCATCATGTTTCTAGTCTATAATTTTATCCTGCAGTACATTCCTTAGACATGTTGAAGGCAATTCATTCATTCATTCATTCGATGGGGCGGACCTAATCCCAAGGCGCGTCAGCCGCAAGGGCTTTTTGCGCTCCCCGTATGTGTTTCAGAGCTCATCCAAGTCTAGGAACCCGATGAACTTCTGCAACCTGCAGACTAGCTCCTCTTGAGGATGGAAAGAGCCCCTCCGCAGTCCTCCGAGGGCCCTCTCTCTAGCCTCTTCCAGCTCCATGCAGTCGAACAGCTAGTGATCTGCAGTCTCTTCTCAATGCCCACACTTCCTACATACCGGGTCCCCATTGAAGAGACCCATGCGCTTCAGGTGCTTCCTCAAAGAACACTGTCCTGTTAAGAGCCCTGTTACTTGCCTTATTTGCCTCCTTTCTAGCTGCAGAATATTAGAGGCAATTTTCTGAGATGGAGAGTGAAGCATTAGCTTACTTACCCTCAGTTGTGGTAGTCTAGACCAGACCTTACGATGCTCCTCCCTCGCCCATGACGTGACCGCTTGACACGCATACTTACGAGAGACAGCACAGAACGGCTCTGGGCCAGTGAATGCTGAGGACGAAGCTACGTTGGCCAGGGCGTCCGCAGCCTCATTCCCGGGGATCCCCGTGTGACCAGGGACCCAACAGAGCGTCACGCTGTTGCATCTGCCCAACGCAGATACCATGGTGAAGCAGTCCCAGACGATCTTTGACCTGAACTCATAAGAGTCCAGAGCCCTTAGAGCTGCCTGGCTATCTGAAAAAATGGAGATGCTCCTGTCCCTGATGCCCTGCACCAGGTTCAATCTGGCGCACTCCATTATTGCCACAACCTCCTCCTGGAACACCGTTGGGTGTAGCCCCATAGGGATATTAATACCTACCCCCGCTTGTACCCCATGTACTCCGGCTCCTGTTCCTCCTCTTACCTTGGACCCGTCAGTGAACCATTCCAGGTCCGCGGGTTGAAGAGAGTTTCCCCCGGATAGCCAGTCCTCTCTTGCTGGTAGGAGGACTCTAAAAGACTTACCGAAGGTGTATTTGACTGACATGTGGTCAGAGGGCATGTCTAACCCGTCCCCCTGAACCGACAGAATGATCCGAGAGTGACCCCGGTGTTCTCCAGTGTCCATCCAAAGATTTTCACGTTTGAGTCGGTGAGCAGCTTTCCTTGCCGTGGTCTTGACGAAAAGATCAATCGGCAGCAAGTTGAGAGGACAGTCTAGGGAAGCCCCCAGACTGGAACTCAGGGCTCCTGTGATGAGAAGACAGGCGAGTCTTTGAACTCCCGCCAATCCCCTCACCGCCGATCCCGAGTCCATCTTAGGCCACCACACAAGCGAGCCATAGGTGATGGCAGGTCGGACCACAGAGACATAAAGCCAGTGCATAAGCTTTGGCTTAATTCCCCAAGTCCCCCCCACCAGTCGCCTGCATATAATGAGTGACCACTTACCTCGGTCTAATACCTTTTGGAGTTGTGGTCCCCAATGAAGCGTCTGGTCCAGAGTGACCCCCAGATACTTCACCTGTAATGAGTTAGCAATCTATGATAGGCGTCCCAGCATTTACTTAGCTTAGCCCTTCTGAATAGAGCCCTTACCCTTTTCCTTAGGCTGCCAAGTTCTGAGCTCCACCACCCAGACTTACCCTGACGTCCCGCCGACAGTTGACAGCAGTCCTCAAATGAGGACACGATGTCCCCACCCAGGCAATCAGCGACCAAGTCTAGCTGATTTGTGTCTCTGACGCAGGAGTACAGAGGGCCACTCTCTTCTATTCTATCCTGCAGAACAGTCTTAAATTTCGCCCAGTCCGTCCTTTTGGGATTTCTGAACGTGTTCTTTTCAGGTGAAAAGTTGCCTATAAGGAATTTTATATGTCTGTGGTCAGAGAGGGATGGCTCCTGAGACACATGCCAGTCAGCAATCTCAGTCCTCATCCCCTCTGTGTACAATGTGAGATCGATAACCGATTGTCCGACTCGACTGACAAAAGTCGGTTCCGACCCCACATTGGCTATCATGAGTCCACTAGAGACGAGATAATCTAACAAAATGTTACCTTTATTATCATTCCTCCTGCATCCCCATGCCGTGTTGTGCGAGTTGGTGTCGCACCCCAGCAAGAGGTCGGTGCCAGAACCGGTTGCATACTCGACCAGCCTCCGGACTTCCTCCTGCGGGGGTTGCGTGGTGTCCATCGGCATGTAGACCAATGCCAACAGCAGGTGTCTTCCGGTCGACTGGCACGTGGTCCTGACCACGGTGACGTCCCTGGAACAGAATTCCAGAACCGGCACACATTTGATCCCATTACAGGACCAAATGCAGGTTCTGGGGTTATTGACATGACCAGAAATGGTCCGCCCCATAGGAGCCCCCAATCCTGAAATCATGTTGTTCCTGATCCAGGGTTCGTGGATCAGTGCAAAGTCGACCATCCCACTGGAGATGGTCTCACACAGTACCACCGTAGCGGCCTTACTGTGCTGGATGTTAGCTTGGAGGACCCGGATCATCAAGGGGAGCCAAAGAGAGAACCCTGAGCTTCACCCTATTCAGACCCAGTAAAATCCTCCAGTCCTGGTCCTTCAGCTTCTTGGCCGAGCTACCATCGACCGCAAGCACGAGAGTCTGGCACTCCTCCTCTCTCTTGCAGCTGATGACTCGCCAATCCACCGTCGAGACACTGGGGTTTTGCCTGCAAACACAGTCAAGAATTTCTTTTGGCTCCTTCTTGGCCAGAATCCAATCGGTCCGAAGGAGAACCTTAGCGACACGTAGGAGATCCTTGTAATCCCTCACAATGACACCAGGCCCCCCCTCCCCGACCAGACCCAGACGAGGAACCACATCGAGAAGCCAGGCCCGGGTGACCTCGCTACCACAAGTGATAACAAGAGCACCCTTCTCCGGATACGTCCTCAGGATCTGCTGCGGAGTGGTGGCTGTGATCACCTCTCGAACAGCTTCTCCTGCAAAGTCCTCAACTGCTCCTCGGTGAACCTGGAATCAGGATAATCATCGGGAGCAATTGCCATCTTCCAGCTTGCAGTGGCTGCAGTTCCTGACTCCCCCGGCCTCACATCCCATCTCTTGGGACGCTTTGGGGTCTGTCGATCCTGCTGCTGCCTCTGCTGTTCTGAAACAACCAAGTTAGCATCTCTTCGAAGGGGAGAGATCTCAGAGCCCTGCTGGTCTTGTGCAGGGCTTGGAGTCTCTTCGTTCCTCTTTCGTTTTCCTTTCGAGCGCTTCTTGGGAGGTTTCGAAAGGCCTTTCGACCTCCGCCACTCGTCAATTGGCAACCAGGTGCCGTCTACCTCCTTCCTGGCCTTCATCAGATTGAAAGCTTCACTTAACCGCAGTTTCGGCCGGGTGGAGTCTCGTGTTTCATCGGTCTCTGCAACAGATGTATTAGTGCCCTGGATCTCCATACCGAGGTCATGCGTTGCCGCCTCCTCAGTTCGGAGAACCAGGTTACGATTGTCGATGCTGAAACTCGAGGGGGGTGCACCGACCGGGACGGACTGGTGTGCCCACTCAAGCACATCGAGAGAGCTGTGACTTGGAGGAGCGATCGCAGCGAGGGAACTCCCGGCCGAAGCCTCCGTTCTCTCAGCTACATGCTCCCCCCCAAAATGTCTCATGACACCATCAGCAGAAAAGTTGCCCTCCCCAGAATCCACGGGCATGCCCTCCACAAGGGAGGGGTGGGATTCACGCCGAGGCGTTGACTCACCTGGGGTAGTCTCCAATTGTTCCTGTTCTGCCATGTTGTCTGAAACAACAAAGTTAGCAGTATGCCGGCCGTTCCATGCTCTTTGCACTCCGCCCGTCAGTAGATCCCCAGAACCGCTGCACACATACCAGATCTGGGTTGGCAGTGAAGCAGCCGTACCGCGACCCTCTCGCTTCGCCTGCTGCTGAAGTGGACTCTGAGCCGTTCCGATGATCTTCACCTCCGCCCCAGGTCCTTACTAGAGTCGCTGCTCCCCGACTCTGGGGCTGTTTATCGACCGCCAAGTCTAGATCCGCCGCCTTTAGCTAGGGCAGTGGCACCCCGTGCAGGCTGTGATACCTATCACAGTGCAGTTGCCCAAAGCAACTGACTCACAGCGGTCTTGGGGAAAGGTCCGCCGCCCCTCTAATGAGAGCCGACCCCCGATCCCCCTGAGGGGCTTACGCTTACCTCTCGCCACCGTTGAAGGCAATTGAAAATTGTTTAAAAATGCGGGGACATTCCAACCTAACGTAACCTAACCTAACCTAACTGCCCCGCGGCTCTCCCGGCGGGTCAGTCGCGGGATAGCTGTGGGACGGCCTAGGTTAGTTTAGGTTAGGTTAGGTTAGGTGTCTTAACCATTTCCATTATGTGGGAACTCAATAGAAAATTGTTTAAAAATGCGGGGACATTCCAAAAAAGACCCAATTAAAAATACGTTTTTGACAATAAAACAAATATTGCAAACAAGTGAGGTAACTGAAAATTACAAAAATCAAATACAAATTTTAACTAATGTGGCCTGTAACATTAACCAAGAACACAACACAAAATCAACAACTTAAGTTTATTATGTAGGTGTAATCTTAGATTGTGAGAAGATGTAGACATTCGACCTAAACTGATGTCACAGTATTGGTGCCAAAGAAGAATTAGAAAGAAATTTTTTCCCTATTGTATTGAAGGAATATGTGTTTTTAATGTTTCTAAAAAGCATTGCTTTTGTTGTTATAAAACATTGCTGTCCATAAAAGTGACAGAAGGTTTATGGTTAGATTGTTAGGTTGGATTATTATTATTTCTTACCTTAATATCATTGTTGATTCGATTGTTTTTATCACACAGTTATAATCGCAAAATCGTAATTTTAACCATCAATAATAACGATGGAGTAACTAACCGATTAAAGGTCCGCCTTTAATCCTTATTAAGAATAAGACTTTGTTTGCATTTGTATGGTAAGAAAAATGAAACTTAGCTGTAAGACTACCTATTGTAAAGCATGCATTTGTATAGCCAGTACCCCTGTCTCAGCAGCCTTGCACACTCAGCAACGGTTTCTGCTATGGGGCTGTTGTAAAAAAAAAAAAAAAAAAAAAAAAAAAAAAAAAAAAAAATGAAAATTCCTCCTTGGTGCAGGTACATACTAAATGGTATAAAATTGTGGTATTTATTATTTTCCTTGTAAACCCCATGGGTATTGTATGTAGGTTTGCTGCCATCTGTGTGTTGTAAGCAAATATATGTTACACTTTACCTAATGAATGTACATATAACATTTTATCAAATTAAGATCAATAAAAGTGAGATGGGGATTTGTTAATTTCCCATAAGAATAACATGGAAAACATATTTTTGGATTTTCTCCGTTATCTATTAAGCAATTCAAACTTAACCTAAATGAATGCTGCCTTACATCTCCGTACCAAATTTCATCAAAATCGGATGTTTTTTGTTCGAGAGCTATCGTGCTAACTGACATAATAAATATATTATAGATGAATTTAAAACAAATGTTGTTTTTGGCTTCTAAGGACCTCATAAATATAAATTAGGCCTATCATGGTTCCGGGCATTGGTCTTTTTACGCAATGGTAGCGTATCCCCTATGGTAAGGAAATTCGCTAATTCCCTATAAGCAAATTTGCTAAAAATGTTTTTTTACACGGTATTTATTACTACACAACTATTTTCCAATGTTTATTCCAAGTGTACAAATTATAAACTTGTTATTAAAGAATTTCTAAAAGGAAACAAAATGTTAATATTAACCGTACTAATCAAAAGAATATATTATGCCTTTTAACCAAATGTAGGCAATGTACATGAGCATAAGCTGGTAGGGTTTAGTTCACTATTTATAATTGAAGTTTTTTCAGGTGTGAAACATGCTAGTATTATCTGTGATGGATGCAAAGCTCAAGGAATTGCTGGAATCCGCTATAAATGCACAAGATGTTACGACTACGATTTATGTGGACCTTGCTACCATATGGATAAACATGATCTTAACCACATATTTCAAAGATTTGAGACTGCCAATGCAATTGGGTGAGATATCTTGCTTTCCTCTTTGTTGAGTCTCTAATCATTACTACTATTTGCTACTAGGAAGTAGCATTGACATTTTTAAAAATCCTTTAAAAGAAAATATTTGTTTACTCTCAGTAGCCTATGGTAGGCCTACCTACATGTCTTTTGTATTTTTGGAATTTCCTTGATATTTCACTGCGCATCCAAAGGAGGTCCAAAGCTGAGTTCCCGCAACGACCAAAACCGAAACAAGAGTGAACTGAATTGAACTGAGGCCTGAATTGATGTTACAAAAAGTTACGAAAAAATGACTAATTCGTACCATGCAACTCACATGTATTACGACGTAACAAAAAATTGGTTTTGTGAATGTTGAATTTAGTTATAAAAAATCATATAAACCGGGTTGAATTTGATATCTTATACCTACTCTAAAACAAGCTCTGTTTGTACGTGCAAAGTTTTTTTTCGCAGAAACTAAGTTGAGTTAAACAGAGAATAGTTGAAAGTTAAAGTAAAATTCTTTTCGGCTTGACTTGTATTTGGTAAAAGCTGGCCTGCAGACCCCCTAGATCTGATACCGTACATTAAAAGTTTTAATAATTCAGATCAGGTGATGGTAAGAAAAATCTCGGTTCTAAAAGCTGGATCTCAAAAATTTTTAAAGAAGCTCGACTCGGCTTGGCTAGATTTTTAAAATCACTATTTGCACACCTTTGCTTACAAGCAATAATGAAATTTTTTTAATAATTTGATCATCATCAATAAACAAAACCTATTGAATTAGCTAACACCAGAAAAATCTCTGCGCTAATCATATACAGTACTAAAAGTATTTTAAAATGTTTCAGAATCGAAATGGTGGCTCGAAAAGGTAGTAAGAAAGTGCAGTGCAAGGGTATTTTCATTGGAGCAAAGGTGGTACGGGGGACAGACTGGGAGTGGGGGGACCAAGATGGCGGACCGGGCCACACCGGCCGAGTGGTGGACGTCAAGGGTTGGGACAACGAGACGAGCAGGTCCGTAGCGAAGATCACCTGGTCGTCTGGCAACAACAACGTGTACAGGGTCGGTCACAATGGTCGTGTCGATCTAAAGTACTTGGAGGAGGCTGTTGGAGGTTACTACTACCCGGATCATCTTCCAATACTTGGTGAGTAGCCTATAGTCTGTTTAATCATTTCCATTCAGTTGACTTTTGATTATCTGAATCTTAAAAAATCCTAATATTGTTTTAATTGTTCCCTAATTGACTTATGTTACAGTGGAGAAAGTCCTCCATTGATAGATTTATCCCAGTTTTTTTTTTTTTTTTTATATAGTCGCTAATTGAATTTCAAAAGTTTTTACAACATATAAGTAAATTGTATTCTGACCTTGGAAATAATAGGGCAACACCATTGGTAGAACTACAAATCATGTATACCACACAATATTAACACGTTCGCTACCAGCCGCCGCATATATGCGGCGGTCAGGCCAATCCCACAGCCCACCAAAATAATCATGGACTTCCCTGTAGACCGGCCCTAGTGGTTGTGACTTATGCCACAGACCACGAATAGAAACCGTCCAAAATTAGTTTTCACACTTCAAAATATCTTAATTTCATTAAATAAAAATATATATACAATTTTCTTTTCATTTTTGGTAACTTTTTGAGCGCCGCACGTTTGCGGCGCATGGTCAGAGACTAAGTAACGCATGTTAGCGTCGGCACGAATTTAACCTTGTCATAACCTTTGAAAAACGGAAAATAAAATACGGCTTATACATAAAATCATTGTATTAAAATATGTAGTTTACAAAAAGAGTTGTTTACAATTCATTTACGTAGTATAATCATGATGATTTACAAGTTTACAAAATGCAAATGTTTATACATTTTTCTTACACAAAAAAACTTTTTTCAATGTGTCATATAAGAGATTTGATGAATATTTGTGTAAAGATACATCAAATACGTAAAAAAATGTTACTTTCAAAAATACATTAAATAAAAATGTACGTACAACATTTTAGTGACGTCAATGATCGTTTTTTAGCCACAGACCAAGCGCCGCACATATGCGGCGGACTATCCCGTAGACCGCGACTAAACTGTCTGACCATTAAAATAGACCGCACTGAAGAAATTTCGTATTTAGTACAGTACACTCTTGTTCATCGGAACTAATGTGGCGGACGTCCGGTTCGGATGTCAAAAAATTCCGATGAAGCGGAGTCCGTTGTGAGACATCATTTCCGCCCGTACGGTGACCTATCGTGATTGTATTCACTCTTGTTTTTAAGATAACACAAGAGATTTTATGAAAATAAGGCACTCAAACTTTGAACATGGTAACAATGAACCTATAGGAATAAAAACAACGCAGGAAATAAAGATCCAAAATCTTTATTCTCATATTCCAAATTCATATTCCACTCATATTCCAGCAGTCAAATTCCACGTAACACAGGTGCAGTCGCAATGCAAGACAGACTGAATGACAGTTTGGGAAGTGGTTGAAGGGGATGTTCACTTCCTGCCCGCTTCCTCTTTCTATTTTTGTGCGAATACTCCACGGCTTCATAAATCACATCGATGGGTACAGATTATGGAAATCGCCTGGTAACGTTTGATGCAAAATGTAATACTTCACTGTTGTGCGGATAGAACGAATGGAAATTGAAGGCGCTAAAACGAAAAAATCATTTATTTCGTAAGAAAAAAAATTAATTATATCCAGATTTTCAGTTCCGATGAAGCGGAGTTCCGATGTCGCCGAGTCCGATGAACGAGAGTGTACTCATGGAACCATCGCCGCAGTTATGTGGCGGCAGTCTATTTTAATGAGCCCAGCCGCCGCAGATATGCGGCGGTGGGCTCTGAGTAGAACTCGCCCGCCGCAAAATTGCGGCGGTGGGCTGTGGTTACGATTTTTTTTTTAACATTGTGGTAGCAAACGTGTTAACTAGCCTACAGTTTTTAGATTTTTTTAATTTAGTGTAAATGGTAGATGATTTTGTTGTTACTACATTAAGATCACAATTTGTTGGCCTATAGGCATATAATAAATTTATAAGCGTACAACTGGAAAACAAAAGTGGATATAGGCCTCCAGGCTCATTTCATACCAATGGATTGGGATCTTATTTTGTAATAGTTTTTTTTTTCAGTTAAGCCTAAATTAATGGGTATGAATTAGATTTAAGACCAGAGTTTATGAAGAGGTACATACACTGTAATTACCCAAATAGATTTATTTTAAAATAACCGTATTTGAAACAGAAAAAGAGTGGTGAAATAGCCTAAAGTTTAATTTACCCCACTGTACATGAATTGCAAGTTATATGATAGTCAAATCAGTTCTATTGCTTTCATTAACTATACCTGAAAGCCTTTCGTAAGCAAGTATTCATTGATGCTGATGATATATTTTTGTGGCTCTGAAAACCATCTTATAACGATTTAAGTAATTTTGGTTTGTCGTACACGGGAATCCGGTGTAAATTTTTCTGTGGATGAAAAGTTTATTAAACTGACATTAGTTCATTGTTATGCTCTTCTTAATATTAGTACTGGGATGCCTTTGAGTTTCAAACTTTATAATTGATTTCTATAATTCCTCACTGGCCGAATATTAATGATCATTGTAGTGACATAGTAACAAACTAATCTCAAAAGCTGTTATCAATCTTTTTATTTTTGTTGGCAGGCCACCCGGTGGAAGTGATACAATCGCTGACGGACGCTGACAACGCGCCGCCCAGGCACCTGACGTTCAAGGTAGGCGATCGAGTCAAGGTGCTCATGGAGGTGGAAACCCTCAAAGTCATGCAGAAAGACCACGGTGGCTGGAACGACAGGATGACTGAGGTAATCCCTCTGTACATATAAAGAAA
Organism: Neoaliturus tenellus; assembly: GCA_030545055.2. Classification (NCBI taxonomy): domain Eukaryota; kingdom Metazoa; phylum Arthropoda; class Insecta; order Hemiptera; family Cicadellidae; genus Neoaliturus; species Neoaliturus tenellus. The sequence goes on from CM061532.1 coordinate 264,545,057, forward strand.
AACTACCGTTAATATACCGATAGTAGGCCTACCCTATTATTAATCACATAATTGAACAAAAATTAATTGATGATATGTTTTCTTAAGATTTTTTAGCTGTAAAATTAAACTGGATTGAAGCAAACGCAATGTTTTTGTTGATAAAATGCTGAACAATACAGAAATTAAATCAGTGTCAATCACTCATAGCCACTTTTAAGTGACAAGCTTGTAGCTGTTGCTCTAATGACCTACTATGATTGTTCAAGTGATTTTCCTTTGAAATACCTAGAGGAAATATAAATTTTGTTTTAATATAAGAATGACACATAGGCATATTAGTGTAACTTTGAATGAAGTTCATGAATTTGGTTAGTTGTAGAATGATTATATAGTTTTCCATTCAAATAAAATAAAATCAATCAATTTGGAATTTATAAGTCTGTAAAAAATCAAAGTTGAATGACCAATAACATCTCATTCATACTTAAAATACATAAATCAGCACCGAAATTATGTAAAAAAATACCAGATGTAAATTTGTATGTGTCCTAAATTTTATTTAAATAATTTGACAGTTTATTAAATTTAAATGTTCTTTATCCACTTTGTTTATCCACAGTATTAAGGTGACCTAGAAAACATGAATTAAAATGCAAACAATTAAATAATTTTGTAAGTATACAATTAGTGAAATTAATTATAATAAAAAAATAAATGTTAATTGAGAGAAATATGGCATTATTTACACATAACTATTTATAACACATATAACACAAGCCACTCCTAAAACATCAATCTTTTACTCCTCTCTTATCTTAACTTTTACACAAACTCTCCATACTGTTTGGGGATTAAATCATTATTGGCCTGCCGGCCTCAATAAAAAATGCAATAACAATACAAGACCAAAACATGTTATTATTTAAAAAAAAAATGTTATTTTAAGATTGCTGATTCCTTTGAATAGATATAACAGTTATACTGATTAAAAGTGTTGTAAATCTGAATATACTGGGTGTCCCAGAAGTCCGTCCCCCTGCTATTTTGTAACATCGTCAGATAACGAGGCCATCTTCTGGTGATGTATTAGTGACCAAAAGAGGAAACTTTTACTGTGTCAAAACTTTCAACCCCCTCACTTAAAATTGGGGTCAGTCAAAATTTTTAAATGGTTTTTCCCCATTTTATGTGAAATTTAGATTGTATGCATAATTTAAAGACCTTTTTATTCTTTGCAATTTTTCTCTAAACCTAGGGAGCTAGGGGCAATTAAGTTATTCTTTAGCTCGACTATAGTCAAGAATAATTTTGGGAAAAATTTTGAGAATAATTGGGCAAAATTTCATGGCCTATATCAAAGAAACCATCCAGTAAACTGAAAAATACTGAAGAATAGAAATGTCTTCAATTAAGTACCGGTATTTAAATGCCTCTAGCTCCCTAATTATTAAGTTTAGAAAATAAAGGAAGAATCAAATAAATAAGAATAAAAAAACAAAACAAAAAAACAAAGAATAAACAGGTCTTCAAATTATGTGTACAATCTAAATTTGACAAACAAGAGGGGTTACAATTTGAAAACTTCGACTTAAACCCCAAAACCCCAATTTTGGGGAAGGTGTTTAAAAAGTTTGACACATCAAAAGATTCCTCTTTTTGGTCACTAAGACATCCTCAGAAGGTGATATTGTTCAAAAAAAAAAAACAGCAAGGGGGGCGGACTTTTGGGACGCCCGGTATTTTGAGAACTGTGTTAAGTCGGGGATCCCATTTTTAACTTAAATGTTCTAACACAATGAAGGACATATTGATTAAACCTGCCTCAATCGACCTAAAAATAAAAATATTCTGCAGAAAATTATATTGCACAAACATGCACAAAAATCATTTCTATGGTAGATAATACATCCATTAACTTCATTCTATCATCAACTAAAAATAAGATGGTTCATAACTAATGAAGAAGTAATTAACTATACCCATCATTATAACCAGTTACTAACCACGCCATAGCATTATCCGATGGTCGTTCTGTCACAGTACATAGGAAAGGTGGGCGTGGTTCACCGGGTTACAGACCGCGGAGACATCCGTGTGACCTACGAGGGCTGCAACAACCGCTGGACGTTCAACCCGGCCGCGCTGACCAAGATAGACGCGTACGCGGTGGGCGACCTGGTCCGGGTGATCAACGACGCGGACAAGGTCAAGGCCTACCAGAAGGGCCATGGCGAGTGGATCGAGGTCATGCGGAGTGTGAGTCCTCCTCCTACTCATATCTAGACATTTGGAAGAGTCAATGCTTCTTCCAAATGTCCGAATTAGTTGAATCCTAGCAAAGATAGACAGAAGAGAATCGTGCCAATCAGCCTTTTGCAGTATGGAAATTTTAACGTTAGTGGGTTTATATATTTATCAGACAATTAAGTTTTTTCTAACAAAATGTGTTTCAAAATTCGGCACACATTTTCATAATTATGATACAAGAAATTTATTCAGAACTGATTTCCACAGACTTGAAAATTTCCATAAGTTGCCATGTTATGCTGGAGCTAAATTGTTTAACCATCTCCCTGAAAGCATAAGAAATAATAATGGAAGCCAAAGGGTTAATAACAGTTTTCTCTTTACAAATTTTAATCACTTATCAATTTGTTATTGAAAATATCTTCGGTCTTACCCTGTCTTCAACGTAATTGATTCCCAATTTAAATTTGTTTTCATGTTAAGTGATGTTGTTAAAAATTTTATTAACCTATATATTCATGTTCTTAATTAATTAAATAATTTACATATGTCACATAACACCAAATACAATAGAGTAATACACTCACACGGCAGATTATTTTGAGGTTTATTGGATTATTTGGTTTATTAATTAATTACTGAATTTGGTTTTATTGCTATAAACTCGAGAATCCCGCAGGAGATTATCTGTATTGTGCAAGTAGTTTATTGTTAGTTGACAATTTTGGGTAATGTTCAAAAGACAGATTAATAAAAGCAAGTTAAATTCACTTGATTTATTCATGATCTAGACTTAGATTGTGTTTAAATTTAAAATAAATATTCCACTCACATTTAAGGATTGTCAGTGACATTCATTGACAAAGCAATAAAACTAAGGATATCTAGAGTTTTTTTTATTGTTACTTTTCTGATAGTATAAATATAAGTGATCTCTAAAAACTATAATTTCTTATCATATGATTGTAAATGAATGTTGACCTTGCACTCATTGTTGACTGCATGGCAGCCAGTAGACGTCTTCATCAGGGTTACCTCATCATATTGTAAACACAATTGTTTACAACCATTTTGCTTTTAGAAGTGATAGGAATAGTGTAAAAAATTGACAATTATAACTATCAGATCTTTTCTTTGTCCGCTTAAGTTTTAAATTAAAACATCACATCCTCCTACTGGATGTGATAATTTGGCTGGTATCTATGTTATTACTTTGTGTTGAATGAGATATCCTATACTATAATACGAGTAATGTCTGAAGGGATGTGTGTTCCACGATCTCGAAATCTAGCGGGTAGATTTTGCTTAAACTTTGCATAAGGGTGTTTTGCCCCAAAAATAAGTGTAGAAAACCCTTAATCCCAGGAAAAATCTAATTTGGTCTAATTTAAGTTTTAAAATGGTAATTTTTAACATTGGTCTTATGGGTTGCTATTTTGGTAACGAAATAACAACTAAAAGTAATCAGAAATAAAGGAACATTAATTTCTAGCAATTTTTTATAGCTGTTATCTGTGGAGAGTCTGGTGTAGATTTGATAGCTTGATTACCATGACACTAACAAAAGTGAATTAAAACCAACGAGCAGGGCTCAGTTAACCTGGTACTTTAAAAATTAATTTACAGTCATTAACATTGTTGTCCAAATCTCCAAGCCTCCTAGTATCAGTTAGGGTTGGACATGGTTTAATATTGTTAATCACTATTTGCAGGCGCTGGGCAAGATCGGAACTGTGATAAAGATCTATTCGGACGGAGATCTGCGTGTGAGTGTAAACGACCACACGTGGACGCTGAACCCGCTCTGTGTGGAGGCGATCGTGGACGACGGCCCCGCGCCCCCTTCGTCCGACCACCAACCAACCAGTGAGGCCTACCCTACATTACGTTGAATAAGCTTGCTCTGTTACAAACTGCTTTTAGGTTCACCAATTGAAATGAGATAAAAAAAATGTCCTAGGACAACTTCAAAATTGGTTTGTACTAGTTGCGAAGTTGACATTGGGTACAGCAAACAAAGTTGTCATAACACTATGGTAAGTCTTTTGGCTGTCCACTATGACAATTTTCCTTCCTTCATAATCCATTCATGTGCAAGACAGCAGGGGGTTAATGCAAACTGCATGTAAACGTATATCTGTGATTGACTCAATTGACAAGGGTAAAAAAGTTGTAGGTATATTCATGGATTTGTCAAAAGCATTTGACAACATTTCACATGAAATTTTATTAAACAAACTGTCGTCATTAGGAATTGAAGGGAGAGAATATAGCTGGTTTAAATCATATTTATGCCAAAGGCAACAGTATGTTGAAGTAGCAAACATGGGTAGCAATAATAGACTGTGTACGTTCCGATCTGCTCTTAGAAAGGTAGTTAAAGGTGTTCCTCAAGGTTCCATTTTGGGCCCCCTTTTATTCACCTGCTATTTGATTGACATTCCAAATTTAAACTACACCCACAATTTGTGTCTCTACGCTGATGACACTAACCTTCAAATAAACGGAAAGTCTAAAGACGAAATAGAGCTAGCTTCCTTTTCAAATCTTGCAGTTCTCGATCAGTACTTTAAGGATAACAGTTTGTTTTTAAACCCAGCAAAAACCAATTTTATTGAATTTAAGACATATCAGAATAAAGATCAATTGTTACCAGACATTCTCTTAAATCAGATTGAACTAGAAGAAGTAAAAGAAACCAAATTTTTAGGGCTAACAATTGATAAAAACTTATCTTGGAACAGCCATGTCAGTCTTTTGATTTCAAAATTAAGTTCTGGTTTATATGCTTTGAGACGCCTGTCGAAACTATGTTCAATAGAAACCCTCAGAACAGTATACTTCTCGTATATTCATTCTAATATTGCTTTTGGTTTATCATTATATGGAGCAACATCAGTCCAAAATTTAAATGCAATCTTAAAATTACAAAAACAAGCTATTCGAATCATGCTAAAATTAGGGTGGAATGATTCAGTCAAACACCTTTTTCCTCAGGTTGGAATTATGACAGTATTTGGTATGTATATATTTGAGACTGTGATCTCAGTAAAGCATCGATTGGCTGAAGTGCAATTAGTAGGGGAGAATCACAATTATAATACCAGAAACAAAAACAAGATTGCTGTAGAATCACATAAACTTCAATTTTATTGCAAAAAACCAAAATATATGGGTTCAAAATTTTATAATATGTTGCCAAGTGATATTAAATCAGAACATAAAATAGACCGTTTTAAAACAAAATTAAAAAAGTATTTAATTAGTTTATCACTATATTCTCTCTCTGAGTTCCTTTCTCAAAGTTAGAGAAACAAAAAAAATGGATTTTTTTTATCCATTAAAAAAAAAAAAATTAAATTTTATTAATCTTTTCTTTTATTTTAGTTATAGATTATTTTGTAAACAAATTGTTGACGCCATTCTTTGTACAGTGTACATATAAATGAATAAAGATGATTTGAATTTGAATTTGAATTTGAAACCCCTAGCTGGAACATATGTAGACGACAGGGGGTGAGGAGTAATGCTATGGGCATGGAAACCCCTAGCTGGAACATATGTTCAAGACAGCAGGGGGTTAGGAATGTCAGGCATAGAAACCCCTAACTGGAACTTGAGTGGACAGTCTCGTGTCTCACCCTTTTTCTTCCTTCAATATCCCATCCTTCCGGGGGCTTGCGCAAAATGCCCATTAGAGGCAGACGTGCTCAACGGTTTGGCCGGGGTCTCTTTATCCACCAGTAACAACAACAACATGAGATAAAATTACTAAAACAAGTATAACAAATTTAATCATAGTAGTACACACTGCCATGCATGATTTTTTTTATATCTACTTCTGAAAAAAGCTATGACATTCGCCTTTTTACTATTTTAACGTGAGACTAAAGCCACAGGTTTGATGAAGAAAAATCACTTAAAATTGCATGAAAAATGCATAAGTCACTCTTAGATATGAGGCAACTTATTAAGCTGTTTAAGTGCCTTCTTGTACTTTTCTGTTGTTCGTGTTTATAAATAGTTGAGACTGAAAAAGGTTATAAGTTTCTGTAAAGTGATAAAAAAATGACAGCAAACCAAGTAGTTTTACATTTGCTATTATTTATTCTATAAGCTTCTTCACTTATTGTCTTCTTATTGATCAATAAGTTGACGTATTGTCACTTATAAATCAACTTATTGATCTTCTCTTCAAATTATGTGATGGTTCCTACCCATAAGCTGTGTACACATGTAAGAATTTATCGTATGATTCTGAAATTTAACCCTTAGGGCTCCAAAAGTAAATAGGCTATATAATTTTTCTGAAGAATTACTACTGAACTAAAACCTGAGCATGACAGTGCTTTCATATATTGGCATAGCAGCAAAGATCTATATTAGTCATTACAACTGTAAGACTTCTTGTACTCGCTTTGCTCATATATCAAAATGGAGTTGAATGCCCAGAGAATCAAAACATTGATAATTTTGCAATATTATAAATTATTTTTACAATTTTGTGGTAAATCAGCGAAAAACGTGTTGTCTTCTTCTGCCTTTCCTCAATTAATATACTTGTATAGTTCAGCATCTATAATATTTTCATTATGGATGAGGCCCAAATAGGTAAGGGACTTAGACTTGTATTCAAAATATATCTGATTGGCAATCAAAACGTTCAAAAAGAATTTTTTACCTTGGAAGTTATCCGTTTCAAGTGCTCATGAGAGTGATTGTTGTCCAGATGACCAGGACGCCACACTGGCCAGCATGGTGGAGTCGCAGCTGGAGATCTCCATCGTGGACAGGCTGGTGCGGGAGGCGGCGCAAGGCCACATCGACCCCATACGCAAGTTTGTCTCGGAACACCCGGATCAGGTCAGTCAACCGGACATAGAAACCCACAATTGGTGACATCCCATGTCGAAAAAGAGTTGAATAGAGCGCTGATATCCCTAGTTGTTGTTGAAAGAGTTTATTTTAATTTAAAACATCAAAATTAACATATTCGATAAATGAAGTACAGTAGGGTCCTGAACTAATTGGGGCCGTACCGTGTTTGGTTTAGTGAATTTTCTGATTAGGAGGATATTATTTGAATATTTGAATATTGGCAGCGGCCGTAACTCAGTGGTAGAGCTCTGGGTTATCACCTAGCGGGTCCGGGTTCAAATCCCGGCCCGGACACAAAAAGATCGTTAGGCCGCTCCCGTGGTTCGGAAGTCACGTTAAGCCGTTGGTCCACCTGCATAGAAAACAAAAATGTGCTGGCATTTCAGGCGAGGTGAACTATCAGTTAATTGCTGATCTCCCACCACTAAAAGCCATACGATAATTGATTAATTAATTTGAAAATTGAAACCTATAGTTTTATCTTTGACTATATACACCAACGTGAATAGACTTCTCATAGCATAGGTGTGTTTGAAACCTATTGACGGTGGTGTGATCTTTCGCGGCGTACATGGAAGTACAAGTGACATATGATAGATAAATCAGTATTACCACTCTCCTCAACCAAGGATGAAACATTTTAAACTTCTCTTTTAATTTAAATTAATGTTAAGCAACATGCTGAACTATATAATCTATTGCAACAAAATCAACTTTTTAGTATAACAGTGAATATTAGTTTTTTTATTAGAAGAAATCTTCTTTCTGGAATTTTTCTGTTTTGAGTTTTAAAAAATCAATAATTTCCCAAAGGAATGTTTTCACGTTTTATAACTATCATTGTTTGGATTAGAGGGACTCTTCTGTAATACCATGAGTCTGCAGAATTTTTATAGCCAGCAGTTTTAATTTAACCAATCAGGTTAATCGTATGCTGAAAAAATTTTAATGTTGGTATCTGTGTTTTGCCGAAAAGATCATGTTTATCTAAGAAAATCTCAAGTTAAAAATACACGTTTCTCAAGATTATATTTGCTTTTTACACTCTCACTTTTTTCTTAACCAACTTTTACTTTTTTGATGATATGTCAGGTAAAGTGTAACCATTATATTATGTAAATCAGTTTTTTCCAAATAATAAATTACACCCAATGAGGTTTTACATTATCCATGTTGTACAGGTGGACGCTCAGAGCCATGGCTAGACGTTTCTGCTGGTCGCCTGCCACCAGGGTCACATGGAGCTGGTCTGTTACCTGATCAACAACAACGCCTCTATACACCTGACTGATTATCCATGTTGTACAGGTGGACGCTCAGAGCCATGGCTAGACGTTTCTGCTGGTCGCCTGCCACCAGTGTCACATGGAGCTGGTCTGTTACCTGATCAACAACAACGCCTCTATACACCTGACTGATTATCCATGTTGTACAGGTGGACGCTCAGAGCCATGGCAAGACGTTTCTGCTGGTCGCCTGCCACCAGTGTCACATGGAGCTGGTCTGTTACCTGATCAACAACAACGCCTCTATACACCTGACTGATTATCCATGTTGTACAGGTGGACGCTCAGAGCCATGGCAAGACGTTTCTGCTGGTCGCCTGCCACCAGGGTCACATGGAGCTGGTCTGTTACCTGATCAACAACAACGCCTCTATACACCTGACTGATTATCCATGTTATACAGGTGGACGCTCAGAGCCATGGCAAAATTTTTCTGCTGGTCGCCTGCCACCAGGGTCACATGGAGCTGGTCTGTTACCTGATCAACAACAACGCCTCTATACACCTGACTGATTATCCATGTTGTACAGGTGGACCCTCAGAGCCATGGCTAGACGTTTCTGCTGGTCGCCTGCCACCAGTGTCACATGGAGCTGGTCTGTTACCTGATCAACAACAACGCCTCTATACACCTGACTGATTATCCATGTTGTACAGGTGGACGCTCAGAGCCATGGCAAGACGTTTCTGCTGGTCGCCTGCCACCAGTGTCACATGGAGCTGGTCTGTTACCTGATCAACAACAACGCCTCTATACACCTGACTGATTATCCATGTTGTACAGGTGGACGCTCAGAGCCATGGCAAGACGTTTCTGCTGGTCGCCTGCCACCAGGGTCACATGGAGCTGGTCTGTTACCTGATCAACAACAACGCCTCTATACACCTGACTGATTATCCATGTTATACAGGTGGACGCTCAGAGCCATGGCAAAATTTTTCTGCTGGTCGCCTGCCACCAGGGTCACATGGAGCTGGTCTGTTACCTGATCAACAACAACGCCTCTATACACGTGACTGATTATACATGTTGTACAGGTGGACGCTCAGAGCCATGGCAAGACGTTTCTGCTGGTCGCCTGCCACCAGGGTCACATGGAGCTGGTCTGTTACCTGATCAACAACAACGCCTCTATACACCTGACTGATTATACATGTTGTACAGGTGGACACTCAGAGCCAAGGCAAGACGTTTCTGCTGGTCGCCTGCCACCAGGGTCACATGGAGCTGGTCTGTTACCTGATCAACAACAACGCCTTTATACACCTAACTGATTATACATGTTGTACAGGTGGACGCTCAGAGCCATGGCAAGACGTTTCTGCTGGTCGCCTGTCACCAGGGTCACATGGAGCTGGTCTGTTACCTGATCAACAACAACGCCTCTATACACCTGACTGATTATCCATGTTGTACAGGTGGACGCTCAGAGCCATGGCTAGACGTTTCTGCTGGTTGCCTGCCACCAGGGTCACATGGAGCTGGTCTGTTACCTGATCAACAACAACGCCTCTATGCACCTGACTGATTATCCATGTTGTACAGGTGGACGCTCAGAGCCATGGCAAGATGTTTCTGCTGGTCGCCTGCCACCAGTGTCACATGGAGCTGGTCTGTTACCTGATCAACAACAACGCCTCTATACACCTGACTGATTATCCATATTTTACAGGTGGACGCTCAGAGCCACGGCAAGACGTTTCTGCTGGTCGCCTGCCACCAGGGTCACATGGAGCTGGTCTGTTACCTGATCAACAACAACGCCTCTATACACCTGACTGATTATCCATGTTGTACAGGTGGACGCTCAGAGCCACGGCAAGACGTTTCTGCTGGTCGCCTGCCACCAGTGTCACATGGAGCTGGTCTGTTACCTGATCAACAACAACGCCTCTATATACCTGACTGATTATCCATGTTGTACAGGTGGACGCTCAGAGTCAAGGCAAGACGTTTCTGCTGGTCGCCTGCCACCAGTGTCACATGGAGCTGGTCTGTTACCTGATCAACAACAACGCCTCTATACATCTGACTGATTATCCATGTTGTACAGGTGGACGCTCAGAGCCACGGCAAGACGTTTCTGCTGGTCGCCTGCCACCAGTGTCACATGGAGCTGGTCTGTTACCTGATCAACAACAACGCCTCTATACACCTGACTGATTATCCATGTTGTACAGGTGGACGCTCAGAGCCACGGCAAGACGTTTCTGCTGGTCGCCTGCCACCAGTGTCACATGGAGCTGGTCTGTTACCTGATCAACAACAACGCCTCTATACACCTGACTGATTATCCATGTTGTACAGGTGAACGCTCAGAGCCACGGCAAGACGTTTCTGCTGGTCGCCTGCCACCAGGGTCACATGGAGCTGGTCTGTTACCTGATCAACAACAACGCCTCTATGCACCTGACTGATTATCCATGTTGTACAGGTGGACGCTCAGAGCCATGGCAAGATGTTTCTGCTGGTCGCCTGCCACCAGTGTCACATGGAGCTGGTCTGTTACCTGATCAACAACAACGCCTCTATACACCTGACTGATTATCCATATTTTACAGGTGGACGCTCAGAGCCACGGCAAGACGTTTCTGCTGGTCGCCTGCCACCAGGGTCACATGGAGCTGGTCTGTTACCTGATCAACAACAACGCCTCTATACACCTGACTGATTATCCATGTTGTACAGGTGGACGCTCAGAGCCACGGCAAGACGTTTCTGCTGGTCGCCTGCCACCAGTGTCACATGGAGCTGGTCTGTTATCTGATCAACAACAACGCCTCTATATACCTGACTGATTATCCATGTTGTACAGGTGGACGCTCAGAGTCAAGGCAAGACGTTTCTGCTGGTCGCCTGCCACCAGTGTCACATGGAGCTGGTCTGTTACCTGATCAACAACAACGCCTCTATACACCTGACTGATTATCCATGTTGTACAGGTGGACGCTCAGAGCCACGGCAAGACGTTTCTGCTGGTCGCCTGCCACCAGTGTCACATGGAGCTGGTCTGTTACCTGATCAACAACAACGCCTCTATACACCTGACTGATTATCCATGTTGTACAGGTGAACGCTCAGAGCCACGGCAAGACGTGTCTGCTGGTCGCCTGCCACCAGGGTCACATGGAGCTGGTCTGTTACCTGATCAACAACAACGCCTCTATACACCTGACTGATTATCCATGTTGTACAGGTGGACGCTCAGAGTCAAGGCAAGACGTTTCTGCTGGTCGCCTGCCACCAGTGTCACATGGAGCTGGTCTGTTACCTGATCAACAACAACGCCTCTATACACCTGACTGATTATCCATGTTGTACAGGTGGACGCTCAGAGCCACGGCAAGACGTTTCTGCTGGTCGCCTGCCACCAGTGTCACATGGAGCTGGTCTGTTACCTGATCAACAACAACGCCTCTATACACCTGACTGATTATCCATGTTGTACAGGTGAACGCTCAGAGCCACGGCAAGACGTTTCTGCTGGTCGCCTGCCACCTGGGTCACATGGAGCTGGTCTGTTACCTGATCAACAACAACGCCTCTATACACCTGACTGATTATCCATGTTGTACAGGTGGACGCTCAGAGCCACGGCAAGACGTTTCTGCTGGTCGCCTGCCACCAGTGTCACATGGAGCTGGTCTGTTACCTGATCAACAACAACGCCTCTATATACCTGACTGATTATCCATGTTGTACAGGTGGACGCTCAGAGTCAAGGCAAGACGTTTCTGCTGGTCGCCTGCCACCAGTGTCACATGGAGCTGGTCTGTTACCTGATCAACAACAACGCCTCTATACACCTGACTGATTATCCATGTTGTACAGGTGGACGCTCAGAGCCATGGCAAGACGTTTCTGCTGGTCGCCTGCCACCAGGGTCACATGGAGCTGGTCTGTTACCTGATCAACAACAACGCCTCTATACACCTGACTGATTATCCATGTTATACAGGTGGACGCTCAGAGCCATGGCAAAATTTTTCTGCTGGTCGCCTGCCACCAGGGTCACATGGAGCTGGTCTGTTACCTGATCAACAACAACGCCTCTATACACGTGACTGATTATACATGTTGTACAGGTGGACGCTCAGAGCCATGGCAAGACGTTTCTGCTGGTCGCCTGCCACCAGGGTCACATGGAGCTGGTCTGTTACCTGATCAACAACAACGCCTCTATACACCTGACTGATTATACATGTTGTACAGGTGGACACTCAGAGCCAAGGCAAGACGTTTCTGCTGGTCGCCTGCCACCAGTGTCACATGGAGCTGGTCTGTTACCTGATCAACAACAACGCTTTTATACACCTAACTGATTATACATGTTGTACAGGTGGACGCTCAGAGCCATGGCAAGACGTTTCTGCTGGTCGCCTGTCACCAGGGTCACATGGAGCTGGTCTGTTACCTGATCAACAACAACGCCTCTATACACCTGACTGATTATCCATGTTGTACAGGTGGACGCTCAGAGCCATGGCTAGACGTTTCTGCTGGTTGCCTGCCACCAGGGTCACATGGAGCTGGTCTGTTACCTGATCAACAACAACGCCTCTATGCACCTGACTGATTATCCATGTTGTACAGGTGGACGCTCAGAGCCATGGCAAGATGTATCTGCTGGTCGCCTGCCACCAGTGTCACATGGAGCTGGTCTGTTACCTGATCAACAACAACGCCTCTATACACCTGACTGATTATCCATATTTTACAGGTGGACGCTCAGAGCCACGGCAAGACGTTTCTGCTGGTCGCCTGCCACCAGGGTCACATGGAGCTGGTCTGTTACCTGATCAACAACAACGCCTCTATACACCTGACTGATTATCCATGTTGTACAGGTGGACGCTCAGAGCCACGGCAAGACGTTTCTGCTGGTCGCCTGCCACCAGTGTCACATGGAGCTGGTCTGTTACCTGATCAACAACAACGCCTCTATATACCTGACTGATTATCCATGTTGTACAGGTGGACGCTCAGAGTCAAGGCAAGACGTTTCTGCTGGTCGCCTGCCACCAGTGTCACATGGAGCTGGTCTGTTACCTGATCAACAACAACGCCTCTATACACCTGACTGATTATCCATGTTGTACAGGTGGACGCTCAGAGCCACGGCAAGACGTTTCTGCTGGTCGCCTGCCACCAGTGTCACATGGAGCTGGTCTGTTACCTGATCAACAACAACGCCTCTATACACCTGACTGATTATCCATGTTGTACAGGTGAACGCTCAGAGCCACGGCAAGACGTTTCTGCTGGTCGCCTGCCACCAGTGTCACATGGAGCTGGTCTGTTACCTGATCAACAACAACGCCTCTATACACCTGACTGATTATCCATGTTGTACAGGTGGACGCTCAGAGCCACGGCAAGACGTTTCTGCTGGTCGCCTGCCACCAGTGTCACATGGAGCTGGTCTGTTACCTGATCAACAACAACGCCTCTATACACCTGACTGATTATCCATGTTGTACAGGTGGACGCTCAGAGCCATGGCTAGACGTTTCTGCTGGTTGCCTGCCACCAGGGTCACATGGAGCTGGTCTGTTACCTGATCAACAACAACGCCTCTATGCACCTGACTTATTATCCATGTTGTACAGGTGGACGCTCAGAGCCATGGCAAGATGTTTCTGCTGGTCGCCTGCCACCAGTGTCACATGGAGCTGGTCTGTTACCTGATCAACAACAACGCCTCTATACACCTGACTGATTATCCATATTTTACAGGTGGACGCTCAGAGCCACGGCAAGACGTTTCTGCTGGTTGCCTGCCACCAGTGTCACATGGAGCTGGTCTGTTACCTGATCAACAACAACGCCTCTATACACCTGACTGATTATCCATATTTTACAGGTGGACGCTCAGAGCCACGGCAAGACGTTTCTGCTGGTCGCCTGCCACCAGTGTCACATGGAGCTGGTCTGTTACCTGATCAACAACAACGCCTCTATATACCTGACTGATTATCCATGTTGTACAGGTGGACGCTCAGAGTCAAGGCAAGACGTTTCTGCTGGTCGCCTGCCACCAGTGTCACATGGAGCTGGTCTGTTACCTGATCAACAACAACGCCTCTATACACCTGACTGATTATCCATGTTATACAGGTGGACGCTCAGAGCCATGGCAAAATTTTTCTGCTGGTCGCCTGCCACCAGGGTCACATGGAGCTGGTCTGTTACCTGATCAACAACAACGCCTCTATACACGTGACTGATTATACATGTTGTACAGGTGGACGCTCAGAGCCATGGCAAGACGTTTCTGCTGGTCGCCTGCCACCAGGGTCACATGGAGCTGGTCTGTTACCTGATCAACAACAACGCCTCTATACACCTGACTGATTATACATGTTGTACAGGTGGACACTCAGAGCCAAGGCAAGATGTTTCTGCTGGTCGCCTGCCACCAGTGTCACATGGAGCTGGTCTGTTACCTGATCAACAACAACGCTTTTATACACCTAACTGATTATACATGTTGTACAGGTGGACGCTCAGAGCCATGGCAAGACGTTTCTGCTGGTCGCCTGTCACCAGGGTCACATGGAGCTGGTCTGTTACCTGATCAACAACAACGCCTCTATACACCTGACTGATTATCCATGTTGTACAGGTGGACGCTCAGAGCCATGGCTAGACGTTTCTGCTGGTTGCCTGCCACCAGGGTCACATGGAGCTGGTCTGTTACCTGATCAACAACAACGCCTCTATGCACCTGACTGATTATCCATGTTGTACAGGTGGACGCTCAGAGCCATGGCAAGATGTATCTGCTGGTCGCCTGCCACCAGTGTCACATGGAGCTGGTCTGTTACCTGATCAACAACAACGCCTCTATACACCTGACTGATTATCCATATTTTACAGGTGGACGCTCAGAGCCACGGCAAGACGTTTCTGCTGGTCGCCTGCCACCAGGGTCACATGGAGCTGGTCTGTTACCTGATCAACAACAACGCCTCTATACACCTGACTGATTATCCATGTTGTACAGGTGGACGCTCAGAGCCACGGCAAGACGTTTCTGCTGGTCGCCTGCCACCAGTGTCACATGGAGCTGGTCTGTTACCTGATCAACAACAACGCCTCTATATACCTGACTGATTATCCATGTTGTACAGGTGGACGCTCAGAGTCAAGGCAAGACGTTTCTGCTGGTCGCCTGCCACCAGTGTCACATGGAGCTGGTCTGTTACCTGATCAACAACAACGCCTCTATACACCTGACTGATTATCCATGTTGTACAGGTGGACGCTCAGAGCCACGGCAAGACGTTTCTGCTGGTCGCCTGCCACCAGTGTCACATGGAGCTGGTCTGTTACCTGATCAACAACAACGCCTCTATACACCTGACTGATTATCCATGTTGTACAGGTGAACGCTCAGAGCCACGGCAAGACGTTTCTGCTGGTCGCCTGCCACCAGTGTCACATGGAGCTGGTCTGTTACCTGATCAACAACAACGCCTCTATACACCTGACTGATTATCCATGTTGTACAGGTGGACGCTCAGAGCCACGGCAAGACGTTTCTGCTGGTCGCCTGCCACCAGTGTCACATGGAGCTGGTCTGTTACCTGATCAACAACAACGCCTCTATACACCTGACTGATTATCCATGTTGTACAGGTGGACGCTCAGAGCCATGGCTAGACGTTTCTGCTGGTTGCCTGCCACCAGGGTCACATGGAGCTGGTCTGTTACCTGATCAACAACAACGCCTCTATGCACCTGACTTATTATCCATGTTGTACAGGTGGACGCTCAGAGCCATGGCAAGATGTTTCTGCTGGTCGCCTGCCACCAGTGTCACATGGAGCTGGTCTGTTACCTGATCAACAACAACGCCTCTATACACCTGACTGATTATCCATATTTTACAGGTGGACGCTCAGAGCCACGGCAAGACGTTTCTGCTGGTTGCCTGCCACCAGTGTCACATGGAGCTGGTCTGTTACCTGATCAACAACAACGCCTCTATACACCTGACTGATTATCCATATTTTACAGGTGGACGCTCAGAGCCACGGCAAGACGTTTCTGCTGGTCGCCTGCCACCAGTGTCACATGGAGCTGGTCTGTTACCTGATCAACAACAACGCCTCTATATACCTGACTGATTATCCATGTTGTACAGGTGGACGCTCAGAGTCAAGGCAAGACGTTTCTGCTGGTCGCCTGCCACCAGTGTCACATGGAGCTGGTCTGTTACCTGATCAACAACAACGCCTCTATACACCTGACTGATTATCCATGTTGTACAGGTGGACGCTCAGAGCCACGGCAAGACGTTTCTGCTGGTCGCCTGCCACCAGTGTCACATGGAGCTGGTCTGTTACCTGATCAACAACAACGCCTCTATACACCTGACTGATTATACATGTTGTACAGGTGGACGCTCAGAGCCACGGCAAGACGTTTCTGCTGGTACCCTGCCACCAGGGTCACATGGAGCTGGTCTGTTACCTGATCAACAACAACGCCTCTATATACCTGACTGATTATCCATGTTGTACAGGTGGACGCTCAGAGCCAAGGCAAGACGTTTCTGCTGGTCGCCTGCCACCAGGGTCACATGGAGCTGGTCTGTTACCTGATCAACAACAACGCCTCTATACACCTGACTGATTATCCATGTTGTACAGGTGGACGCTCAGAGCCATGGCAAGACGTTTCTGCTGGTCGCCTGCCACCAGGGTCACATGGAGCTGGTCTGTTACCTGATCAATAACAACGCCTCTATACACCTGACTGATTATCCATGTTGTACAGGTGGACGCTCAGAGCCACGGCAAGACGTTTCTGCTGGTCGCCTGCCACCAGGGTCACATGGAGCTGGTCTGTTACCTGATCAACAACAACGCCTCTATACACCTCACTGACGACGAGGGTGACACAGCACTTCACTACGCTGCTTTTGGGTATGTTGGCGGTATTTGGAGTCATCCAATGGAGGAAAATAAACCGTTTTGTTTTGTGGAAAATAAACTCTACCATTCTAAGTCACAATAAATCGAGCATCCTGTATAAGTTGTAACGGTGCAATTCTCGGGTGGTGTTAAAATTGCACGCTACAGCCTCGGAATCGCTCAATCGGTTTAAATGTCCATTGTTATAAATGAATGTAGCAAATTAATGTAATTTATTGGAGGGCTCAGACGCAAGGTCAAATGAACATATAGTTCTCAAAGCAAATCCTTAGCTCATCATAGCCCTGGAATTTGGAAAAAGGTGAACTTAGATTCCCCGGCGAAATTCTGATTAAAATAATAAAAACTAAAATAAGCCACGCGGCCAAATGAAATAAACGAATTCTTCAACTAAAACGCAAGTATCAGGATTTCACCGACTAGTTATCGCCAATTAATAATATCAGGCTTCTATTTAATTAATTTAAATTACAAATATAATATTCAATTTAATTGATAAAAGTCCCAAAGGGTTTTCCGGGAGCTGTTTCGCCCCGGGCCTAACGCTGATAAAATATAAGTTTTATTTAATTAACAAGTACTTTTTATTCCCAGGGTTAGTTCGCCCTGAGCCTACAATGGACTGATGTAAATCGATTCGAAATGAAATAAAATATTGACTCGCTCCGGTCAACCACGCGGTCTACCGGCTAACCAAGAACTCTTCAAGAGTGTAAAACAATTCCTAATACAAGTTATTTAATTAACTTAAATAAAAGCAAAATTATAATAACAAGTCTGAAGTATACTGAAAACTCTAGTGTATTACGCTGCAATATACGATACGACTACGGTTACCGTACCTGAGCACGAACGCAGAATTATCCAAAGGGAATCGCCTTGTCGGACGCCCGACGTGTATTTATTATATGAGCGGAGGAGCAGCGGTTGAGATGCGGCGGGCTGTTCGCCAGGCCATCGACTGCGGGGCCCGGTCGCTCGAGTCGAGACGACGGCTCCCCTCCCCACCACCGCCGCGCATGCGCGGCGCGGTCACCAAGTAAGAGCTCGGAACAGCTGATTCCAACCGGCGGCCAACGTCAGCTGATCCTCCGTGGCGCGCGATTCAAATCGCCCGAACGCTCGCTTCAATTTAGACCCTTACAAAGTTAATATGTTATCGTAGCTACAAAGTTTCATGAGACATGTCACTCTTTTTGAACTCAGCATCCGTACGTACAAATTAGCCTAAATAGTAGAGTTGGGCAAACTCTAAAAAATTCTTATTGCTTAAAGATGTTGAAGGGAATTTTTTTTATACAGAAAAGTACAGTAGAAGCTTCCTTATCCGATCTCCCGATAACCCCTTCTCCCGATATATCCTCCTCCGAATATCCGACCTAGTGTTTGGCTGTCTATCTGTGATTTTCTGTCTGTGATGGTTGTGAGCCTGTGAAATTGTGAAACTATTCGTTATTTGCAGAAACAGTATAAATATTGTCAACTTTTAGTCATTATACATGTTTTGATATTTCCTTAATGTGTTATAGTTGCAATAAAGTTGTTTTACAATACTGTACAGCTATTTTTCTAACTAGGAAATGCGTTTCATTTTCTCCTCGCGATATCAGACTTTTGGACCGTTCCGACCATGGCCCGGTCCTGTCATGATCGGATATGGGAAGTTCTACTGTGTAGTAGAACCTTGATTAACCATCTCTCTTTTAACTGGCACTGTCTGTTAACGTTGTACGGACTGTTTATGCGCCATTTCAATCGAACACAATGCCAATGGCCTTGATTTTTCCAGGAAATACCTTGTCGCATTATAAGGAAGAGAGGGGTTGGGCGAGTCCACTGAAGATGTACTCAGTTGCTGTTATAGTTGCTCAGTCCTGAACCAAAGTCTATCATAAGACAGTCGTGGCATTCATACGTGAAAACTTTGGGGCCCGGAAACAGCTTGCGGTTCCTGGTGTCTAGAGTTGCAAACACCATTGTTTTCCTGTTAATGCCAATGCCTATAATAAGGAAAGGACATCCAGTTCTAGGAAGATAACAATAAAATTGTAATAAGAGAGGATAGATGGAATGTGGAACATCTGCCGATAAGAGCTCTATTGTTTGGTATTCGGATTGCTTATCTGATTTTTGTCCTAATCAGTTCCCTAGTACATTATATTTCGTTTCTGATCTAATTGTCATACAAAAACAAATTATAGCTCATATTTTTGTCTGATTTTCACGAATTGCATAAAACTTGAATCAAAGTTTCACGACCTATGGTTCAACCTGTATAGGTGAAGTAATGTTATTATTAAGTTGTTTTCACTATTGAACTAAAAAATACTACAACAGTCCTAATTTATTTATTTTTAATAAATATATACAATTATTATTTTATTGAATTAAGGAACTAAAAATAATTATATAAATAAAATGCATTTATATAGCACGTTATAGCTAGTAATTCTAAAAAAATTAGACATGAATAACAAAGCATTTCTTAAGCTATAATTTGAGGGTATTTCTAAACTTTTTTGAACGGTTGGATTTTATTTCACACTCCCACATATTTCATCAATTCCTACAAAAATACAATAGTCAAATTTTTATCTTTTAGTTTTAAGGAATAGTTTTTCTTCGATACAACATCGTAAAAAGTTTCTGTTGTGACAGGAACCAGCCGAACATCATGGAGCTACTGCTGGAGCGAGGCGCGGACGTGGACGCCGTCAACAAGAGCCACTGCTCACCGCTGCACGTCGCCGCCAACAAGCAGTTCGTCCACTGTGTCCGCGTTCTGCTCAAGCACAAGGCCAACGTCAACATACAGGTCAGCACAACATGCGAATTTACTTATTGTCTTCAATCGTTTGCAATCCACAGACATTTTATTATGATCTCTGTACCTGTTAAATCCCTTGAACTGAGGTTTAAACATAATAATTGTAACTTACAGTGAACCCTCAACATCTATATATTTTAACATTTTTCACTAACTTCCATAGTTTGGCTAACTTTATAAATAAACAACTAACATCCAGTATGATTTTAGATTCTTGTAGAAAATCCTATACTGTGATTTCTGTTCTAGTGATTTTAAATAATTAATATTGGTAAGTAGAATAAAACAATCACTGTTTGTAGCAATAATGGTCTACATTATTGCTACAATGTGGACTGAACGGTGTCCAGTTTCATGAAAATTTTGGGTTTTCGAGAAAGAAGTAAACATAAGAAAAATCACCAATAGGTTATGTTATTACTATAAAAAAATTATTTATAGCATAATACACACATTACAAACTTGAATCTCATCTGTTAAAACAATGTTAGAGAAAATCCAAAGCATCACATTGTGCTTTGCCGATGCCATGGCGCCTAGTGCCTCAAAAGCACTTTGCTGCTCTGGCTGGCTTTCCGAGTTATCCAGAATTCCAGGTTATCGAAGTCCGGGGTTGTGGGCCTCTACTGTAATAATTTTTCATGGTTTGCCAAAGTTTAACATGGTGGAAGTGAAGCATGTAAATGAGATTTCAAATTTGACTCCATCCCCTGTCATGACGAATAATCTCTTTATGTTGGTGTTATTTATGTCACCCTAATATTGCTACGCCCAATTTTTTTTTTAATGGGTTTCTCTATTAGGTTGGCAGTCTCTCTAGTAAAGAGTGTATGGTCAGTGATAAATTTTCTATACTTATGTTTCATAAGTGACACGATTTTATCATTTAGGTGTATAGTATTTTTAAATATTAGTTATACAACCACTACCTCTAAATTTTAACTAAAATTATAATATGCAAAAATTTGTTTGCAAGTTTTTTATGCAGTGCACTCCACCCTGTCTATTTCTTAAAGTTGTAAAACCTATGATAATTTTGGCATTTTCCCTAAAATTTCTGTTTTGCCCCTAAATTTGGGGTTTAATATGGCAACGCTCTGTGCAGGACTCGTACGGGGACACAGCTCTGCACGACGCCATCGGCAAGGAGTCGCAGGACATCGTGGACATGCTGTGTAGTGTCCACGGCGTCGACTTCACCGTCCGCAACAAGCGCGGCTTCAACATCCTGCACCACGCTGCACTCAAGGGCAACAACTTGTAAGTTGGCATACTATCCGACTGACAACTGAGTACTGACCCGCGATTGTGAGATGCATTGTTCAAAATGTCTCGATTGTTTAATCCTTATAAACGAAAATACAATTTTTATTTATATATAATCCAGTATTGAAGTTCTAATGTGCAAATGTTTATTCCTTATTGTATGTTAAGGCTGCATTTAAAATGTGCCTTAGAAATGGGATATGTGTTTCAATGGCCACCGTAGTACAGTGTAATTCTAGAAACCGAGTGGTAGCACAGTGCCAAGGTAGACCGGTTGTTGACATTGCCACAGAGCGAATCCTGGAACCAGTTTGAAAATGTAGATCAGTTGTAGACAGTGCCACCAAGACTTTCCTAGTAGCACAGTGCTAATGTAGACCAGTTATTGACAGTACCACTTAGTGTATTCTCAAAGCACAGTGCCAATGTCGACCAGTTGTTGACAGTGTCATCAAGCCTATCCTGGTAGCACAGTACCAATGTAGACCAGTTGTTGACAGTGTCATCAAGCCTATCCTGGTAGCACAGTACCAATGTAGACCAGTTGTTGACAGTGTCATCAAGCCTATCCTGGTAGCACAGTACCAATGTAGACCAGTTGTTGACAGTGTCATCAAGCCTATCCTGGTAGCACAGTACCAATGTAGACCAGTTGTTGACAGTGTCATCAAGCCTATCCTGGTAGCACAGTACCAATGTAGACCAGTTGTTGACAGTGTCATCAAGCCTATCCTGGTAGCACAGTGCCAATGTCGACCAGTTGTTGACAGTGCCACCAAGCCTATCCTGGTAGCACAGTAGCAATGCAGATTTGTTGTTGATAGTGCCACCAAGAGTATGGTTTTAGCACAGTAGCAATGTAGATTTGTTTTTGACAGTGCCACCAAGAGTATGTTTTTAGCACAGTAGCAATGCAGATTTGTTTTTGACAGTGCCACCAAGAGTATGTTTTTAGCACAATAGCAATGCAGATTTGTTTTTGACAGTGCCACCAAGAGTATGTTTTTAGCACAGTAGCAATGCAGATTTGTTGTTGACAGTGCCACCGAGCGTATCCTGGTCAAAGCTGGTCACCTAGTGAACGTCAAGAAGGATGACGGGTTCGCCGCCATCCACCTGGCGTGTCTCAACGGCCACCGCGCTGTCGTCGAGACACTGGCACTGCTGGGCGAGGCCGACACCAACCTGCCCAACATCAAGAAGCAGACACCTCTGCTACTGGCTGTGTCGCAGGTGAACTTTACACTGTGCAAGTTTTTTACAAACAATCATAGATTATAGGCCCTTCTTGTAACGTTGCAAATCACAAATTTGTTGCATAGGTTAATACAATTATATTATACAAGTATCTCATGGAAAATTGATTGTGGCCTATAAGGAGTCAAACTTTTTTGTACTTTCTGTCAAAACTTGCTTTTTGCAACAGATGATTTTTCTGCGCTGGCTGATCGTTCTGGCATTTCCAACTAATATTTCTACTGCGGAAGATCTTTCTGATGTGCTGAGCTTTCTACGACCACCTAACTATCGGCCCTGCTGAACTTTTGGCTCAGCCTATCTTCCTGTGGCAGTCGCATACTGTGACAATTCTGCTCTTTCCTCTTTATTCTGTATAAAAACATTTTTGCTAAGGCAATTAGTAAATTCAACTGCTACCAACATCCCAAAACTTTCTTGACAAATGATGCAATCAAAGAGCTCAGCAGTGCCCGATTTGATACCGGGCGACAACACAAACATGAGCGGTCACCTCTGGGTAGCCTACGTGATTTAATGCTGTGATAGTACCTTGCTTTCTTTAATCACCTCACAGTCTTATTTGTATAACCCATGATGACGGGCAGTGAAGGTTAAAAAATATAGAACACTATTTAACAATAGTTAAAAACAGAGTTAAATCAAATATGGGGAAGTAAGTAGTTTCAAGACACAATTAAAATCTCTACAGTTTGGCATGTTTTCCAAAAATAAAATAAAACAAATTAAATCCAATATCTGTATGGAAGGATAAAAATCCATACAGGTCAACAATTTTCGAAACTTGTAACCAATCGGTTGGCCTAATGGTTAATTTCAGCTTTAATATGTTATTTGAACTGCTTTATTGTAATTAGGTATTTTTTTACCTGTAATAAAGCATGTAAATAAATAAATAAATAAATAAATAGTTTTATGAAAAAGCTATTATTAACAAAACAACGCTATTTAAAAAAAGGCCATTTTCCCTATGGTGCTCCAGAGAAGAGAACAGTCAAACTTAAATGTTGAAATGTTGAGCACCTTCTGAAAGAGCCCACGAAGTAGTATGTAAGGAGGACGGAAATGGTAGAAGCTGAAGAAATGGTAAACTAATGGCTTCATCTATTTAATATGTCTATCTGCAAATAGCACATAAATGATTTCATGTAAATCTACTTGGCAGTCAAGCCCATCAGTGTGGATAACAATATCGTTTTGTTGTGCAGGGCCACTGTTCAGTCGTTGAGATGCTTGTGGGCCAACTCAAGGTGGACTTGAACGCCGTGGATGAAGAGGAAGACACAGCCCTTCATCTGGTACTACACAAGCGGTCGTCCATCCATACAGATATCAACGAGAACGAGGCTCCCTCCATTTATGGCGTAAGTTTTTTTTAAAATTTGAATACTACAAAAGTTAGTACTTTTTACTTTAATGGGACCTCCATGATGAGGGAATTAATAGTAACATTTTTTTGAAAACTACTTTATTTATAAACAAAACATAATTGAAAAAAAACAACATAATTTACTTATGGAAAATTTAGCCTACCTCAACTCTTGAACAGCGATGTTTTCTTACCTAGGCTTGCAAAAACGACACAGCCACTTCCTCTGTGCAGTGTAGGTCCCGTATCAAAATTGTTCCGCCACAGGGTGCTACGGCAGCTAAGATATGTCTGTCCTGCATAAATAACAAAATATAACCTAACTGTCAAGGCGCGCCGTGACTACATTTAGTTGATGGGAGGGTCCCATTAACAAAAAAGGGACTGTCTTGTGAAATTTAAAAAATCAAGAATCAACCTTGAGCTATAGATGGTTTTTATTTATTTATAATTTTTTGTTAGGCGTACTAGATGATCCCATGAAAGAGCTTCCTTGCTCAATTTAGTTGGATATCGTTGCTTTGAGTTGATGATCGTGAGTGTGTTTGTTTGGCGTGGTTGGCAGATCTGGGCGGAGCTGGTGAGCCAGTGTGAGTTCCCCGTGGCCGTCGCAGTCGCTTGCTACCTCGTCCAGGAGGGCTGCTCCGTGGAGAGACAAAACGCCAAGAAGCAGATAGCACTAGACCTCGTCTCCCCTTCCATCCAGGATATCATCAGACAGTACTTACCATCCACTGTGTGAGTACAACACTAATTCATTGATCATTGTTGTTTTCTTTTTATTTCTAACACAACCTGAAAGATAATGAATGGCGACTCTTAGGATGCTTCTATGCTCTGTTCAATTGAAAATGTGCGGTCAAGTCAGGATTCGCTTCCAAGGCAATCAGTCCCGCTTTACCATTCTCAATTCCCTATTTTTCTCCATAATCAAATGTAATAGTTAAAAGAGAAAAGATAGGACATCTCATTTTGTTCGATTTTAGTTTTGCAATAATAGTTTGATAAAAAAACTGTGGGGATTAAGTTCATTGACTGCACATTAATTTAGAGTATAGTCGTGAATATTAACATTTATGTTGTATGAAAACTATGAATTTAGGTAAGTTTGCAAGGAAAACCCTGATTAGGTTTACAAAAAAGGATTCAGGTAGCTTACCTGAAAAAATTAATTTATGTTCAAGCGATCCTGGATAAGCTATTGTAGGAATTCCTAGAAGATCCGTGACGTTGAATTTGATCTCAAATTCAAACATGCAATGACTCTGAACAAAAGAGAACGCAAACCGTGATGGCAAGACTAATCAACGACCAATGAATATTTTTCAGATCAGTGAATATTTTTTAGATGCTGCAGCAATGGGGACTAAGGGCCCCCGGAGCATCATGACAGTGACAGTTCAAGCAACTTATAGGCTCATATAATAAATACATATTTTCTTTAATATTTCATCCCTTTGAGGGACTTTTTCAGTGAAGTACTTCCTAGGGACTTGAATGCTTTTTCATTTTGTGTAAACCTAATAATTTAGTTGGATAATTTTATGAAAGGTGAACTTGTGAACTGTTTGTATGAATAGGCCATAGTCATTAATTGTTGACATTTAATGAAATAATGGGTAATTGTAGTAAGAATATTACGCTACAATTGGATTATGTATTGTGGTGCAGGCCGCTGCACGAGGGTGAGGCGGAGGAGGTGGAGGGGGAGGAGCTGTGCCGCTCGACGCCGGTAGAGTGCGCTGTGTGCTCGGAGCTGGCCGACAGCAACGTGCTGTTGGAGCCGTGCCGCCACCGCGTCGCCTGCGAGGAGTGCAGCGCGCTCATGAAGAAGTGCATCCAGTGTGGCTCGCAGATAAACAAACGGCTCACACAAGGTGGCCACCTAGTACAAGCTCTTACCACCTGTATACAATCGGGAACCGTTGAACCATTGACTTTGTACACTACGTGAGTAGACTTCTCATAGCATAGGCGTGTTGTGAAGCATATTGACGGTGGTGCGATCTCGTGCGGCATACATTGAAGTACACGTAACATATAGATAAATCAGTATTACCACTCTTCTAAACCAAGGATGAAACATTTTATAACTGAAAGATATGTTTATGTTTTAGCAGCACTGTAAATTCAGCTGAATAATAACAACATCGATGGCAACGACTCTGGTGTGGCGTACACCGAACTTCCAAATTTTTGCCTCAAACTAAATGCATTGGATGAGAGGTCTATTCACGTTAGCGTACATAGTCAATGGTTGAACTATGTTGATAAGAACCTGTAGATGCCAAATTTGTTCATTCTCTACCAGAGAAATTGGTTTTAGTTTAATTGCTTATACTTATACTTTTATACTTGCTTATACTTGTACTTTTAAGTGTGTTTTTTTTTTCATGAAAGATAAAAATCGTTCTGAATTTTATTTTACTTTTCAACAATATAGCTGCCATAAATTATTTTTAAATATTTACATGCAATGATGAGCAGTTTTATAATATTATCATTGGCACAATGAATCCGAGATGTCTGTGTACTCATGCCATTGAGCATTTTTTGAGCTGTTTATAGCTTGGTCAATTATTCAGGTTACAGTCCAAAATTATTTTTGAAAATCTCTTCTTAAAATAGTTGAAACTCAGAGAAGTTGAATAAAAGCTGAATTGGTTTATAAACAAAGGCTTGGCTGTTAAAAAATAATGACTATAAATATTTTTAGAATGTATATTTATAGAGTTAAATTTTTTTTCTGTTCTAAAAACTTATGACATTATAAAAAAAAATAAATAAATAAATAAAAAAGAAAACCCTTTAGTGGGAGTTCCTGTAATCATCCATGTTAACTTTCAAGCAGTTTAACTTGGCAATAGCAATGTATACAGAACCGAATAAGTAGGGACATCCCATGTTAAAAAATTTTAGTTTTGCCCCCGAAAACCAGAGGAAAATAAAGCGCTGATGCTAGGATTACTTCTCTTTACTGTCACGGGAAGCGCTCTTTCTACCTCTCAAATGTTAAAATGAGCATATTTGTTTACAAAAATCAAAACAATAACAAACCTCTGTAAAATTATTCTAGTCATCTGTTTCCATTCAACCAATCAGCATAATCCTTACCATCTTGGTGGTGCTATATATGTTTCAGGGGCGGCGTTCTCACTTCCCCATAAGGATTTCCCTACTTATTTGGTTATGTATACATTGGCAATAGTTAACTTAACAATCATAAGCATAAAATGAAAATTCTGCTTCATGTAACCTCTGCCACTGTTGATAAAGAATCCTCGTGAAAGGTAACTCCCTTAATTTCCCCCAGATGGCAGGATAATCGCGTGCAAGTCGCGACAGCCGAGCGCCGAGCGTCTGCGCTACTTGGAGAGCAAGATCGCCGAGATCGAGGAGGCGCATTGCTGCTCGATCTGCATGGAGAGGCGGCGCAACGTCGCGTTCCTGTGCGGCCACGGCGCGTGCGACAAGTGCTCGCTGACACTGCGTACGTGCCACATGTGCCGCAAAACCATCACCAAGAAAATCAACCTCTACTGATAGTGATATGTGAGTAGCACACCATTCTGCCTAATGCTGCCTTTGAATGCCAAACTTATCCTCTTTGTTGTAGGGTAGGTTTGTAGGGTGGTATGTCAACGAATAGTGGTAATTTTTAGCCACCCTTTATGGATTAGCCTGACAAGTCTCTGGTTTGATGTTTGAGTAGGGATTGTC
Organism: Neoaliturus tenellus; assembly: GCA_030545055.2. Taxonomy (NCBI): domain Eukaryota; kingdom Metazoa; phylum Arthropoda; class Insecta; order Hemiptera; family Cicadellidae; genus Neoaliturus; species Neoaliturus tenellus. Next base: position 264,572,832 of record CM061532.1, read on the forward strand.
ATAATGAGTAGGTACTAGAGGTCAGCCACTGATCACAATCCAACAAAAAATTCAGTTGATCTTTACCCGATTAGTATTTTAAACATAATATATAACTGGAAACATCAGACCCTCCGGTTTTGCCAGCATTTTTACTTTCTGCCTCTATACCATAGTATATGGAGAAAGTATTGTTTTCGTCAAAATTTTCGAATTTGAGTTGTTGGTGGATTTATCCATTTTGGTGCCCCCTGAGTCCAAAAAAGGGGTTTTCAGAGTGATGTCTGTGTGTGTGTGTGTGTGTGTGTGTGTGTGTGTGTGTGTGTGTGTCCGTGTGTCTGGATGTAAACAGAGCTAGAGAATGCCCCAATGGTCCGATTTTGGTGAAATTTGGTATGTAGGTCCAAACCCACAATAATTCCAGGCGTTTTTTTCATTTTTTTGAATTTTTGATTTTTAAGGGTATTTTACCCCAAAAAACCCTCAAAAATCGTAAAAAATCCAAATCTCTCAAAAACGGCTCTAACGATTTTGATTAAAATTTTGTGGTTTATTAAGCTTAAAATGGTGAATAAAATGACCCCACCCGCATCTCCGAGAAAATGCGGGTTCAAAAGTTATAGAGTAAAAAGTATTTCAAAAATCAATTTTTTGGATTTTCAAAATAGCTGTTGTCTCGAAATAAATTTTACTTATCACCATTAAATTAAGCTCAAAAAACTAAATAATCCAGTATTTTAAATTATTGCTCTACGTCAAGTGGTTGCGGAGAAAATTCAATTTTTCGTTTAGCGGTAAACGCAGTCCGTTGTTACAAGTCTCAGATGAGCGCAGGGTCAAACGAGTGCTGCTCAGCTGGTAGCTATCCGACTGAGTCATCAAGACATTAATGTTTGAAGCTTTTAACTCCTTTTTTTTATTGTTGGGAGAAAGTATGTGTCAGTTAACTGATACCGTTTATTATTAAAACAGCTGTCAAAATACAATGATTCAATTAATCAAATTTTTTCATAACATTGAAACATTAAAAGTCTGTAAGACCTGGGGGCCGATAGAAATAATTTTGGTTTTTTGCTCTTTACAGAATACAGTAAACTTCCTCTTAACCGGCCACCTCAGGATCAGGCCTCAGCCGGATAATGATTTGGCCTGTTACGATGTACATTAAAAATGCCAACCTACAGTTTTATATTGCCTAAATGTAATTATGGCTTGGAAAAAAACAATTTAAAATATATTACTCTCTACACTTTATAGCTAACATCGACACCCATGAAATCCGCTACTAAAATAAACTAATAATAATTTGTTTCCTTATTTTGTCTACTGGATAGCAGGTCCAAAAACATTCATTTCTGGTTGCTTACACTTCCGTCCAGAACAGTACATTTTAGTTGGTTTGAGAACGTCAACATGATATAATGTTGAGTTGAATGATTCAGTAGCTAAGAAAACGACGTTTCCTGTGAAACATAGCCGGTTAAAGCGATGTTAAGATAAAAATGGTTGGTTAAAAAGATGTTGTTTTGCAGAGTTAAAAAAAAAACATTTAAAGCGGAGACCGGTTAAAAGGTGGCCAGTTAAGAGGGAGTTCTACTGTAGTTTCTAACGGTCTGTGCAGAATATGTTTATGATGTACAATAGCTGAGAAAAAAGAATTTAGTTCTTGCCTATCAATATATAGATGTAGCTTTACCTCACAACATGTCTTTAAGGCATTTATGCTCTAGGCAGACAATTTTCTGTTCGTGAGCAGCCCATTAGATGTTGCTTTACAAAAAAAAAGAAAAAAAAGAAAAATAATTCTGCTGGTTTACCTGAAAAGTTTGTATTCAGGCAGCTTATAGACACATTTTCAAAATACCCTTTTTTACTGATATTTCGTCCATATGGAGAACTTCTTTAGAGAAAAGGAGGAGACAGTGACGATTAGATCATTAAATGTTGATGGGTTAAATTTGAACATTCAATAAACATCAGGGTCATGATCTGAGGAGCTATGAAATGATTTTGTTGTTGTAATGTATTCATCATCTATATCCAGGCACCCACAGACACAGCCACTTCCTGTATGTAATGGTTAACGAATTATAGTTAATTGAATTATTAAAGTAGAGCATAATCAAATTTAAAGACTTAATATAGGCACATACCTTCGTCCAAACAGTTCAAAAGTGAAATTCTCCACTACTAGTTTCGCTGCAACGGCAGCATCATCAGGTGGTTAAAATACTTCATCCATAAGGGATTCGTCACAGAATATAAAATCAACAGTTACAAAACACAACACAGTGACACACGTAAAACATTTAATTGAAACAAAAACTTCGGGTAGGCCTACCGCACACGACATAACCTCTAAGGCACGGCACGCACGACCGGAACGAGACGGAGAGCAGACTGGCTGGAGACATCACGTCACCCCTCCTACCCCTCTCTTGTTATCAGCTGGTTGATATGAGAATGGTCTTGGTCCTGCATTACTATTGTTGGCTAAAATGGAATTGAAAATAGAGCAAGATTTGAAGTTGAGCTGATCGTTTAAAATAAAATCTTTCTCATTACTGTTTCTAAAACTTTGGTATATTTCGAACTGTTCGATTGAATCTAGCATACTTCCTTTCCTACAAATATGTAATATTTCTAGTCCATTATTTATGTCGTGCATGGTGTGATTTTTGTCAACAAGGTGTTGAGCGAATGTTGACCTTTGTTTGTCTGCTCTGGGGTCGGGCCTGTGTTCTTTATAGCGTTCCACAAATGATCTGCCTGTCTGTCCTATGTAGAAGTCGGGGCAGTCGACGCATTTTATTTTGTATACACCAGATTTCTGTATATTTTCTTTTTTATCTGTTTTGTGAGCCAACTGATTTCTGGTTCTGTTAGTTGTTCTGAAGGATAATGATATTTTATGTTTTTTAAGGCTTTTGTTGATACAGTTTTGAGTTAAATGGCTGTATTCGACACAAATATATTTCTTTTGTTCAATATCTGTGGGATCAATCATAGTATTCCTTTCTTTATTTGTGTGCTTCACAATTAATCTGTCTATCAGTTCTGGTTTATAACCGTTAGATGTAGCTATGTGTTTGATTATTCTGATTTCTTTAGACCGGTTATCGTGTGACAGGGGGAACTTGAGCATTCTGTGAATAAGGCTATTGTATGCAGCATTTTTCTGTGAAATGGGATGATAAGATGATGAATGTATGGTTTGGGTGGTAGTAGTTGGTTTCCTGTGGATATCGAAGTCAAATTTATTATCTTTCTTTTCTATTGTCTAAAAAATTAATCTTGTTGTTAATTTCAGTTTCAACTGTGAATTTAAGTTTTGGTGCTAAACTGTTTAGATAATTCAGTAACAGGTCTATTTGCCGTCTATTACCATTAAATAACATGATAGTATCATCCACATAACGATTGTATAGGGTGATTCTATTCCTGTGTTTATTAGCTTCGTAGAAAATGAACTTGGTTTCAATGTAATTCAGATAAATGTCGGAAAGGATGCCTGATAATGGTGAACCCATAGCTAAACCGTCAGGTTGGTTATAAATTTTTCCTTCAAAGGCGAAATAATTTTGTTTTAAAGTTTCTTTCAACAAAGTCAATAGTTCATTATAGCTTCAGGTAATAAGTTTGAGTTTTCAGTCAAGTTTTCATTTACTATTTCTAATGTTTTATCAATTGGTACGTTGGTGTATAGGTTGGTAACATCAAAAGAGACAAGAATCTGGTGCATAGGTATTTTTAGGTCTTTACTTTTTTCAATAAATTCATAAGAGTTTCTAAGGCTGTAATTTTGAGGAAACCTAATATGTTCTCGTAGTATTTTTTCTAATTTTTTCGCTAATTTATATGTAGGAGCTGACGTGTAATCGACCTGAGGCCGGATGGGTGTTCCATCTTTATGGACTTTGGGCAACCCCTTGAAAGTGGGTGCTGTAGGGTTCATTACTTTTAGTGATTTTATTTCGTTCTCTGTAAATATTAACTTAGAGTCATTTATTAGTTTTTTAATTTTACGCTGGTATGTCTTTGTGGGGTCCTTGTTAATTGGTGTTATATTGTTGGCTTCCAAAAAATTATGTACTTTGTTTTCATAGTCGATTTTGATCAATATAACAGTTATGTTTCCTTTGTCTGCTTTACATAACATGGCATTGTTGGATATTAATTTTTATTTATTAATTAGAGTCATTTATTAATAAATGACTCTAAGTTAATATTTACAGAGAACGAAATAAAATCACTAAAAGTAATGAACCCTACAACACCCACTTTCAAGGGGTTGCCCAAAGTCCATAAAGATGGAACACCCATCCGGCCTCTGGTCGATTACACGTCAGCTCCTACATATAAATTAGCGAAAAAATTAGAAAAAATACTTCGAGAACATATTAGGTTTCCTCAAAATTACAGCCTTAGAAACTCTTATGAATTTATTGAAAAAGTAAAGACCTAAAAATACCTATGCACCAGATTCTTGTCTCTTTTGATGTTACCAACCTATACACCAACGTACCAATTGATAAAACATTAGAAATAGTAAATGAAAACTTAACTGAAAACTCAAACTTATTACCTGAAGCTATTAATGAACTATTGACTTTGTTGAAAGAAACTTTAAAACAAAATTATTTCACCTTTGAAGGAAAAATTTATAACCAACCTGACGGTTTAGCTATGGGTTCACCATTATCAGGCATCCTTTCCGACATTTATCTGAATTACATTGAAACCAAGTTCATTTTCTACGAAGCTAATAAACACAGGAATAGAATCACCCTATACAATCGTTATGTGGATGATACTATCATGTTATTTAATGGTAATAGACGGCAAATAGACCTGTTACTGAATTATCTAAACAGTTTAGCACCAAAACTTAAATTCACAGTTGAAACTGAAAAGAACAACAAGATTAATTTTTTAGATATGACAATAGAAAAGAAAGATAATAAATTCGACTTCGATATCTACAGGAAACCGACTACTACCACCCAAACCATACATTCATCATCTTATCATCCCATTTCACAGAAAAATGCTGCATACAATAGCCTTATTCATAGAATGCTCAAGTTCCCCCTGTCACACGATAACCGGTCTAAAGAAATCAGAATAATCAAACACATAGCTACATCTAACGGTTATAAACCAGAACTGATAGACAGATTAATTGTGAAGCACACAAATAAAGAAAGGAATACTATGATTGATCCCACAGATATTGAACAAAAGAAATATATTTGTGTCGAATACAGCCATTTAACTCAAAACTGTATCAACAAAAGCCTTAAAAAACATAAAATATCATTATCCTTCAGAACAACTAACAGAACCAGAAATCAGTTGGCTCACAAAACAGATAAAAAAGAAAATATACAGAAATCTGGTGTATACAAAATAAAATGCGTCGACTGCCCCGACTTCTACATAGGAGACAGACAGGCAGATCATTTGTGGAACGCTATAAAGAACACAGGCCCGACCCCAGAGCAGACAAACAAAGGTCAACATTCGCTCAACACCTTGTTGACAAAAATCACACCATGCACGACATAAATAATGGACTAGAAATATTACATATTTGTAGGAAAGGAAGTAGGCTAGATTCAATCGAACAGTTCGAAATATACCAAAGTTTTAGAAACAGTAATGAGAAAGATTTTATTTTAAACGATCAGCTCAACTTCAAATCTCACTCTATTTTCAATTCCATTTTAGCCAACAATAGTAATGCAGGACCAAGACCATTCTCATATCAACCAGCTGATAACAAGAGAGGGGTAGGAGGGGTGACGTGATGTCTCCAGCCAGTCTGCTCTCCGTCTCGTTCCGGTCGTGCGTGCCGTGCCTTATTTATGTCGTGTGCGGTAGGCCTACCCGAAGTTTTTGTTTCAATTAAATGTTTTACGTGTGTCACTGTGTTGTGTTTTGTAACTGTTGATTTTATATTCTGTGACGAATCCCTTATGGATGAAGTATTTTAACCACCTGATGATGCTGCCGTTGCAGCGAAACTAGTAGTGGAGAATTTCACTTTTGAACTGTTTGGACGAAGGTATGTGCCTATATTAAGTCTTTAAATACGCAGTTCAGGGGCTAAAATTGGATTTTAATTCAAATTTAAAGTAATAAAGTCTATGAACACAAGTTATTATTTGACAAACATCTTATAAACATTTGGTGATACTTTTTTTAATTTTAGCTTTTCTTTAGTGCTGCGACATAAATTATGTTCAGCAAACCTATTTATAGTAATAACTGTAGACACAGTTTTATGACTAATGAATAAAAAATATTTTGATTTGATTGTTTAGTGGTACCTACTAAATAACTCTAATATGCCCTATTATAAATTCAATACAGTATTTCATATTCAAGCCCGTCCCACAAACACAGTTTGAGTTATCGTTGATTTGTTCCAGTGTGTTCCTACATCACATTCTTTGTTCCTTCTGCGACCGTATCTCGTTGGATGAGATTCGTTTTGTATATTATGTAAATAGCATTTGTATTAAAGAAATCATGCCAAAAATGTATTTTATGTTGTATACATAACGTTTAGAATGTGAAAGTTTTATTCAAACTTTTTATTTATTAGAAGAAAATTATATTTTTAATAACTATATTTTATCATATTTAATTATTATTTATTAGACATTATTTTATTTATAACCAGTTTTAATGTTTGCAGCATGAAGGTTGTTTTTTGTGTGATAAACTGTCTTGTTACAAATTAATATAAGTAAAAATGTACTCAGTGATATTTGGAGTGAACATTTTCAGTTGTGTACTTCAAAAGCTAGTTCAATTGTTTTTGTTGTTACATTAGAGTTGGGCCGATTATAAGACTATTTTACATCCTAAATTAAATTTGTAGTTTTTGGCTGTATTGTGATAGGAAACATTTTGTAACTAACTCAATGTTTTTTTTTTTTTTTTTTTTAAAGTAAGATAGCTAATTTTTTAATTTAGTGTTTTAATGGGTATATTTTGAATTATTACAAGGAAGCATAAAATGAATGTAAAACTGCATTCGGAAGCAAAATTGGTGTTTTGTCCATTTTTATATATACTAAATATTCTAAATATTATACAAGTAAATTTTATTTTATTGCATGTTTTTTATAATTTAAATAAAGGGATATACTCTTGTTCTTGTACTCTCATGATTATTCAATTTGCTCAGGTTTTAATTTTGATTAAAGAGGTGCTCAGTGAAAAATCAATTTTCCTATTTTTAGTCCATTATAAACTATTTTTGTATGAGTATTTTACATAGAAATAAGCGTTTTTGGTGGTCTTGTGTTCAGATGCATGTTTCGTCCACTTAGAATAAAACATATTTGAGTATTGATTTTTTTAAATCTGCTGTACAATGTACAATTTCCTAATCTGTGTGAAAAATAACCTTTTCCAAAGTAAGCATACCCCTGTTGTAGGACACCTCGAACTCAGTGAATTTTTAATTGACTTTTATGAAAGAAATGAGCCAGGCTTTATAATTGACCTTAATAGATAATTCCTTCATAAAATTTATGTCAAATAATATTTATTGCTGCCAACAACTTTGGTTGTTGGAAGCAATGTTACAATTGAAGCAAATGCTAGAATTGTTCCTAAAAAAAAGCCATATGACAGCAGGCCTGCTTGGTTGAAGAATTTTCTTCCAAAGAAATTCCAGTTCATGTTATAATGTTTTATTATCATAATTTTAGCAAGTTCTTATATTAAAAAAAAATTATTTATATTGCCTGAACAGCTAATTGCAACAATTTTACCTCAGTATTTTCTATGGCCAAGAAGGATACCTCGACGCTGTTCATACTCTCCAGATATGTATAAATAGTAAAACACCATGTCTTCTATTGGAAGGCTTATCTTAGTAATCATAATCATGATTATGGGCCCGTCACATTTATTTTGTGAGAAGAGGATGTAGGCTTGCTGCTTCTGGATGTTTACTGGTTGCGGTGGAACCAGGATAATTTGAACTTGAGAGGATCGGTGAAATCGTTCTTGCCATCCAAGATCCAAAACTTCAAACAAACATACACATATAGTACAATTTACAATTTATTGTGTGTGCTATGAACTGAAAAATTCCAATTTTAAATTTTATGAGTTTGGATCAGCCTGATTCCACTGTATATGAAAGTTTTGTTAAAAAGATTGATATAAACCTAGGCCTAATGTTTTGCTGATATCCTCCATAAACGACACCTGGGGTGTGTGAATTTATTTCCCCTTCCTAACCTACTTAGCAAAGTCAGTAGGGTTTTTTATCTAATTTTAAGATGTTTTTGAAGATGTTCAAAAATGTTCAAGATGTTCTCTGCTGAAGTTTTTGCATAAATTAAAAAGTTTTTGTATAAGTAATATGTTTTTTGCACGCTGATAAAGTTATTCTAGTTTTAAACCCCATTGGACATCCAATTAGTTTATCATGATTCATTACTCCTGAAAAGAGAACTAGTCCTGTACCTTCATACCAAATGTATCGGACGTTTTTTATAATTTATTCACACACACACACATTGTCAAACTATGTTTTATTCCTTACAGGAGAAACTTATTTGGAACGTTCACTGAATGTAACATCCCTTATTTCTATCATCAATTTAAAATTTTACTCCTAGTACAATAGCAATTAGTTCTTATTCGTAATAATTACTGCTTCAAGATTTTGGTTCTAAAAATTATAAGAAAACCCCAATAAAAGTTGTTTTGTTATGGATTGCTTGGTGAATCAGACAGAAGATAATTCAATTATTGGGTATTTTTTATATTAATTTTGCATAGTTAAATGTGAATCTTTAATCCCAAACCTTGCCCCTTTTGCCTTAACCAGTCAGTCATTCTGTGTATAAAAACATGCTGTATCATTGTTCACTTAAAATCAATTCTATATTTTCTTAAAATGTTTTTTATACGTCTTTATGAAATTTGTTTTTGAAATTAAATAAACATCAAAAGATTACCACAAGTATTTAATCAATTATACAAAGCTAGTAAAGTTATAACCTACTTTAAAGTAATGTAATAGTTGTAAAAATATTTGTTCATACATTGAATAATAACTGTAAGATTTTGTAAGGTGAAATAATTGCCAGTTGAAGTCCATCTTGTAAGTTTCGTCATAGTAAAAAGTTGAACAATTTTATCCCTGTGTATTATTTACCTGTGAATCTCCTGAGGAGAAGGCATTTTTAGGAAACCTTGTGTGAAAAAAAGTCTGCACTTTAGCAACATAGAAATATTTTATTTTTCTTAATATATACAAATAAATGTGACGTTCTTCCACAGCCCACATTGATCACATTAATTACTCGGACAATAAACTTATACCTAAATAAAACTTAACGAACATGAAAACTAAATAAAACTTCACGAACATGAAAAACTTAACTTATAAACTTAATTATACAGGGTGTTCGGAAAAAACGTTTCAGGAATTCAGGAGGTTATTGCCCACATCAAAATCAGCAAAAAAGTTCCTATAAATATATGTCCTAAAATGCTTCGTTAACTTGCTAGCCGCCATTTTGTTTTTTACACTAAATAATTTTTATTTCCGTAATGGATCATTGTTAGTCCATGTGCCAGGTCCCAAAAAGGTATAATTTTGTGATCGCAATGAAACTTATACATCTGAATCAGACAGCTCTGGGGGTAGTAAAAATGCATATTATTCGAAAAAATATTTTCGGTTTTCAAGATGGCGGCTATTTAAAGATGGCGGATGCATGTTTATAATAGATAGGTTATATCTCGGTTATTTGTGATCCGATTTCAATAAATCTTTTTTCGTTTTGAAGATAATTAAATTTGCAATATTTAATCTATTTACATTACTATACAAATTTTGCTTCGTTTCCGAGGTATTTATCAAAATATTTCTGATTGTTGTGTAATCTTTACCTTTAAGTCTTAATTACTCGTAGACCTTACATTTTACTCGAATATTGTTTATTACAAACAAGACAGATAATTTTATAAGCTTTACAATGATATATAACATAATTTACTTTATGTAAACCATAGCGATATGAGAACCAAAAACTTGGCTCGTGTCAGGGTTCGCCGCGACGGCGCGGCGCGGCGCGATAGCGACTATGAGTGGACCCGGCCGGCCCGCACGGCTGACTCGCCTGGCGTCCAAAAGGACTTGCGTTATATTTATCTTAACAGATTTTTTTGTTGTTTTAATATATTTTTTATTAATATATTTTATTATTGTTTTAATATATTTTTGCTTATTCGGCTAAAAATTTTTAGGTAACATTTTTAATGCCAAATATTGCCTAATATACTTATTCAAAAATTCTAAAAGAAACAAAATACGTTTTTTAAAGATTATTAGTTAGTGTATAATATAGTTAAAAATTAATATATTTCTAAATTATAATAAACGTATACGGTACTACATTTGTTTCGTTAATGTATAGCCTAAGTTAAAGTTCAAATAAAACTATTCTACCTTTCTGTACTAACGCGTGTGTAACAGTAAAAATGGTTTTCGTACGTAAATAAAGGAGGAACTTTGATTGAAATGGACCTTTCTTCTTTATTCAGCTTTATTTTACTATTCTGTAAAATAAAATATAATTTGCTAAGACAAAATTACAAACAATTTAACTATAAATCTACTGCATAAAATAAAATCATATTATTATTTTTAAAACGTATTTAAGCTTACTAATGATAGTAGCTCTCTGATAATGTTCAATAAAACATCTAATTTCCTGTTAAAACATACATTATATGAGAATACATAGGCCTAAATTAAATACAGGGTGGCTGAAAAGTCACTGACGATTTTGTTTTTGTTATTCTATGGAAACTGTACATGTTACATAAATAAACGAAATATCAATAGAGAGGTAATTTAATACAATTAATGATGGTTAGATTTTGTTGAAACATCAGGCAACATTTGGAGTTGGTAGACTGATGATAAGCAGTTAATGCAAAATCTGGTGATTGGGGGTATGTGCGAAAATTGCATCAGTATAAGATGTTTAAAATAAGTTTTGCTCTGTGAATGATGATGGAGATCATAAATTGATTACTAATAGAGCAATTTTATGCTCCATTTTATGATGCCCATCATCATTCACAGCTTAAAACTTATTTTAAACATCTTATACTGATGCAATTTTTGCACATACCCCCCAAATACCACATTTTGCATCAACTGCTTATCATCAGTCTACCAACTCCAAATGTTGCCTGATGTGTCAACAAAATCTACCCATCATTAATGGTATTAAATTACCCCTCTTTTGCTATTTCGTTTAATTATGTAACATGTATAGTTTCCATAGAATAACAAAAACAAAATCGTCAGTGACTTTTAGTTTTCATTCATATAAATTAATTTCATTTATCATTGGACTTCAATTTAATAATATTGTGTTTAATACATAGTGCTCAGGTTAGTTATATAAAATTATAACATTAATAAAAATATTATTGTTAGCCAACAGTTGCTTTCACATCAACTGCAATTAGTTAAAAGTTTATTATTGCTGACTCTCGTAGAATGTACTTTATATATAAATATTATGCATAGTATTAGATAATCCTGAAGATGGTTGCATTATTATTATTCTTAATTATTATTTGCCTGGATTCCTAGATTTTTATGAATATTTTGATTTCACATAACTAGCTTGAACACAATAAACGCATCGTCAAATTGAAATCGAATGATAATCAATTTAAAATAGCCTAAATTAATATGGATAGCATTTTTTCATAAAACTTTTATTTGACATTTTATTGTATTTTACATTTTTTCATAATTTTTTTGAGTCTATGTGGATAAAAAGCTACTAAATGCACGGGTCCTTAAATAATGTATGGGCTACTTTTAAACAACGCTTATGTGCTCTATTGAGCATTTTGAAAGAATTAATATCATTAGGGGTACTAAGATTAATTTAAAGTATACGTTTGTTATAATAAGTACTAGTGGGGCCGAGCTTGTGCTAGGTAAAATTATTAAATGTCACTTTTATTTTCCACACGCTCAATCGCAATCTTATTCCTTTTTAGGACGATCAAAGAATGCTGCACTTTAAAATAATTGTGTTGAGTTGAACTACATGTTAAATTTTTATATTGGTTATCAGTTGATTTTTGTTAAAATTAGTATTTACAAATCAACATACAAATTATAATTAGTATAACATTTTAACTTTTAAACCCTGATTTTCCCAGCTAAGGGACCAGTTCCAACCGATAGTCTATCTCGTGGCCGAAAACAGCATATTAAAAAATAATAAAAAAAAAAAAATACTTGTGCAGGAATAAGTTTGTTCGTATACAGTCATTGCTTGTTTTAGGGTAGGGCCTATTATTAATAACACCAAGGGGACCGAGCTTTTTATCGGTAAAATTAAAAGCGTCACTTTCCTTCCTTAGACAAAACTTGTTCGCTCCGCTCACTTGACCTTTTTCTTTTTTAAACGAGCTCGTTCGCTTCGTCCACTCACTAGACCAGTATGTGCTCTTTGGTATAAATTTGTTGAACCACGGGTTAAACACATATGTATATATCTAAAAATTTAAGCGCATTTTTCTGTTCAATTAAGTAGCTACAAAAAATCTCCATAGGGATAACATGAGAATTTGTAAGGGATTTTTCCAGTCATGGAATCAGTTACAATCGATTTCTCATTGCTGAAGCCCCCATATTTATACAAAAAAATTAAAAATCCTTGAACGGAATTAATTTTGTCCCTATAAAAAGTGCTTGTTTTAGAATAAGGTAAAATAATAATAATGTAATTTTATTTTAAAGAGTAAATATAATCAAGGTAATTTTGAAATGTTTATTAATTATATGTAGCTATAAGGAGTAGAACAGTGGCAATCTAAAAAACAAATACTGTTTTAGAACATCTCTACAAAATGACTTTCTATGACTTATTAACAGGTGTGTTATAAACCACAATATTTGGTTCTAAAAATGTAACCTAAAAGTTTTTAATCGAATAAGCAAATTTGGTACCTGTGAATATATTAATGTTATTAAAACAAAACAAAAAATCAGTTAAGAAAAATATAACGCAAGTCCTTTTGGACGCCAGGCGAGTCAGCCGTGCGGGCCGGCCGGGTCCACTCATAATAAGTATCGTAATAAGTCCACTCATAAGCTATCGCGCCGCGCCGTCGCGGCGAACCCTGACACGAGCCAAGTTTTTGGTTCTCATATCGCTATGGGTTACATAAAGTAAATTATGTTATATATCATTGTAAAGCTTATAAAATTATCTGTCTTGTTTGTAATAAACAATATTCGAGTAAAATGTAAGGTCTACGAGTAATTAAGACTTAAAGGTTAAGATTACACAACTATCAGAAATATTTTGATAAATACCTCGGAAACGAAGCAAAATTTGTATAGTAATGTAAATAGATTAAATATTGCAAATTTAATTATCTTCAAAACGAAAAAAGATTTATTGAAATCGGATCACAAATAACCGAGATATAACCTATCTATTATAAACATGCATCCGCCATCTTTAAATGGCCGCCATCTTGAAAACCGAAAATATTTTTTCGAATAATATGCATTTTTACTACCCCCAGAGCTGTCTGATTCAGATGTATAAGTTTCATCGCGATCACAAAATTATACCTTTTTGGGACCTGGCACATGGACTATGTATTAAATTCATATTTGGCATGCACCTTTATCATAGCAATACCCATTTTCAAGGAAAAAGTTATTTTTTTCCAATGTGTATTTTCAAAATGGCGGCCATTTTAAAATTTTAAACTAAAATATCTCAAAACCGGTAAATTTTATAAAAAAATTACTTGGCACAAAAAAGTTGACGAATTTAATTATCTAACCAATGGTACCAAGTTTGTAAGGATCTGACAACAAATAACAGAGTTATTGAGATTTTCATGCATAAAAACATTGATTTTTGCATTGTAATTAATGCAAATTAAGGTAATTTTAATTGAAAAATCTCAATAACTCAGTTATTTGTTGTCAGATCCTTACAAACTTGGTACCATTGGATAGATAATGAAATTTGTCAACTTTTTTGTGTCAAGTAATTTTTTTATAAAATTTACCGGTTTTGAGATATTTTAGTTTAAAATTTTAAAATGGCCGCCATTTTGAAAATACACATTGGAAAAAAATAACTTTTTTCTTGAAAATGGGCATTGCTATGATGAAGGTTCATGCCAAATATTAACTTAATACATTGATTCATTACGAAAATAAAAATTATTTAGTGTAAAAAACAAAATGGCGGCTAGCGGGTTAACGAAGCATTTTAGGACATACGTTTATAGGAATTTTTTTGCTTATTTTGATGTGGGCAATAACCTCCTGAATTCCTGAAACGGTTTTTCCGAACACCCTGTATACCTCGTTGTCACAAAGGAGCTTTAAAATAAATGAACCAAAATGCAGAGGAATCTGCATGAGAGTTTAATATAAAATATAAAAAATTTAACAAAACTAATTAGCTATCTCTAATGGTATGTAATATCTCAAGTATTAATAACTTGGGGAGTATAAAATTGATTTGTACACAATAATATACACAGATCAACGAACTTTCTTTGTTATACTCACAGAACTAATATATCTTGTGTTGACACAGTATAATAAAATATTCTTCTACGATTGAAATTATCAATAAATGCTGAAACTTGAAATTATTATAACGTAATCCAATTTGTTGTTGAAATTGATGTCCTCCGTCAACTGCCTTTTATTATAAAACAAGTTTTTCTTTACAGCTTGTTCCACCTAAGGTGGTATTTGACCGAGCGATAGAAATCCTTTACTAATATACGTCAAAAACATTGTCTGAAGTCATGCGGCATCAACTGTCCTCGCGGCCGGCCTGAAGACACTGGAACGGAAAATAACACGAAAATGCTATTAAAAAGTGTCTGCACATTAGTTAAAAGTTAAGTTATGTTACTCTGTCATAACAGTACTGTCTATTAGTCATCTGAGGGCGCCAACCCTGTGAGTCAGAAGAGGAAAGTTCGCAGAAAGGTCTTAACCTAGCTTCCACCCACTTGGACTCTATTAAAAAATGCCTACACTGCCGCGCCGGGCCAGGCCGAAGTGTCATCTTAGCTGTAACTAGCTGTAATTGTGTCTCTTTTCGGCTAAAAATCTATTTTTGTTTGATAACAATGATGCTTTTAATACCCGTTGCACCATGTGTTTATTTTGACTTGTTGTAATCAATATTTTGTTGTGGAGGAATTAATGTAAGTCTAAACCTCCTTAACAAC
This sequence comes from Neoaliturus tenellus, assembly GCA_030545055.2. Classification (NCBI taxonomy): domain Eukaryota; kingdom Metazoa; phylum Arthropoda; class Insecta; order Hemiptera; family Cicadellidae; genus Neoaliturus; species Neoaliturus tenellus. The sequence goes on from CM061532.1 coordinate 264,588,108, forward strand.
ACCTTAACAAACTACTAATAAACATATAAAAATACAACTGGTAATATACACTGAACATGTACTTAAGTTAATGGTAATGTTTGTTATTATAGGTACTAGAGTTATTTACAATATAACAATGCTCAATAGACCACACTGGTCTTTTACCTAATTTAGTCTGCCATAGTGTTGCCGGAAATATAAAACTAAAAACTGTCAACTTCCAAAGAATCTTTTCAATTTTAATTCTGCATTGATGCTGGAACGTTGCCCATGAAACCATTGACTGTACACTGGTGACAGTCTGCTAAAACGAAATAATAGGGCCATGTTAACAGGAATTGCCCAGTTGGCAAATAATAGAATAGTAACACTAAAGCAGTTTATTCAATAAAGGAATTTAAATTTGTTTACTTTAGCATTGTGTTGACAGTATAGTAATTATAATAATAATATTTATTCCGCTGACGATGTTTTACGATATTGGAATTTACGAATTGAGTACAAATGCACAGTCAATGATGAGATGAAACCTAATCTTTTAAAATACAATTTGTGTGACTCAAATAACAATGCTATACACAGTAGACTAGCCGTTTTTTTATTTTTTTTTTATATTCATTCCTTATCATTGCTATTTGCGAGTCTTGTGCATCATCTAACCAAGGTTAATTTAACGTTATCTATGCAAATAATTTAACGACTGCCGGTAAGATTAATTGTTTAAAAGATCAAATCCACTCAGAGCTCAATCTACTTGCACACTTAGACTTCAGTTTCATCAAGTGTTCGCGTAAACAGGTAGGCCCACTTATTTGTTATACGGATGTCACTATTTTGCAGCGCGCTTCAGCGGTCGTGTAGGTATCTTATTGCTCAATTCCTCTCGAACAAGGAATCTAAAATAAATAAAGAGAAGGTAGGGGTCAAGACATGCAATGCCCTCTATGCACCAGGTGTTCTTTTGCACCTGTGACGTCATCATTATCATTTCCAGTAATAGTAAATGGTGATGTCATAGGTGCAAAAGAACACCTGGTGCATAGATGGCATTGCATGTCTTGACCCCTACCTCCTCTTTATTTATTTTAGATTCCTTGCTCTCGAATACCTACCTAATTCAAAACAAGCCACTTTATTGTGATGAAACATAATTATAGCCGACTGGACAACTATGAATAGGCCACTCTTGGTTGGTTTGCTGAGTAATTAAGTACGCATATTATTTTTCCTGTGGATAACATTTTAAGGTATTTTTTGGCATATTTAGCAAAATATACATACTAAAAACCACTGCAGCATGCTTGTAAACTTAGCTGGATATATAGTATGTGGCGGGCCGGTGCAACGGCATGGACGGAGATGCATTTGCAGGGATCCTACTAGACATGGCTTCCTGTTTTAGAAATCACTACTCAAAACCAATTCAATATAGAATTGTGTAATTTCCACACAAGGTTCATTGAATACTACAATCTAAGTTTTTTCTTTTAAGGTTCAAGTAAAGTAGCCTTAAAAAAGTAGAGGCATCCGTATAGCAAACAAGTACCGTAAACATCTTTGATAATCTGATCCTTTTCGTTACACCGGCCAAGCTCTCATGCTGGATCGGAGAGGTTCCACTGCACTGCACTAGCTTCCCAGTAGGTCCGGAAGCCTTGGCAGGTACCCGCTCTGGTTCTCCTCTGGTAAGCTGATGGTGAAGTCGCTATAGTTGGTTGCTACCTTGGCCTCTACCTCAGACTCAGTGTGATGTGAGGGCGCGACTGACTGCGCGGTGTCCGTGCTGACTGCGATGCTCTCACTGCTCATCTGTGTGGACCCTCCGACGGACGAGACTGCCGCCGGGTGCAGCGTGCTGGAGTTGTCGTCTGGCTTGACTTCCGCGTCGAGCTTGACACCCAGAGCAGTCAGCAGTGGAATGTCACCACTCTCCAGGGGCGGGGGACTGAAGGCTCGATCAACCTGCTAGCGGAAAACATATTTTTATTAGTATTATTATGTATTATTTGTAGTTCTTTCTACCTAAGGGTAGAAAGAACTACAGAATAATATATCTATTTTGAACTAATTTGCACCAAAACCTTCTCAGGGGTTTAGAATAGTCCAAGATAATTTTATAAATACCATTAAATGTTAAAGATGAAATTAGGTGTTGGATTGGCTGCTAGAAGTAGTCTTTGGTGTTACTTGGCTTATGAACAGATTTTCATTAATGAAAATCTCATTGCCTAAATTGCAACTAAAACTTCAGTAATTGTATTATTTATTGTATTGTATTGTCTATTGAATTCAATCAACTACCAATTTATGCAACATATAATAAGAACATAAGTATAAAATCCAACAGACGATATCTTAGATGCTTTTTCCACTTCAGTTAATACCAGTGTTGGGGAAGCTACTTTTTAAAACTAGCTAGCTACAGCTACAGCTACTTTTTCAAAAAAGTAGCTTAGCTACAGCTACAGCTACATTTTCATAAAAGTAGCTAGCTACAGCTACAGCTACAATTAAAAAGTAGCTCGCTACAATTTTAGCTACTTTGCTACTTTCACAATCTGGTCCTGTTTTACTCTTGTGATGTATAACCACCTAATTTTTCCACTTAAAAGTAAAATTAAGTTTTTTTATTGTATGCCTATACTTTTTTTTGTATTGTGTTTAGACATATTTTCATTGTAATATAATAATTTGTGACTCTTATGGAGCCTAGATAATGTAAACAGAATAGTGGTATGAAAATACAAATTATCGAATTAAAAGACTTACATCAAAGACGTAAACAGCATTTATTAAGTTATCTTCACAAGTTTATAACATTTTTCTTAGACCGGCCATGGTAGGGTTAACGCTGGCGTTTGCACACATGAAGGACTAGCTTCTTCAGTTTTGTCACTAATCTCGTATTTAGGCCTACTAATTGCCATGATGTCGATTGTTAGATTAGATACTACAGAAACAAAAGAATATAAGTATAAAACACTTTGTAAAGTATTAAGTAAAAATTTACAAAGTTCGGGAAGTACGGTAATCGTTCACATCCACACATCAACTTCTAACATCAATCAAGGTAATTGATGTTATGTTGTTGAGTCGTTTATGCCAGTAGTCTTACAGTAACAATTCAACAATTGGCTTTTTATTTGAATTCGTTGACGTTGCGTCCTTTCTCATTATTGTAAACATTCCTTTTATCAATTCCTGACCTGAGCGATCCTGGCGGTGCGCAAACATAGTGCAGCAGTTTAGTTTATATTCTATAACAGTAGAATACTACTAGCGCGACTAGTGGTCAGCAAACTCAAAAGAGACCAAGACTGGTGGTTGTCATGTTTTAGCTATAGTACTCAATTGGAGCGTCTGGTGGTGGCACTGGATTGAAAGTAATCTTCAATTCCAAATAGCGAAAAACATAACAGCTGACTAACCTTCTCTCGTGTTTATTTGGAAGCCATGAATGATGAAATGCAAACACAATTATTATGTTTTACTTAAACCAAAGTAGCGAGTAAAGTAGCTAAATAATCCGCTACAACTACTTTAAAAATGTAGCTCTCTACAGCTACAAGCTGCTTATTTTCAAAAGTAGCGGAGCTACACTGACGCTACTAAAAAAGTAGCGACGCTACAGTAGCGCGCTACTCCCCAACACTGGTTAATGCACAAATTGTAAAGTAATAGAAAAGCTTTGTTAACTTTGTTGGTTAATCTAAACACTTGAATGGCTTTTATAGTATAAAAAGTCAATCAATTACCTGCTGCACTGCAGTATTGTTGTAGTTATTTCTGAGTAAAAAAGTGTTAGCAAGATGTTGTTTAGGAATTTAGTAGCATAATCACTATTGCTATTTTGAGACAGGGACCTCATATAGTGGGTATTTTAACCTGAATATGAATGAGAGTTGAGTGTAGGATTATTGTGGCGAGATCTTATAGTCTTGTTACTGACTAAGGTCAACATTCTCCTTAGATAGGGCCGTTAATTAATAGCCCAACAGCCAAAGGTATCTAGAGACCTACAGTTTAATGTGGGCTCCAAACCACAATTTTGACCTCATATATACGAATTGGTCTAATTATGAGGATAGTCTTTATGGATGAACTAGTATTCACTAGTGCGGACGTTAATCCCCACTAGGGAATATCACATCCACAAGCCATCCCTTTTAACTATCCACAATTCGTGACCCCCAAGTAGCTGGATTACAGGACGACACCACCATCCCAATCTTGGCTTCACAAAATAAAATGCTTATCACAACAAAAAGAAAACAGAAGGACACCACCTGTTGACAAAAAAGTTTAGGTGTTTAAAGGCCAAATAAAGACTTTTTTTTCCAAAAAAGTCTGTTAGCCATTATCTCTAGGCAGGAATCTTTACCTGAGGTCCAGTGGGAGGGGCGGAGGGGGGCTGGACCACGACTGCGGGGGGAGAGTGGACGATCATCGCTCCCAGGCTACCCGGCAACAGCTGCACTGGGCCCTGCTGGAATACAGACACCATCAAATACAATGTTTTTCCGGTTGTAACGACTGCCAGAGAGATGCAAAAGTCAGTGACTTTTGGGAGTGAAAAATGTTAAAAACTAGCGACTCTTCGGTCTCTAACATTGAAAATTTTGGGGGAAAATCTTAAAGTCTCTAAACTTGCTCACAATCACATTATTTTCTCAATTCATACAAAAAATCTGTGACTTTTCTTGCATTTTAAGGAAAAATAAGTGACTTTTTTGTGACTTCTGTGAACATAACTAAAATAGGGACTTTTGGTGAATTTAGGTAACTTCAGTAACCAGTAGACACCCTGTATTAACAACAATATAATTAGTTTCTGTTCATATCTGTCATACATTACTCAGCCATGTAAATTTTTTTCATTTTAATTACTAAATTTTCTGGCGTTTCAGGATTTAGAAATCGAAATTATTAAGAGTTAAACTAAGAATAACCGCAAATAAAGAGGATGCAATGAATATTCTATATAAACTGGTAGGTTAACTCAGGGGAGACTGCAAAAATCTGACAAGAGAGATTCAGAACCTATTTGCCATTTTAAATATTGCTAATGTTACTACCTGAAAACAAGAGACATTCCACAGAAAGACGAGCAGGATTTTGACCTATATAATTTTTCAACAACATAAACATTGAAAAATGCCACTATTGGAGGAAAAAAATTATGAAGTGTACCCTGGGACCAAACTGAACTAAATTATTGATACTAACAAATCAGTTTTGTATCTAATCAGCATATTTCAATTTAAATTATCTTTTTTGGTCTTCACTCACCTTAATGACAGTCGTGGTTAGGCGTTCGGCCCGCGTGCGGGAAAAATTAACTTAAGACAAGCCCTGAGAAAGTGGGACGTTTTTTATATTGTCGGTCCCGCGAAACGTCGGCTGCAACTCAGGGACGATTTTAGTGTTGTCGTTTTTGTCGTGTTTTTGTGTGTGTTTTTTTTTTTGTGTTTTCAACAATTGACGAGTCCCGGAAAGTCATTAAGGTGAGTGAAGCCCAAAAAAGATAATTTAAATTGAAACAACCTCACCTATAATTATGTCATTCAGAAACATATTTCAATTGTGCTTCCAACCTTTGTTTAAACTATAGAATTGATTAAATTTGTTGCACTAAGGTTTATAATCCTTTGGTTTATATATGAATATGTATTTCAGTTTTAAGCACTGACTTAACTAGGTTTAAAGAAAAATATGTATTCACCATATCACACCAAAGTATTATATTGACGTGAGTACACAACTAAATTCTTAATGGTAATAAACAATCCAGGCTAGTATAAAATCAATAAAAAATTAAAAATTTAGACTTGATAATGAATCTGAAGTTCCTCTTTTTCATTTAATTGCTAACGTTAGGTCGGTTTATGTTGGTCTGACCTTGGTGAAGCGCTGAGCCTCGGGCAGAGAGAGTCCCGCCGGTATAAAGATCTGCTGTTGTCCGTCCGCACCCGTGTTGACGAACAGCTGGAGGGGGAGCGGAGGCGAGGGGTGCCGCAGCTCGTCGTGAAGGGCTTGCATCTCCAGTGGGTTGGTCGGCGTGAGGCTGCGCTGCCGTGCCAGGCCTGCCAACACGACAAACTGTGCTGCACATTGTGTGACTCAACAAGTATCAAATTAAATTAGCATGGATAACAGAGCTATTTCATTACTAAACAAAGCTATCCACAGTGTTTTATTACAACTATCCCTATGGCACACAGTGATTGAACATTGAAGAGAGTTATTTTGGTACAAAAAACAATACATTTCCATCTAAGTTATTTTAAAAATTAAAATTTAATCTAAAATAATTGTTTAATTATGTGTTTTATGTAACTTTTTTTGTAGGGAACTTATCTATGTAAGAATTTGAATTAGTCTAGTCCACTAACATAAGTGACAGAAGTGCTATGTAACAGAAAAAGCCTAGAAGGAATGGGCCTAAATTATTATCTCTAAAACCCCTTGGAGTTGTTTAAGTATTACAGATATAGATTATTATTATCTCTTAAGTTTTCCCTATTCAAAAAGTTGTAACTATTCATTTTGTTTTACTTACAAAAAACTGCCTAAAGGTTTCAAAAGATCCTTTTTCCAAGCAAAACATGTTTTGGACATCTCACTGTCCATCTTCAGCTGCAATGAGGTTCTATACTAAGCACATACACACATTGTTCATTGTTTTTTTTTTTCATAAATAATAGTACTTACACATACACGAAGTTACATTAGTGATGCCACTACACATATACGCCTAAACACATACACCTCACCTATATACGCTCGCTAAATATTGGTAATGGTGTCACTAATGTGACTTTGTGTATGTGCAAGTACTTTTATTTATGAAAAAAAAAATGAACAATGTGTGCATGTGCTTAGTATAGAACCTCATTGCAGATGAAGATGGACAGTAAGATGTCCAAAACATGTTTTGCTTGGAAAAAGGATCTTTTGATACCTTTAGGCATTTTTATGTAAGTAAAACAAAATAGAAAAGTTTTACAATATTAGGTGTCAAGGCTAATTAGAGATTGAGATATAGATTCGTTTAAGGCTAAATTAAAACATTATTTAATGTTGAAAAAAAAACATCTTTTGAGGAATTTTTTATTGAATGCAAAAAGAATTAATAGCTGTAATATGTTTCACCTAGGCAAATAGTTTGTGGGAGATATAACTCGACTTTTAGTCTCTAATTACAGTAACAAGTAATAAAATTGTAACTGGAATAGTTTATATTATATTGTCAGTCTATGATCCAAATATCCAGTACGGGCGACCGGTTTCGAGGTGTTAAAACCTCATCATAAGGCTATCCAAAAACATCGTCATCCAACCTATCCACCATTTAACACCTCGAAACCGGTTGCCTGTACTGTATACTTGAATCACTGACGGAAAAGGTAATACAGACCATTTCTGTTAATCACGTGATCCAATAACCATCCGAAATGAAATTGTAATTAACCCTCGAGAGGACGCTAAGCAGAGGAATCCTCCGGGTCAATATTTTTTGTTGTGGGAAATATTTATCTTGGGGTCGATAGCACTGTACTTTTGTGTAGCTGTCGCCCCCCTTCTCACCCTGCATTTGACCTCCTCTTATCCCGCTTTCAGTGCCCAGGGTCAGTTTGGCGAGCGCTGTCCTGAGGTGCTGGACGATTCCTCCGTGAGCGTCCTTGTGTGTTTTGTGAACCCGGAGGAAGAGTCCGTGTGCGTTCATTTTTTATTTGGTTATTTGTAATTGTTTAGGCTACAGTTGCCATTTTAGATTTGCTTTTATTTGAAGTAACTTTTTATTTTTCCATGTATAACTATTTGAATTGATTGTAGTATCACTGTTATAATATTTAATTTATGGTTTATGCGGGAAAACCTATCAGATTATATAAAAAAGTATTTTTTATATAATCTGCTAGTTGAGTTTTATACAAAAGCTTTTTTAATTGTACTTTAAAACGTTATTTTTACTATTTTTATACTATTTTACAAAATTGTCATTAAAAAATATTAAGTTTTAAGTAAAAAAAGTGAAATATGTTTTGTATAATTCATAATAGTTATAATAATTACATTTGTTAAATTAACTTTACCATTATTGCTCTATTTTGCTGGGATATAGTGTGAAATCTATTTTATAATCATTTTCTGTTTTTATTTTAAACAATAAAAGTATTTAGAACACATTTAGTGCATTTATTTAAAACCCGAAGGAAACCTCCTTGAGCGAGAGACGGTGTTTTAAATTTTAAGCGACCTCTGGAGGGTTAACACATTCTACATGTGTCAGTATGAACTTAATAAAAATGCTTGTACAAATTTATGAATATAAAGTGATTGATAGCGGACGTCAAGTTCTTGTTGTAGATAACATTAAAAACACATTTTAATACAATTGTTTAGATCTAAGGAACAAAATTATAGCTATTTAGACAGTGAGTTTTTATACAAATTATATAAGAAATTTCTGGTCGCCAGTCGCCACAATATTAACAAAATTTAGATGTAGTTTATACCAACTGAGTTTTTTTCTATTATAGTAATTCAACCTTTGTGCTTATGAACTATATTAGTTATTTTCTTTTTGTTGGTAAGATTTTTGAAAACATTTCTTCCCTTCATTTCTTTGTCCAAAATCCTAACCTAATATCTGACATTAAAAGTTGTAACAAAAACGACAACTAACAAGTTAACATTGAGCTTACACTTGATCCGCTCTGCGCTCTTGTAGTTGTTGTAGAGCGTCTGTACGTCGGCGAGCACCGCGGTCATGTCGGGCCGGTCCTTGGGCCGCGTGGCTACGCAGCTGCGGCCGAGGGTGAGCAGACCCGCAGCCGACATGCAGTAGTCGGGGCCCGCGCGCGCGTCCGCCAGGCTGCCCAGCCCACCCGTGTACGCCACGATGTGGTCCTTCTGTTGGTGGGGACGACAACACACAGGATTAGCAAGGATCCCGAATACAGTAAACTTCCTCTAATCCGAACCTAATCTTATGGTCCGGCACGCTCGATAAACAGGCACAACTTTCAGAAAAATTATGGTACCTACAGATACAACGATAACAATTGAGCGTTTGAATTTGTTTGAGATCGGAAGTCGCCGCGGAGCAACTGCGTACAAAGCGTATTTATTATATATTTATATATTGGCATCCGTGGAGGCTCTCCGTTCTCTTTAAATCCGTTGATGCTGGATTTAAAGAATTAGCCGATGTCGGTCGAAGACGACTCGTCTCCACGATTCGTCTTCGACCGACATCGGCTAATACTTTAAATCGCTTGCCGGCACATCTAAAAATTTAATTCTGCGATCATGGCCTAATCCAAAACACTGATTGTCAGCATACAGTGCTAAGTCCAATGTCCAATGATCCAATGACTTATATTTGGAATATGGAACGGGAGAGATGAAAGGTATGGGGTGGGGGGGAGGGTCTATTTTTATAGCTCTGTTTTCGAGTCAGTGTTCGGCGGACAATGAACTTCCTTCCAGCCGTCCCGTGCACCTGTGCAGGACAGTGTACTCCAATAATCTCGCGTCTACTGTACTCTTTTAAATTTCATAATCATTTACTGTACTGTATTTTTCATTACAGTGGAGTATGTTATTCAATGGTTTTATTCTTTGAAAGCTGTTTTAATAATAAAATAAGTGTTTTATAGTCATTTTTTGTTTAATTTACATTTTTTCTGATATTCATCCTGTAATCCTGGTATATTCCGTAGTCCGGCATACGTCAAGTCCCGGACATGCCGGATTAGAGGAAGTTTACTGTAATAATGAAGGCTCATGAAGAGGTAGCTGCCGTGACCAGTTAAACCCAACAAGACTATGAAATTCATTACTTATATGGGGGAGTGATGTGTAATATTTAAATTCTTATTCTGTCTTACTAATAAGCTATTTATTTATTTGTATCCATGTATTAGACCCTTATTTGCAGGTTCAGAACGGGCAGGATTAGAAATAGATGGCTTAATAGTATTAACTTTAGTCAGTAAAAGTTATTAGTCCTAGGCACTTGCACATCAGGAACAAAAAGGGGACTATACTGTACATGCATGATTGTGACTGATTTTCAGGTTTGGTTGAGAGATTTCCCAAGTTACATGCAAACAAAAATGCGCAATGGAATGAGAAATGTATTAAAAATATTCAATATAAAATATACAAGCATATAACAATTTCCAAATGACACATGTATGATAGCAATCAATAAATAACCTAAGCAATAACATAAAAAAAATTATGACAATAAAAGGAATGAACAGCAATCAATTCAATTTAATTAAAATTCATTTTGTTGAGCCCCGGAGCCGTAATTAAACTAAATCTGGGTTTATCTTTTCGTCAAACAGCTCCAAAATTTGTAACTAAATTGTTACAAACGAATTAACTAATTAACAAATAGGCTGTAATGATTTGGTTACAAATTTTGGAGCTGTTTGACGAAAAGGTAAACCCTTATTTAGTTCAATTTAATTACCTAAGATATTAAATTTATGAGAAAATAGTCACATACAGGGTGGAAAAAAGTCTGGAAACGATATGATATCTTTAAAAGTATTTAAGTAATAAAACTAAAACTTTGCAAATTGATTTTGAGTAACTTTGATTGATTACACTTCCTATAGTTCTTATTGTCCTTGGACCTCCAAAGGGGGATTGCCCACAAGGCCAAAGGAAATCTTAAATTTAAGCATAGGTCAATATGTACATCAAATTAAAGGCCTCTAAGAATAGAGAGCAATGCCGCAAACCCGACCTCAAAAGGATGACCGAGTCAAAAATGGCAGGCGATCAAACTTTGCATTAAAATCATATTGCTGAAAACAAAAAAATGCAGTATCTCCCGATACACTAGACTTTTTGAAGTTGGTTTTGTGGCAAATTACTCAGAATGCCAAGCTCTTTATAATGAAACATCATATGATGTAGGCTAATGCAGTTTCCCTGACGACTTCCATTAGGGACGTCCCTAAAGCAAGTCTTGAGAAAAACTAAGGCAAGTTTGATCGCCTGCCATTTTTGACTCAGTCATCCTTTTGAGATCGGGTTTGCGGCATTGTTCTCTATTATTAGAGACCTTTAATTTTATGAACATATTTACCAATGCTTAAATCTAAGATTTTCTTCTGACTCATTTTTGACCGACCCCCTTGGAGGTCCAAGGACAATAAGTACTTTAGGAAGTAGAATTTGTCACTTAAAATCAATTTGCAAAGTTCAAGTTTTATTACTTATATACTTTTCCTACTTATATCCTTTCCAGACTTTTTCCACCCTGTATATCTTACACATAAATGACACAACTGTGCCAGGGACACATAAATATCTAATCAAGCAAATATGGAAATTACAAAAATAAATACTAACCAGAAATCGTTCCCTCCTGTTTTCATCGTATGCTCTCAATCCAGTAGCTACTTCAAATAATACCTGCAAGAGAAAATATGTTGGTTTTAATGCAGGAAATTATGTTTTCTGCAACTGCATTGATTGTAAGGAAAAACTCACTGTTATGAACAATCTATGATTGATTCAACCAAAAAATATTGTTTCACATTTTTTTCTCAAAAGACCCAAAGCTTAAACTAATATCCATAGTGAGTTTTATGTCTGTGGTTACAAATGTACGGTACCAAATAGAAAAGTGTTCCAAGCATAATATACAAGGTACTTAAAGACTGTACCTAAACAACACCTAATTAAAATTTTACTATATCAGCATGTAAATACAATAACCAATAGATTAACTTGTAGGGACTGTAACTAATAAATTAAAGCTGTGAAATAAAATTCTTAATGTGTGATCCATCTTAAACTTACAATCTTACAATTGTAGCTTTAATATGATAATACCCTGAGCAGGTAAAAGAATGAAAATATACAAAATATTGAGGAGGGTTATAAGGAGAGATATTTAACAATAACACACCACTGAAAACTATCAAATTTTTACGTTGGGTTATTGGGTTTGTAGTTTTAAAGCCGAGCAACTACAAAATGTACAACATTAGGCCGGATCCACACCGAAACGGATGTGACAAAAGACCTTGCAACTTTGCAAGCGAAAATAATGGGAGCGCGGAACTGGCTAACTCGGAATCCGCTAACCCAATGTTAAAATCCCTATCTTCAAAAACTTAACGTTTACGGAATTCACTAACTTTGTCGTCGTCGGAATTGCCTAACCCGGAATCCGCTAACCCAGGTTAGGAGGAAGTTAGCGGATTCCGAGATCGACACTGTACGGCGGCGGAACTGGCTAACTTGTCTACGGCTGGAACTCGCTAACTACCAATCAGAAGCGTCGATCCCTCACCAATCAGAACGCCTGGCGGTCGGGAATGAGTCGCGCTGCTCAGTGCTGCCACGTGCCGTACAAATAATTATGTGCCGATACCATAATATGGTACGGTACACTGTAAATACTTTATTTGCTATTACAATGATTGTGAAATTAGAATGTAGAATATACCTAATTACGAATAAAGATGTGATTTATCATAATGGTTTTGAAATCAAGTGCGCTTAGGCGTGCAGAAAAATTAATAGATTTTTTAACTAGGCTATTATTTTAACAGAACATATACCAACAATGTGGTCGTTAAAATAATTAGATATCAATGGTGTTACTTTAGAGTAACTAGAAATCAACTTTTAAACCCAATTTTATCAATTACTTACCTTTTTGTTATCAATTTCTGTTCTTTTTCATTACATGAAAAACTGCAGTTGTCATAAAAAAAAGTTTGTCCACATTTCAAAGTTTTAATTTGTTTAAAGTTAACATAATGGCAACGTCCAACGTTTATTTTGTTCTGATGTTTTATATTTTTAATTTGTATGATATTTTTATTATTAAGACATTTGTATAATCATGCAAGTTCTTGTATAATCATGCGTGATTTTAAAGTGTAAATGGTTTTAGCTTGATGTGATGGCGAGGGCCCTCGTGATGAACCAGCTGAACCTGGACCTCGTCTTCTTTCTTGAGAGGAATTTCACACGGAAATTTTTACTTTGAAATTAAATGATAAATTAGCGGCAGACCGACTCGGCGCGACGGCACAACAAGACAGTAGGCCTACATTGTATTTAGGGGCTCCAATGTAAATCTTATGGAGAGTAAGGATGTGTTATTATTTCATTTATAAACCAATAATTTTTTGAAACTTGGTATTTAGCTTAATTTGTTTACATCCATCCATTTATGGTAAATAATCTTGGGTTTTGTAATAATTATGGCAGCAAACCTGCACGCTCTTTCTTATGTTAATCATATGGAGAACAGTAAACTCCTTTATTTATGGACAGCTATTAATGAAACTTAGTGCACAGGAAAAAATTGTTTAGTTTGTTCAGGGAAAAAATAATAAGAACAACAAAATTTTGTTGTAATAGGGACAAACAAATCTTTTGCTGGGATGACAAATTGTTTTGTTAAATGGCTTTAGTATTAGCAACCAAAAATGTTGTTAAATGTAACAAAACTAAATATTGTTGCAGTAACCAAATGTACCAAAAAGTAGTAAAAGATTCAAATTATTATTATTAACAAAAAGATTATATATATATAACTGAGCAAAAACTTACCACCAGCCACCAGTGACAGAATTTGAACCTCTCACTCAATGTCCTGGTGCTCTAACTACTTGAGCCACCGAAGCTATGAAAATTAGTGTTCTTATTTACTAGTTAGTACTCGGCCTTCGCTCAGAACATGGTAAGTCAAAACTCAAAAGATTGATCCAAATTTTATATAACTTACTACTTGACCGTTTAATTTGTTAAACAAAATAAGACTATCAAAAAATTAATGTAATTTTATATTTTTATTATCACAAGAATATAAAAAAAACTCGTGTAGGCTATTTAATAAACCTAAATAACCTCAATACATTTTATATTTGACATAAATTGAACTTGAATAATAAACTAAATGCATTTTTTATTTGACATAAATTTAACTTCGTCAAATCAGGTTTACTTTCATTTAGTTTTAAATAGTACATGAAGTTCATATGAAGAGGTTAACCGTTTCTTTCCACTTTGTATCTCAATAAGAAAATTATGGTGTAAGGGTCTAAATTGAAGCGAGCGTTCGGGCGATTTGAATTCGCGTGCCTCCGAGGATCAGCTGACGTGGCCGCCCGGTTGAAATCAGCTGTTACGAGTTTTACTTGGAGACCGTGCTGCGCATGCGCGGCGGTGGTGGGGAGGAGGCCCGCGGTCCCGACTCCATGGACTGCGCCGGTCAGTCCTCCGTCAGGCGAGTAGCCGACAAGGTCCACCATCAGTCCACGGCCTGGCGAACAGCCCGCCGCATCGTCTACCGCTGCTCATCAGCGAATATAATAAATACACGTCGGGCGTCCGACAAAGCGTTATTGCTCAGGTACGGTCCTAGTAATAGTATAAGTCAGCGTAGTACATTATAATTCAGACTCGTTATTATAATTTAGCTTTTATTTAAGTTAATTAAATAACTTGTATAAGGAATTGTTTTACGCACTCTTTAAGAATACTTTTTTAGCCGGTAGACCGCGTGGTTGCCCGGAGCGAGTCAATATTTTATTTCATTTCGAATCGTTTTACACCAGTCCATTGTAGGCCCAGGGTGAACTAACCCTGGGAATAAAATAATTGGTTAATTAATAAAACTTGTCTTTATTCAGCGTTAGGCCAGGGGCGAAACAGCTCCCGGAAAACCCTTTGGACTTTTAGTAATTAAATTGAATATTGTATTGGTGATTTAAATTAATTCAATAGAAACCCGATTTTATAAATTGGCGATAACTAGTCGGTGAAATCCTGATACTTGCGCAGTCGAAGAATTCGTTTATTTCATTTTGCCGCGTGGCTTATTTTAGTTTTATTATTTTAATCAGAATTTCACCGGGGAATCTAAATTTACCTTTTTCCAAATTCAAGGGCTATGATGATCTAAGGATTTGCTTTGAGAACTATATGTTCATTTTATCGTGCGTCTGAGCCCTCTAATAAATTAAATTAATTTGTTACATCAATTTAGAACCCTAGACATTTAACCCGATTGAGCGATTCCGTGGCTGTAGCGTGCAATTGTAACACCACCGCGAATTGCACCGTTACAAATGGCGCTGCCGAACAGGGACTAAATAAATTGTGTAGGGCTTAGGGACTTGTAAATTTCAAGAAGAAATCATCGTCAAAAGCGTTGACTGTTGATTACTATCTGGAATAAGGTAGTGTGCTATCTGAAATAAGATAGTTTATATTATCCGTCTTTATTTTCTGCCATTGTGGCTGGCGCCCGAAAACTTGGATTTAATTGCGTAAATTGTTGTACGAAATGGGACTTTTTAGATTATTTCTTAGACTTTGGTTCCGGCTCTTATGTAGCACATTTTACGTTGCTTCTCCGGTGCGAAACAAAGGAGAGAAAGGAACAAAATCAGAAAAAGTTAGCGTAACAACTGGTGTAACAGCTAGTTCAACTGGTGAAACAACTAGTTCAAGTTTGACGACGAGCGTAGGTACGATCCCGAAAACGACGGTTTCTAGGCCAATGCCAGCGACCGAAAATCAAGGTTTAGGAAAAATTGTTCAATTGTTAGGCATGCCGCCCAACGTATCAGTTGATGACGTTTGTCGAAAAGTAGGGGATTTTGCGATCAAGGCCCGGGCAAGCGACAATATTCTGCATTCAGATAGGCGTGAAAATATTTTCCCGAGTTTGCCTCTTCCCGGCGATGGAGTTGTGTATAGTAAGCTGCATAAGCCTATCACAACCGCGGTTCAATTGGGAAGTAATCATGAATCAACTGGCCTAAAACGCAATGACTCAGCATCATTGTGTACGCTAGTACGGAAATGGAATGTTAAGTTCGACGGTAATAAAGACCCGATTTCGTTCTTAGAATGTTTAGAGGAATTAAAGGATGCGTATTCCCTTGATAACGAATGTATTCTAAAAGTTTTGCCGGAATTGTTGTGCGGTGCGGCACTATTATGGTATCGCAACAATAAGGACTCTTAGTTTACCTATGAAGATTTTCGTCGTAGTTTTGACTTGTATTATTTACCTCCGGGTTACAACAGGAACCTTGGTGAGGAAATTAGGCGTAGGACTCAAGGCGAAAATGAACCGTTTCGTAATTTTGTTGTCGCTATCACGACTTTAATGCGGAGGCGTGGAGGCTACTCAATGAAAGAGAAACTCGACGTTATTTATAACAACATGAGGCCAGATTATAAATTAACAATGAGTCGAGACGAAATAGTCTCGCTGGACGAGATGCTGAAAAAAGCAGAACACGTGGAGAGTTACTGGCGTGAGAAGGCGTTGTACCGACCTCCCCCTCACTCCTCCGAGGCATTGGTAGCGGAAACAGCCTACCAAGGAAAGCGGAAGTCAGACAATAAGCCGTACGGGCACCGTAGTGTCAATACTTTAGGAAACAATGAAAGCTTCACTGATCAAAAGGCTATAAATGACAAGCAGATGGGTTATACAAATAATAATCCAATTAAAAACGACAAAGGCGACTATAGTCAGCGGTGGAATAACCGCGCTGCGGCTTATCAATCGCGAGATAAGCAATCTAGGTCGGCGCCGGCAGATAACAAGGCTGGACAGATGAAACAATCTGTTCGCAATAAGGTGACGTGTTATAGTTGCAATAAACCCGGACATGTTTATCGGGATTTTCGATTGCCGAAAACAATTAAATGTTTTAATTGTAAAACCGTGGGCGTGAGAACAGATGACTGTAAATGTCGCTCGGGAAACGCGTCGCGTAACCGGAGGACTGTCGAGTCCAAAATAAAACCCGAATCCTCCGAATGGCAACTATGTATTGAGCCAACAAAATTAGTTCCTGAAGGTTTTGGAGCTTTAACTGACGTGCAGGATAATAGGCCGTATGTAAATATCAAAATTCATGAGAAGGTGTTCTTGGCACTGTTAGATAGTGGCGCGGCAATTACTTTAATTAGCTCAAAGGTCGCACAGCATCTGAAAAACCGTGGAATTGGTGCTACTAATGTTTCAACGGTTGTACAGCTCGCGGATGGTACGTGCATTCGACAAAAGTATGTGTACGAATTTGATGGACTTTTAGGTGGCCAGATAAGTTGATTTAAAGCGGTATGTTTGCCCACGTTGACTTGTGACGTGATTCTGGGAATGGATACCCTTGAGCGATTGAAACTAATTACTTTTAATGTTGAAATCGATCATTTGGAACAAAATGATCAAGTGAGTAGAGCAGATCATTTGGAACAAAATGATCCAGGGAGTAGTGGAGATAAACCTCAATTAGTAGACGCGGTTTCATCCAAGGAGAATGGCGACTCCGACACTGCGGTACGTCCGATTGGAGAAATGGACTCGAGCCCTACTGACGGTTCGGTCGAAATAGACCAACCTCCGCCGGACAGGTGGTACCAGCGTATAGTAGGTCAAGTTAGGAAAAATCCTAGGTCCAATCAAAATTTTGTAGTCCGGGATGACAAATTATACAAATTTGATCGGACAAGATCAACATACGGGGATCCAAAGGAAAACTGGAAACTTAGCGTTCCGCTGGATGAGCGATCCATTGTTTTGCGTGATAACCATGACTCGCCCACCGCGGGGCATTTTGGTTTCAAAAAGACTGCCAACCGAGTTGGCACTAATTACTTTGGCCGAGGTGAGCAAGTTGTGCAAACGCCACCTCTGTCCCCACCAACGTCCGAGACTCGACGGGTAGCGTGCGACGCATCTACGCGCCCAGACAACGACATTGGCAGACGTGGCCCACGGACCAACAAGTATTATACCATCCGTAGGTGGAACGAAGATGGGACCTTCTTCCGCGTCAAAGTTCGGAAACCCCAACCGCCAGCTAAGCTTGCCTAAAGTAAGGGAGGACGCAAAAGCATTTTTTTTCTTTTCGGTTCTTTTTTTTCACCCCGAACTAAGTAGGGGGTGTAAGGGTCTAAATTGAAGCGAGCGTTCGGGCGATTTGAATTCGCGTGCCTCCGAGGATCAGCTGACGTGGCCGCCCGGTTGAAATCAGCTGTTACGAGTTTTACTTGGAGACCGTGCTGCGCATGCGGTGGTGGGGAGGAGGCCCGCGGTCCCGACTCCATGGACTGCGCCGGTCAGTCCTCCGTCAGGCGAGTAGCCGACAAGGTCCACCATCAGTCCACGGCCTGGCGAACAGCCCGCCGCATCGTCTACCGCTGCTCATCAGCGAATATAATAAATACACGTCGGGCGTCCGACAAAGCGTTATTGCTCAGGTACGGTCCTAGTAATAGTATAAGTCAGCGTAGTACATTATAATTCAGACTCGTTATTATAATTTTGCTTTTATTTAAGTTAATTAAATAACTTGTATAAGGAATTGTTTTACGCACTCTTTAAGAATACTTTGTTAGCCGGTAGACCGCGTGGTTGCCCGGAGCGAGTCAATATTTTATTTCATTTCGAATCGTTTTACACCAGTCCATTGTAGGCCCAGGGTGAACTAACCCTGGAATAAAATAATTGGTTAATTAATAAAACTTGTCTTTATTCAGCGTTAGGCCAGGGGCGAAACAGCTCCCGGAAAACCCTTTAGACTTTTAGTAATTAAATTGAATATTGTATTGGTGATTTAAATTAATTCAATAGAAACCCGATTTTATAAATTGGCGATAACTAGTCGGTGAAATCCTGATACTTGCGCAGTCGAAGAATTCGTTTATTTCATTTTGCCGCGTGGCTTATTTTAGTTTTATTATTTTAATCAGAATTTCACCGGGGAATCTAAATTTACCTTTTTCCAAATTCAAGGGCTATGATGATCTAAGGATTTGCTTTGAGAACTATATGTTCATTTTATCGTGCGTCTGAGCCCTCTAATAAATTAAATTAATTTGTTACATCAATTTAGAACCCTAGACATTTAACCCGATTGAGCGATCCGTGGCTGTAGCGTGCAATTGTAACACCACCGCGAATTGCACCGTTACAAATGGCGCTGCCGAACAGGGACTAAATAAATTGTGTAGGGCTTAGGGACTTGTAAATTTCAAGAAGAAATCATCGTCAAAAGCGTTGACTGTTGATTACTATCTGGAATAAGGTAGTGTGCTATCTGAAATAAGATAGTTTATATTATCCGTCTTTAATTTTCTGCCATTGTGGCTGGCGCCCGAAAACTTGGATTTAATTGCGTAAATTGTTGTACGAAATGGGACTTTTAGATTATTTCTTAGACTTTGGTTCCGGCTCTTATGTAGCACATTTTACGTTGCTTCTCCGGTGCGAAACAAAGGAGAGAAAGGAACAAAATCAGAAAAAGTTAGCGTAACAACTGGTGTAACAGCTAGTTCAACTGGTGAAACAACTAGTTCAAGTTTGACGACGAGCGTAGGTACGATCCCGAAAACGACGGTTTCTAGGCCAATGCCAGCGACCGAAAATCAAGGTTTAGGAAAAATTGTTCAATTGTTAGGCATGCCGCCCAACGTATCAGTTGATGACGTTTGTCGAAAAGTAGGGGATTTTGCGATCAAGGCCCGGGCAAGCGACAATATTCTGCATTCAGATAGGCGTGAAAATATTTTCCCGAGTTTGCCTCTTCCCGGCAATGGAGGATGGAGTTGTGTATAGTAAGCTGCATAAGCCTATCACAACCGCGGTTCAATTGGGAAGTAATCATGAATCAACTGGCCTAAAACGCAATGACTCAGCATCATTGTGTACGCTAGTACGGAAATGGAATGTTAAGTTCGACGGTAATAAAGACCCGATTTCGTTCTTAGAATGTTTAGAGGAATTAAAGGATGCGTATTCCCTTGATAACGAATGTATTCTAAAAGTTTTGCCGGAATTGTTGTGCGGTGCGGCACTATTATGGTATCGCAACAATAAGGACTCTTGGTTTACCTATGAAGATTTTCGTCGTAGTTTTGACTTGTATTATTTACCTCCGGGTTACAACAGGAACCTTGGTGAGGAAATTAGGCGTAGGACTCAAGGCGAAAATGAACCGTTTCGTAATTTTGTTGTCGCTATCACGACTTTAATGCGGAGGCGTGGAGGCTACTCAATGAAAGAGAAACTCGACGTTATTTATAACAACATGAGGCCAGATTATAAATTAACAATGAGTCGAGACGAAATAGTCTCGCTGGACGAGATGCTGAAAAAAGCAGAACACGTGGAGAGTTACTGGCGTGAGAAGGCGTTGTACCGACCTCCCCCTCACTCCTCCGAGGCATTGGTAGCGGAAACAGCCTACCAAGGAAAGCGGAAGTCAGACAATAAGCCGTACGGGCACCGTAGTGTCAATACTTTAGGAAACAATGAAAGCTTCACTGATCAAAAGGCTATAAATGACAAGCAGATGGGTTATACAAATAATAATCCAATTAAAAACGACAAAGGCGACTATAGTCAGCGGTGGAATAACCGCGCTGCGGCTTATCAATCGCGAGATAAGCAATCTAGGTCGGCGCCGGCAGATAACAAGGCTGGACAGATGAAACAATCTGTTCGCAATAAGGTGACGTGTTATAGTTGCAATAAACCCGGACATGTTTATCGGGATTTTCGATTGCCGAAAACAATTAAATGTTTTAATTGTAAAACCGTGGGCGTGAGAACAGATGACTGTAAATGTCGCTCGGGAAACGCGTCGCGTAACCGGAGGACTGTCGAGTCCAAAATAAAACCCGAATCCTCCGAATGGCAACTATGTATTGAGCCAACAAAATTAGTTCCTGAAGGTTTTGGAGCTTTAACTGACGTGCAGGATAATAGGCCGTATGTAAATATCAAAATTCATGAGAAGGTGTTCTTGGCACTGTTAGATAGTGGCGCGGCAACTACTTTAATTAGCTCAAAGGTCGCACAGCATCTGAAAAACCGTGGAATTGGTGCTACTAAAGTTTCAACGGTTGTACAGCTCGCGGATGGTACGTGCATTCGACAAAAGTATGTGTACGAATTTGATGGACTTTTAGGTGGCCAGATAAGTTGATTTAAAGCGGTATGTTTGCCCACGTTGACTTGTGACGTGATTCTGGGAATGGATACCCTTGAGCGATTGAAACTAATTACTTTTAATGTTGAAATCGATCATTTGGAACAAAATGATCAAGTGAGTAGAGCAGATCATTTGGAACAAAATGATCCAGGGAGTAGTGGAGATAAACCTCAATTAGTAGACGCGGTTTCATCCAAGGAGAATGGCGACTCCGACACTGCGGTACGTCCGATTGGAGAAATGGACTCGAGCCCTACTGACGGTTCGGTCGAAATAGACCAACCTCCGCCGGACAGGTGGTACCAGCGTATAGTAGGTCAAGTTAGGAAAAATCCTAGGTCCAATCAAAATTTTGTAGTCCGGGATGACAAATTATACAAATTTGATCGGACAAGATCAACATACGGGGATCCAAAGGAAAACTGGAAACTTAGCGTTCCGCTGGATGAGCGATCCATTGTTTTGCGTGATAACCATGACTCGCCCACCGCGGGGCATTTTGGTTTCAAAAAGACTGCCAACCGAGTTGGCACTAATTACTTTGGCCGAGGTGAGCAAGTTGTGCAAACGCCACCTCTGTCCCCACCAACGTCCGAGACTCGACGGGTAGCGTGCGACGCATCTACGCGCCCAGACAACGACATTGGCAGACGTGGCCCACGGACCAACAAGTATTATACCATCCGTAGGTGGAACGAAGATGGGACCTTCTTCCGCGTCAAAGTTCGGAAACCCCAACCGCCAGCTAAGCTTGCCTAAAGTAAGGGAGGACGCAAAAGCATTTTTTTTCTTTTCGGTTCTTTTTTTTCACCCCGAACTAAGTAGGGGGTGTAAGGGTCTAAATTGAAGCGAGCGTTCGGGCGATTTGAATTCGCGCGCCTCCGAGGATCAGCTGACGTGGCCGCCCGGTTGAAATCAGCTGTTAAGAGTTTTACTTGGAGACTGTGCTGCGCATGCATGTTGGTGGGGAGGAGGCCCGCGGTCCCGACTCCATGGACTGCGCCGGTCAGTCCTCCGTCAGGCGAGTAGCCGACAAGGTCCACCATCAGTCCACGGCCTGGCGAACAGCCCGCCGCATCGTCTACCGCTGCTCATCAGCGAATATAATAAATACACGTCGGGCGTCCGACAAAGCGTTATTGCTCAGGTACGGTCCTAGTAATAGTATAAGTCAGCGTAGTACATTATAATTCAGACTCGTTATTATAATTTTGCTTTTATTTAAGTTAATTAAATAACTTGTATAAGGAATTGTTTTACGCACTCTTTAAGAATACTTTGTTAGCCGGTAGACCGCGTGGTTGCCCGGAGCGAGTCAATATTTTATTTCATTTCGAATCGTTTTACACCAGTCCATTGTAGGCCCAGGGTGAACTAACCCTGGGAATAAAATAATTGGTTAATTAATAAAACTTGTCTTTATTCAGCGTTAGGCCAGGGGCGAAACAGCTCCCGGAAAACCCTTTAGACTTTTAGTAATTAAATTGAATATTGTATTGGTGATTTAAATTAATTCAATAGAAACCCGATTTTATAAATTGGCGATAACTAGTCGGTGAAATCCTGATACTTGCGCAGTCGAAGAATTCGTTTATTTCATTTTGCCGCGTGGCTTATTTTAGTTTTAATATTTTAATCAGAATTTCACCGGGGAATCTAAATTTACCTTTTTCAAAATTCAAGGGCTATGATGATCTAAGGATTTGCTTTGAGAACTATATGTTCATTTTATCGTGCGTCTGAGCCCTCTAATAAATATTAAATTAATTTGTTACATCAATTTAGAACCCTAGACATTTAAACCGATTGAGTGATTCCGTGGCTGTAGCGTGCAATTGTAACACCACCGCGAATTGCACCGTTACAATAAGTTAGGCCTAATGTGGTTTAGCACATTTTCAAGTATATGTCCAATAAATATGAAAAATGTAACCGTACTTGAATTTGACGTTTTGAACATAAAATAAATATAAAAAAGTTGACGTTATTTGACTTTGATATTTTGAATATCAAATAAACGTAATATAAATATCAAAACTTTTATTTGATATAATTTGAAATTTTTAACGTTTAGGCCTATTTGAGGTAAAATCAATATTCTGTGCTATGTGGGTAGACAAAATATTCCCTTGGAAATAACAAATTTTATAACCAAAACCATTTGGTGGATCTAAATCATTGGTTTTGTTGGTTTGACCAATTTATATGGTTCTTTCAACAAAATGAGGTCATCAAAATAAATTTGTTGTCCTCAAGAAAACTTTTTTTTCTGTGACTAAATCCCTATAAAATAAATGGATAGACAAGTAAACATGCATTGCTTTCCATAAAAATTAAATTTTGTACTTTTCATTTTCAATTATCAGGTGCTGTAAATAAAAGGTAACAATATAAAAGAGTCATTATTGGCGGGAAAGTAAGTAGGTCTATTCAGAGCGGGAGAGCTGTTATTAACATTCATTTAAGAACCCTCCTTAAAAAAGAAGGAAAATACTTCAAATATATACATATATATTTTTTAAATACATTGCTCCAACTGTTTTTTATTTATTTATTAAAAAAACATTAACAAGTACATTTGGCGGGATACGTGCAACGTAGGTGAGGCCTCTCAGCCTACCATTGGTAGCTTGTTTTTTAGCGCGAAAGAAAGAATTATGCAGCGGAATCAGATACTCTGTTGTGTTCGCTAACAACGAATATTCGGCTACACAGCATTACACCCAATCCTTAAATTTAATGTCCTTAATTTAACAAAAACAGACCAATGAGTCTAGGCTTGACACACTTATTTAGGCTACAACAGCTCTGAAATATTTTAATATATGGATAATGTATGATAATAGTTTTCATGGCTTTCTTCAAATTCTTCAAGTTATATGTATATAATTTTAGTAAATGAAAAAGAAACTAAAATGTTTTTGTTGGAGTGTCTGTCAAAGTAGGCATAGAGGCTTATTCCTTAAAGACAACAATGCTGCACATTACTATGTAATACAAACACTTTTTAGTATTTTATAAACATAACAAATCGATTGTTTACTTAGGCCTAAATCTTAGTAGCCTAATCAAAGAGTTATATTAATTAAACAATATCAGAAATAAGCAGGCCTAAACTATCAATTATTTGTATTTATTAATTTTTTTAGTTTAATAAAAAAGTTTTTGGAGAATTTGAAAAGGCCTATAAATATTTTAATGTCTCTATTTTGCTTAAAATAAATATCGGTACCATCAGTAAAACATTTAGTGACACCGTTATTCTACATTACAAAAAGTATACAAATGAAGATCGTTCTGGAACTCGGGCCGTCAGATCTATAGCAAGTCACGCTACCGACTGTGCCACGAATACAGTCGAGCATAGGGAAACATGTGAAGCATTACAACGTTTCAACCGACAAATCGATTGCACAACAAATTTCCGATACATCCGTTTCTTTTCATACAAATGTAAACAATCTATTTAAACTGAACCTTTACAATTTAGTCTTAATTTCATAGCAATCACCTATTTCACATAGTTAAGCAACATTCTTTCCATTTAAAGGATAATACATTATAATAATTGCAAACGTTTTTAGGTATACGGTACTGGCCATAGTAAACAAAATCCTTCTTGAGCTTTTGCTCATCAACTCTGTATTTAGACAAAATACCTAGTGGTCTTACAATCAGCTGATTGAAAGCGTGTCATAGGCGTCATTTGGGGGGGGGGGGCAAGGGGGGGCAGTTGCCCCCCCAATAATTTCAGTGATTTTTTTTAATTGGAAATTAAAATGTTAGGTTATGTAATATGGTGAAATATTTGTATACAACAATTATAAACTTCTAAATCACACTTTAACAAAATGTCTACTTTGTATTATTTACACAAAGCCAAGACCTCGACACCGTATGTTTGACTAACAAATCCTTGGAGGGAAGAGTTGCAACTATTGAGTCTACTGTCATATCCCACAGTTCCGATTCCAGAACTACCAACATCAAGGATTTTCTGGCTGAAGCTAGCGAGCGCGCCAGAAGATCTAACAATTGTATGATATACGGTCTGAAGGAGAGCTCGGCATCTGATCTGAAACAAAGAATATTGTATGACCAACAATTGGTGTCGGACTGCTTCAAGCTGCTTTCGGTGGAAACCAATGTCGCCTCTCTTAAGCTCAACAGGCTGGGGAAAAAACAGCAAGACAAACCTAGGCCTTTGAGGGTGATTTTTCAATCTGATGCGGAGTGCTCTAAGTTTCTCACAAACTTCTCAAAGGATCCTCTTAAGGCTCACGAATCCCTTTCGTTAATTTCCGTTTCCCGGGATAGGACACCTTTGCAACAAAAGTTGCTTGCTGATTTAAGAAGCCAACTCAGCCAAAGGATCGCCAACGGAGAACCCAATCTCACTATAAGGTTCATAAGAGGCACCCCCAAGATCGTTTCAACGAGTCAAAAAAACGAGCAGGCGTAGGCACTCAGAGTTCCAAGCTGAGTGTCTACTATCAAAATACTAACGGTTTAAGAACCAAACTTCAAAACCTGGCCCAAAACGCAGCCTCAGCAGCATGCGACATTTTTGCACTCGTCGAAACCAACCTTCAGAGTGATATCACTGACGAAGAATTGGGATTTATTAATCATGATGTCTTCCGTTGCGATAGAGTACTGCATCTTGGCAGAAAGGAATCTGGCGGAGGTGTACTCGCTGCGGTCCCCAAAGAAATGTCTGCTCAAAGTATTCCACTTTCTAATCCTGAATTGGAACTTGTCCTAATCCGATTATTGCCAGGTACTCAAGATATGCTTTTAGGCGTGGGCTACATACCTCCTAACAAACCCTCATCACACTATCGTGATTTTGCCGACTGCATTATTAATGCGATGACCTGTTTTGATGTTAAGCTTGTGTGCCTTGTGGGGGACTTCAACCAACCTACCACCAATTGGCTTAGATCTCCTTACCTGCCGTCGTCTGTCTCAGCGCAACACCTTGTCGACCTGGCTGAGACCCTCTGTTTGGTTCAGAGAAATGAAACCTACAATGATCGAGGAGTTCTTCTCAACTTAGTCTTTTCCAATTCTACTGTTGCTATTTCTAGAGCCATCGACACTCTAGTTCCGGAAGAGCCCGCTCACCCCGCCCTTTCTATCGACATGGAGTTGTGTGAAAGTCGTGCAGACTTTGATAAGCCCGTCTACATCAAGGACTATCGCAGATGCAATCCTGCTGCAGTTCTCGAAGCCCTAACTAAGACTGACCTATCCATACCTAACCACAGTACTGACATTAATGCCGTCACGGACGCACTCCTTGGAAAACTGAGAGATGCTGTAGACCAGCACACTCCTCTCAAACGAATTGGAAACTCCCCTTTTCCATCATGGTATACTAAACAACTAAAGGACCTCGTTATTGCCAAAAAAGTTGCTCACAAATCTTTCAAAGCTTCAGCCAGTCTTGCTGACTATGAAGCTTTTCAGCATCTTAGAAACAGATGTGTTGCTCTTTCCAAGATATGTTACAACAATTACATCAGTCATCTCGACGGGATAATTCCATATAACCCTCGTGCCTTCTGGAGCCACATCGATTGCAAGAGGAAATCCAAATCTACTCCAACAACGATGGGGCACAATGGCCTTACTGTCTCCAAGCCACAAGATATTTGCAACATGTTTGCATCTTACTTTTCTGAAGTCTTCGAGCCTTCCAGCTCCCAAACTGCGACTTATGATTCCTTCAGTCCAAGCAATATCTGCGCATGTTCCGTGAGTGAAGAGAGAGTCCGTCGAAAGCTGGCTAATCTCGATTCCTCCAAGGGCTGCGGTCCCGATCTCATTCCCCCTGTGATCTTGAAGCACTGCGCCAGTCTCTTGGCTCCTCACTTGACACACCTCTTCAATCTCTCCCTGAAGCTCGGAACTTTTCCTAGCGCCTTCAAGGAGACGTTCATTATTCCTATTCCGAAATCAGGTGACTCTGCGGAAGTGTCTAATTATCGCCCTATAGCTATTCTTCCCTCCCTTGCCAAAGTCTTCGAGGGCTTGGTACTCGAACAAATAACACCCATGTTCAAGCAGATCTTGTCTGACAACCAACACGGGTTCAGGTCCGGCCGTTCCACCACAACAAACTTACTCCTACTGCACAGCTTCATCACTGATGCTTTTTCCAGAGGCAATCAGGTAGATGTTATATACCTGGACTTTGCCAAGGCCTTTGACAAGCTTGACCATGGCTGCTTGACATCAAAACTTAAAGGCTATAGTATTCTGGGCATAATGCACAGGTGGCTCTCGAGTTACCTTGACGACAGAAAGCTACGGGTCAAGTTTTCTACATGCATTTCTCCTGCTTTCACAGCTACCTCAGGTGTCCCGCAAGGGTCCCTTCTTGGACCCTTCCTTTTTAACGTCTATATCAACGACTTGGCTGCTTCCATCCCCTCCAACTGCCTCTTATTCGCGGATGACACAAAGTTGTTTGCCGAGATCTCCAACACTACCGACTGCCTCAGACTTCAACAAGCACTTGATACTCTTTCGACATGGACTAACACCAATTCCATGGCGCTGAATGTGTCAAAATGTAAGGTCCTCTCATTCCACCGCAAGTCTAATCCCATAATCTACGTGTACAGTGCCTTCAACAAGAAGCTTGAGAGAGTGTCGAGTTTTCGAGACTTGGGTGTTGTCTTCTCCCACGACCTTTCTCCAACCTTGCACGTCGAGGAGTTATGCGCTAGGGCCAACCGCACATTGGGTCTCTTATACAGGATTTCTAAGGACCCCTTCAGCTATAGCACTCTTCGCCTGCTCTACTGCACCCTAGTCCGTCAGCTCCTCGAGTATTGCTCTGTCGTCTGGTCACCTTACTACCAAGCCCACTGTGAAAGGATCGAGGTGATTCAAAGAAGATTTGTGCGAATGATCGGAGTCCGAATGGGTTTTCCCTACTTAGAAGTGCCAGTTGACACCATCGAAGCCCAGCTAGGTCTGCCCAAGCTGGTATCTCGTCGAAGAATTCTTGACGCCTGCTTCCTGTTCAAGCTCCTGGCCGGATCTATCAACTGTCCCGAACTTCTGGCGCAGATTAATTTTCGGGTCCATTCTCGGACCCGCTCCCAGCACATGTTCGCTGAAAGAGTACACCGCACCAACTACCTTTCGCAGGCACCTATCCCTAGACTGCTGCGGCTGGGGAACATGCTGTCGGATCATCTTGACTTCTTTAAAGAGCAAAGCCTTGGCACCTTCAAGACAAGATCTGCAGCGATCCTCTCTACCCCCCTTGGTTGAGCTCGACCAGCAAGCACGTTTGTACAGCACCGATCCTGAACTGCTGCACGAATCACGCAGGGACATTTTTACCATTAAGTTATCATTTTTGCATTGTATAAGGGTCGCACTATTTGTTGTCATAACTTGTATGCATTAATTTGTTTTGTTTATTTACGTTGTTATATTGTTTGCATTGTTATATTTGTACTTATTCACTCGTTGTTACATCGTATGTATTTAAAAATATTTATCCTACTTAGCATTGTACATGTCAGCACACCGGATCATAACTATGTAATTTAATTTCTTCATCATCTTGAATTGTTTCACTTTGCTAGACTATTGTAGAATTTTGATAAGTGAAGATGTTTGCATGTTTAACTGTGTATTATTTTGTAAAAATGGCGATGCCGTTGAAAATTAAATAAATAAATAAATAAATAAAAAGGTCTTAAATTGACTCATTCTGCAATCGTCATCTGTAGCAGGAAGTCCCATCTCACGTCTGTTGAGTTGTTAAGGCTCCGGTCTACCTGCACGAACGACGTTACCGAATGCCGCCTCTCGGCCGTAGCGCTAGGCGAATTCCGCTAGTTTGATGGCTGCAGAGGTTTACGGGAATCGTGTTTTAAAATTAACAAATTATAATAGAGATTGACTCTTAACTTTTTGTAAAAGTAGAAAGACGGATCTCGTCTTCTCTGGTTTTAGAATTTTTTATAAAATTTATAATTTTAGTTATAACTGTCTGAAATCGTCTGTTTTTTCTAGGGGCAAGTTTTATAGATGCAGAGGTTTACGTGGATCTTGTTTTAAAACTAACCAATTAAGATAGAGATTGGCTCTTAACTTTTCCTAAAAGTAAAAAGACGGATCTCGTCGGCTCTGTTTTAAGAATTTTTAAATACAATTTCTAATTTTAGCTATAACTGTCTAAAATCATCTGTTTTTCTCAATTTTTAACTTAAGTTTTCCATTAGTTTTGATAACACTACCAAAGTGAGATTACCAAAGTGTAAGAAATCAAATTTAGCACCGTTATTCTTCTTTAATATGACACATTAGTTGTAGTTCTAGGCTGCATTTAGCAAAAGATAACAGGGTTCTAAAAACCCTTGCATTTGCATCGAGAAAAACAGATGATTTTAGACAGTTAGGCTTATAGCTGAAATTAAAAATTTTATTTAAAAATTCTAAAAACAGAGCCGAAGAGAACCATCTCTTTAATTTTAGAAAAGTTAAGATCCAATCTCTATCTTAATTGGTTAGTTTTAAAACACGATCCCCGTAAACCTCTGCATCTATAAAACTTTTTGCCACTAAAAACAGATGATTTTAGACAGTTATAACTGAAACTAGAAATTGTATTTAAAAATTCTAAACCAGAGAAGACGAGATCCGTCTCTCTACTTTTAGAAAAAGTTAAGAGTCAATCTCTATCTTAATTAGTTAACTTTAAAACACGATTCCCGTAAACCTCTGCATTGTCTGCAGCCATCAAACTCGCCAAGCGCTATGGCCGCGAGGCGGCATTTGGTAACGTCGTCGTTCGGGCTCAGGTAGACCGGAGCCTTGCCATGGTCAAACATAACCTCTTTCGTGTGAAAAGGTATATAGTAACTTCGCTGATATCCGATGTTTACACTTTACTGTTGTTTACTTGAAAATCAATCAATTTCCTTACTGATGGGTAATCAAATGGGAAAATTACAAACTTTAAGGACTTGGACGTCCCCTCTTTTTAATGGACAATTTACCAATTCACTTTAGAAACAACTTCACGCTGAGCTCTATCCATTGGCACTAAAACCATTAAAATATATTGCAAATTGTGGGAGGAGTTTCTTGTACAAAAACCCGTATCACGTATTAAATGTGTATATATATGTTTTTGTAAATCATTATTTATCTTTTTTTAATCACTTAATAATTTTTTACCTCTCTTGTTCTCAATATCAATTAAATTTTTTTAGGTAATGTAATAGGCAATATACCGTAGCTGTACTGATCCTAACCAACAGTAGTTAAATGATTTTTTTTGTCCCTTATACGGCAAAGGGTATTGTTTTCATGGGTTTGTAAGATTATATTATAGACTAAGTTCATATTTTATGGACAGCTTAGTGTCATAAGTAAACTTAATTAGCTTTTATTGACAGTTTTTAGCGAAATGTAAGATGTCTGGCGTATTTGTGGGAAGGGGGGAGGGGGTATGACCTTATGAAAATCTTGCCCCCCCAATCAGAATGCTGAAATGACGCCTATGAAGCGTGTAAAATAAATTTACTGTAAAAGTTTGAAAATGTCGATATTTTTTATTTAAAGAAGTACGATAACGTTAATTACATAATTAAGCAACTTTCTTTCCATAAACCACAATACATCATAATAATTGTAAACGTTTTTAGGTTGGTACTGGCCATAATAAACCAAATCCTTCATGACCTTTTGTTCATCCACTCTGTATTTAGACAAAATACCTCGCATGTTTAATCAGCTAAATTAAAATCGTGTAAAATAAATAAATTGTAAAGGTTTGAAAATGTCTATATTTTTAATTTAAGGAAGTAAGTTAACGCTAAAGTAAATAAAATCTTCAAAGGAAAAATAAAAAATAACCTAAAATATACAAAGGTTTACGTTTTATTTGTTAAAAAAAGCATGTAAATTGGTCCAGTGGAAGTCTCAGACGAACTGTCCAAAGGATTGGAATTGTTGCTTTTTTCCCCATGTTAAATCTCCTTAAGAAAAGTTTATTTTTCATATTTTACCGATTTAACGTAAATATTTTTGAAATACAAATAAAACCTGCTAATATAGAACCGAAAAAAGTTTATTTTGGTGCAACCCGCATATGGAAATCGGTCCAGTAGAAGTCACATATACGAACTGTCCAAAGGTTTTTCCCTTACTGTTTTAAATATACTAGAGATCGCCCACTGGTCGAAATTCGACCCAAAATTCAGTTGATCTTGAGCCAATTAATGTTAAAATGTTTCATAAATGAAGCATCTGTTTTTCCTCATTTGTTAGCATTTGTTATTATAACAGCTGTCTTATGATTCAATCAATTATCCTTCTCCCATAAGATTAACATTGAAACTTTGAAAGCCTGTAGGGCGTAGCCCCGTGGGCCGATGTGAATTAAAATGTGATTCTGCTCATCTACAGCACAACACCTTTCTAACGGTATGCGCGGATTTCTCCTACGATGCATACAAACTGAGAAAAAAGGAGGAAATGAAACATGCTTGCGTATTAATATATAGATAGATATTTTTTCAACTGATTGGGTCCAGATCATCTGACATTTTGGTTGAATTTCAACCATGAGGCGATCTCTAGTGAAAATTATTGTATAACCTTACAAAAACCTATTTCATTTCCTATTATCTAATAATATGTATTTATATGTATTTATAAATTTAAAATAGGCAACCGTAAGCGGTCATACGGGCAAAAACGTAAGCGGTCACCAGCAATTTTCCTATGTGACTATTATAAGCATTGTTATTCATGTTAAATAGTTCTATCGTTATATATCTTGGATCTTTTTACAACCACACGGACTTATTTTGACCGCAGCAACAAGTAGTTGATGGAATATTGCTTAATTCTGTTCTTAGTATTATTATTATTTTATTTAGGGCCAAATTTGATGTAAACATTACAAAGTATATGGCATTAAAAATATTTCCAATAATTTATCTGGGTCAATAAGTTGCCTTTTACAAAAATATTTTGAAGCCTCGTTCACACAGCATAACGTTTATGTACGGTTAGGCTACGGCCACACATGGCGACTTAGTCGCCGCGACACATTGCCGCGACAAAGAAAAAAGTGTGATACATTGCACGTCGCAGGTCGCCTTGTGTGGCCGCCTTCATTTGATTCAATGTATCACACTTTTTCGGCGTTTGTGTCGCGGCGACTAAGTCGCCATGTGTGGCCGTAGCCTTATACTATAATACGAGCAATGTCTGAAGGGATGCGTGTTTCACGATCTCGAAATCTAGCGGGTAGATTTTGCTTGAACTTTGCATTGAAGAGTGTTTTGGTCCAAAAATAAGTTTAGAAACACCCTCAATCCCAGGAAAAATCTAATTTGGTCTAAATTTAAGTTTAAAAATCGTAATTTTAACATTGGTCTTATGGGTTGCTATTTTGGTAACAAAATAACAAAAAGTTAACAAAAATAAAGAAACATTAATTTTAAGCAGTTTTTAACAGCTGTTATCTGCGAAGAGTCTGGTGTAGATTTAATAGCTTGATTAAAATGACACTATAACAAAAGTGAATTAAAACCAACGAGCAAGGCTCAGTTAACCTGGTACTGTAAATTTTATGGAACGTAAAATAATATATGATGGGAAAATATTTAAAAGGATAGGCTAAGATATTTTTTCTGCTGGGACATGTTTGTCTAAACGAAAATGTTCAGAGATATTTGAGTTGAAATTTTGTTCCATGTTCTTCTTACGGAAAAATCAAAATTTTAATTGCCATTATGTCCTCAACCGTTAGGATTTCGTTAAAAGTTAAAATATAAAGAAGTCTTAAAATTACGTGTATATTCTAAAAATGTCACACAAAGTGGGGATTTGTGTTTAAAATTAGTGACTATCGGTCTGGGAAGGTGACTTTCTGGTACACCCTATACATTTAAAAATTAGTGTCAATTGATAAAACAGAACCGATTTACCTATAATGGCACAGTTGGTTTTTGTTAAAAATTGTTCTGTAAGTTTTAAACATTTCATTATAAGCTACGGTAAGTATTATTAAATTACATAATCATAAAATTATAATTGAAAATAGGTCTACAATAAAACGTTATCATTTCTCATTGTACAACATGCATCATTGTAGTTTGTCCAACATTTACAATTTAATAATAAAAAAATATAAAAAAAACAAGATTAAATAAACGTAAAGGTGATTAAAATACGTTACGATGCACCATTATTTCTTGTGGTGCGGTTGGCAACGTCGTGTGTGGCGCCACTAGCGGCGAAAGGCGGAGGCTGCCGCGCCTGGTTAGGGAATTCCGAGTTAGTGAATTCCGTCGGGCGACAGTTAGCCAATTCCACCCTACATACATTGGAATCCACTAACTGGCGGTTAGGCAGTTCCTGGTTAGCCAGTTCCGGCTCGTGACACGAGTTAGGGAGTTCCGAGTTAGCCAAGTCCATCGTCTCAAAATAATAACATATGGTTAAACAGAATGCCCGCATTGTACAGCTAACACGACAGTGTGTGGATATGCCATTTACTCATATGCTTTTATCTTCGCTCGTGAAGTCTTAAGATGGTTTTTCGTGTCCGTTTTGGTGTGTGGCCAGCCTTAGTATATTAACAGTATATTTCCCATGACTGGTTTTTCAAATCCTCAAGAATCAAAATGTCTAAAATTTAAACATTTAGCTCAACCTTTTAAGCGGTATTTACTCTCAGTTTGCACTTTATGAACAAAAACAATCTTTAAAATAGGGAAACGAGTGGTTTCATCTCATACTTTTCTTTTCATTGGTGTATCTACACCAGTGGCATTTTTAACGTTTTGACAGGGAACGGTCCAAACCCCAGTCTTGTTAGTATCTAACATCGACCAGTAGTTAGAAAGCATCATTAATCAATAGCCCAATGACAAATGGCAACTGGGTCTGGAATCAAAACATTAAAAAGCTACTAACTTTTCTCACAATCAAACCAACAACCTTTGGATTCACTGTGTCTACTGCCAAATTGATGCAAAAATCAGTGACTTTTCGGTGACTTTTGGGGGTGAAAAATGTTTAAAATCAGTGACTTTTGAGCGGTCTATTTCTAAAATTGTGGCGGGAAATTACTTATGTCACAAAACTTTTGCTCACAATCGCAATATTTTCTCAACTTATACAAAAAATCTGTGGCTTTTTATGCATTGTAAGAAAAAATAAGTGACTTTTTGGTGACTTCTGTGACCAATAACTAAAATGGGTGACTTTCGGTGATTTTTGGTGACTTTGGTGACCAGTAGACACCCTGGAATTCAAAGGCGAGCACTATAACATCTCAGCTACCCAGTCAATTTCTCTTGCTGAATTTGATAGGTTTTATATTGAGGGACCGATGCAAATTGCTGCTTATTTTAAGGTGAATATGACTCAAGAGTGAGTGTGATGAGTGGGATGGATCAGAGGAGATGTAACTTTATTACTGGCCAAGATCAGCTGATTTTGGCAACTCATCAATTACTGGCCCGATAAACAAAGGCAGCTTTGTCCAGTTTCATACCTTCAAAAAGCTACTAACTATGCCCAGGATAGAACCGGCAAGCTTCGGTTCGGAAGCATACTCTATAACCACTCAGATAGAAAGCCTATACACCCACCACGCCGAAGCTGTAGGTGTCGACGCGGACGGAGAACTGCCGCGCACGCAGGAACTCATCAGGCAGGTATGGCTTGGTGCCGTGGACACGCGACACCTTCATGTGAGTGTACTGCTGCTGCGGGCCCTCCCTCGCGAGGCCGAAGTCTCCCAGCCGCGGCTCCATGTTGCTGTCGAGTAGGATGTTGGCACTGCAACACGACACAGAAACACGTCAGGCAGGTATGGCTTGGTGCCGTGGACACGCGACACCTTCATGTGAGTGTACTGCTGCTGCGGGCCCTCCCGCGCGAGGCCGAAGTCACCCAGCCGCGGCTCCATGTTGCTGTCGAGTAGGATGTTGGCACTGCAACACGACACAGGGGACGTCAAAAACTCAAGATCACCTACCCACGTTATACAGCGATTAACAGTATCACTACAATACTGTATTATTGAACTTTTCATCGAGAATACTGAGTTTGGGGATTACTATGAGGGCCATGCCGATTCAGACAAATATCGTCAATTAAAATTGCTGTAAAATCAAGCTAAATATAAATAACATTATAAATTAGGAGTCCTGATGTATTTTCAAAACAAAAATAAGCCTATAATAATCAATGTCAGATATTTATTCTGCTTATTGCTGCAAAACTTTCGTTTGAAATGTCCAGTGCTTTATGAGTGAGGGACAGTAGCGGCTCATATAACAATTATAACAATCTTGGATTGAATATAATTTACTGTTTAGACGAATATAATCTGACTGTGTAAAATCAAAAGACCATCAACTGAAAGTAAATTTTTATAACCGCTTATTATTGGTTCATAACTTGTGTTACCTCTTGATGTCTCCATGGACGAGAGGTTGCTTCCCTAGTGAATGTAGGAACTGAATGCCACGGGCCGTGCCTGTCATTATGTTGAGTCTCTGGGCCCAATTTAGAGGCTTGGAGTTGTTCTGTAAACAACAAGAAATACATTAAAGTAAATAATACATTAATTAAATAATACAAAGTTTTCCAGCCTAAAATTTTAGTTATGGTTTTTCAAGTGTACAAGATTTTTTTAAAAAGTCGAACAAAACTCTTTGTCACTTTACACCCTGATACAAACGAGTCCTACTACTTCAAACTAATAGGGATGAGACCTTGTTTGGTTTACAGAACTTTCAGATTAGGGGGATATTATGTATATAGACTACTAAAGATCGCCCAATGATCGTAATTCAACTGAAAACTCAGTCAATCCATTGACACTGAAAGACCGAAGGGCAAATACATGCAGGCTG
Organism: Neoaliturus tenellus; assembly: GCA_030545055.2. Classification (NCBI taxonomy): domain Eukaryota; kingdom Metazoa; phylum Arthropoda; class Insecta; order Hemiptera; family Cicadellidae; genus Neoaliturus; species Neoaliturus tenellus. The sequence goes on from CM061532.1 coordinate 264,624,022, forward strand.
ATGTAAATTATGATGGGTTTCAGCTTGTCTAAAAAAATACAACCTTTCTAACGGTCAGCATGTAACCTGCTACGATAAATACACCCTGAGAAAAAAGAATGAAAATCCTTATGCTAGCCTATTCAGTAATATGTAAATCTAATGTAGGGAGAACTAACTGCTAAAACCATTTCTACAGTATTGGTTCGTGAACAGGTGACGTGACCACTAAAAGGAGAAGGCATTGACAACTGTTAAAACTCCAAGCGCAGACAGTAATATAAATATAGGCTCTTGTCCGACCTACATGTAATTTTTTTTTCATTTCTCACAGTCCAAATATGAGTCATTAGTTCATTGCAATTTGGGTCACAATGCTAGACACAACACAAAAATATTCATTCCCAGAAACAGATTTTTAAAAACTAACCACTGATTTCCTGTTACAGGTATTTAAGTCTTTAATGTGTTTCCAACTCCGATCCGTAACCTGCCTCAATCCAAAATTTAGATAGTAAGAAATTGCTCAGAATTGTTAAATCTTTCTACAATTTAACAGAATTCTTAAAAAACCGATATATCACAAAACCATAAGACTAGTAATATATTAACACCAATGCCAACACCTCACCTTTCCACTCTTAAGGTATGTTGAGCATGCTTTGCTAATTTGATGCTTGTCTGAATTTGAATTTCGTTTGCTTGGTTGTGCATGAAAAATATTTTTATTGATTTTGGGCATGAATTTGAATGGTTTGTGACTTGTATTTATTAGATTAGTGTTTTTGTCTTTGACGAGTCTATTGTACAAAAGTTTAACTTACCCTGCAGTGGAGCCTATCCTCTAGCGAGCCGTTGGCCATGTACTGGTAGACCAGACATGACGCGTTGTCCATCACACTGTACCCGTACAGAGACAGTATATTGTCGTGCCAATGTGAGTTACTTACCCTGCAGTGAAGCCTATCCTCTAGCGAGTCGTTGGCCATGTACTGGTAGACCAGACATGACGTGTTGTCCATCACACTGTACCCGTACAGAGACAGTATATTGTCGTGCCAATGTGAGTTACTTACCCTGTAGTGGAGCCTATCCTCTAGCGAGCCGTTGGCCATGTACTGGTAGACCAGACATGACACGTTGTCCATCACACTGTACCCGTACAGAGACAGTATATTGTCGTGCCAATGTGAGTTACTTACCCTGCAGTGGAGCCTATCCTCTCTAGCGAGCCGTTGGCCATGTACTGGTAGACCAGACATGACGCGTTGTCCGTCACACTGTACCCGTACAGAGACAGTATATTGTCGTGCCAATGTGAGTTACTTACCCTGCAGTGGAGCCTATCCTCTAGCGAGCCATTGGCCATGTACTGGTAGACCAGACATGACGCGTTGTCCGTCACACTGTACCCGTACAGAGACAGTATATTGTCGTGCCGGTGTGAGTTACTTACCCTGCAGTGGAGCCTATCCTCTAGCGAGCCATTGGCCATGTACTGGTAGACCAGACATGACGCGTTGTCCGTCACACTGTACCCGTACAGAGACAGTATATTGTCGTGCCAATGTGAGTTACTTACCCTGCAGTGGAGCCTATCCTCTAGCGAGCCATTGGCCATGTACTGGTAGACCAGACATGACGTGTTGTCCATCACACTGTACCCGTACAGAGACAGTATATTGTCGTGCCAATGTGAGTTACTTACCCTGCAGTGGAGCCTATCCTCTAGCGAGCCGTTGGCCATGTACTGGTAGACCACACATGACGTGTTGTCCGTCACACTGTACCCGTACAGAGACAGTATATTGTCGTGCCAATGTGAGTTACTTACCCTGCAGTGAAGCCTATCCTCTAGCGAGTCGTTGGCCATGTACTGGTAGACCAGACATGACGTGTTGTCCATCACACTGTACCCGTACAGAGACAGTATATTGTCGTGCCAATGTGAGTTACTTACCCTGCAGTGGAGCCTATCCTCTAGCGAGCCGTTGGCCATGTACTGGTAGACCAGACATGACGCGTTGTCCATCACACTGTACCCGTACAGAGACAGTATATTGTCGTGCCAATGTGAGTTACTTACCCTGCAGTGGAGCCTATCCTCTCTAGCGAGCCGTTGGCCATGTACTGGTAGACCAGACATGACGCGTTGTCCGTCACACTGTACCCGTACAGAGACAGTATATTGTCGTGCCAATGTGAGTTACTTACCCTGCAGTGGAGCCTATCCTCTAGCGAGCCATTGGCCATGTACTGGTAGACCAGACATGACGCGTTGTCCGTCACACTGTACCCGTACAGAGACAGTATATTGTCGTGCCGGTGTGAGTTACTTACCCTGCAGTGGAGCCTATCCTCTAGCGAGCCATTGGCCATGTACTGGTAGACCAGACATGACGCGTTGTCCGTCACACTGTACCTGTACAGAGACAGTATATTGTCGTGCCAATGTGAGTTACTTACCCTGCAGTGGAGCCTATCCTCTAGCGAGCCATTGGCCATGTACTGGTAGACCAGACATGACGCGTTGTCCATCACACTGTACCCGTACAGAGACAGTATATTGTCGTGCCAATGTGAGTTACTTACCCTGCAGTGGAGCCTATCCTCTCTAGCGAGCCGTTTGCCATGTACTGGTAGACCAGACATGACGCGTTGTCCGTCACACTGTACCCGTACAGAGACAGTATATTGTCGTGCCAATGTGAGTTACTTACCCTGCAGTGGAGCCTATCCTCTAGCGAGCCATTGGCCATGTACTGGTAGACCACACATGACGTGTTGTCCGTCACACTGTACCCGTACAGAGACAGTATATTGTCGTGCCAATGTGAGTTACTTACCCTGCAGTGGAGCCTATCCTCTAGCGAGCCGTTGGCCATGTACTGGTAGACCAGACATGACACGTTGTCCGTCACACTGTACCCGTACAGAGACAGTATATTGTCGTGCCGGTGTGAGTTACGTACCCTGCAGTGGAGCCTATCCTCTAGCGAGCCGTTGGCCATGTACTGGTAGACCAGACATGACGCGTTGTCCGTCACACTGTACCCATACAGCGACAGTATATTATCGTGCCGGTGTGAGTTGAGATGCTTCAGTTCTCGCAACACTTCTGACATCTGACTTTGATACAGTTCTGCTGTCTGCATCTGTTGGTCTTTCTATAAACAGATAACATGAAGGTATAACATGATAAGGTGTTGAAGAGAGTACTTATTTTTATTTGTTGATGGTGATTCTGTGGTTATCTCAGACTAATATTGCTTACCATTCTATCTTTTAATGAATCATGCTTTCATTAAATTAATAATACTTACCTTTACGACCTTTTTAGTCAAATCTAGAATTTCAAAACAACTTTATGTGCAAAATCTAGAATTTCAAAACAACTTTTTGTGTCACTATTAGAACTAAAGACGTAGTAAAAATTGAAAACCCATGTAACATAACATCGAAACTATTTAAACATAATTGTACTGCTTTGAAACACTAGTGGACATAGTTCCACTAGTCATTGGTAGCAGCACAACACACACTGTTATCCACAACAGAATTGAAGATGGGCAGGCGTTGACACGGTTGAGCATCTGGGACCTGGCGAGCTAATATCGCATGACGAGGATCAGTGATCTCCACTCTCGATGTGTTAATAGAGAGCAGATAGCTAAATATGATTAGTGATACGTCTTTCCCAATAAAAATGTAGTGAACAGCAATATAGATTGGAAAAAGTCATGTAGTCATAAAAAAATCCAAATAAAATCTGATATAGTACCGTACGGTACAAGCAAGCTTCTGGTGAATTGATTACGGCCCAAGAAATAAGCAGTTTTTGAAAGAGCATGGGAGATGTGGTGATGATAAATTCAAGTTAAGGAACTTTCCTAAAGATAAGCCTATTCTAGATCTATTTACAATAAAGCTTGTTGATAAAATATACATCAAATAGTCCACTATTCATAACATTAAATTAAAGTTCTCCCTGGGCAATTTTGTGAGACAACCGATTTCTGTTTTCGCATATCCCTCAGTAAACCAATTTCCTCCTCCCTCGGAAAAGAAAACTGGGTAAAAATAAAGGCATGATATGGTTCTAATACAGAATTTATTGTATTTTCCTCATAAATTTTAAATATTAACTAGTCTACTATTAGTTAAATATTAACCAATACTCCCAAAAAATAGAAAATTAGAAACAAAAGTTCAAGGTAGCTGTATTGCTTAGGCCTATTTTATAAGGATTTACGAAATTTTTTTAAGTTTTGTAGAATTTTTTTTGAAAAGAGGAGATATATTTTTATGACCTTTGTTGTATTGTTCTGTAATATCACATTAAAATTTATTGTAAATTATTTCCCAAATTTTTCAGTTGATTTGAACATTCAGCAATAAGAGTCAGGCCTTGTAAAAATTAGTTTTTCATCATACCATTGCGATAAACATTGTTTTCGGAACGGTTAGCAGTGATCGAAACTAGTTGATCCCTGATGGGTTGGATAAACGTGTTGGTAAACAAAGTTTTCGGGACTAGACCGTGAAACAGTGGTTTTAAGGACAGTGGTTTTAATAGCAGCTGTAAATAGTTCAAATACAAGATAAACAAATAACAACGCAAGACGGGTAAACGTGTTGGTAAACAAAGTTTTCGGGACTAGACCGTGAAACAGTGGTTTTCGGGACAGTGGTTTTAATAACAGCTGTAAATAGTTCAAATACAAGATAAACAAATAACAACGCAAGACGGGGTATATAGGTTAAAATTGATTAATTTTTATCCAAACTGTAAATTTATTAACCCTCCAAGTGCTACGTATATTAGTCCTTAAGTGCTGACCATTTTTTAAGTTTCGCGCAAGCATTTAAGCAAATGTGCATAATAGTTATTAATGATTTTTTTTTTTTTTTTCAATTTATTTATTTTCGCAAGCGCAATTTGTTTACATAGCAGTGCTTGCTTATCTCTCTAGCTTAAATGCTAATTGAGAGAAAAAAACAACATTATTTTTACAATAATATCTTAAATCTAACAACATTTTCTTTCTAATTCAACAATAAATACAATTTTTATGGATGAAGTGTGATAACGTTTAAATATACTATATAAATTAAATAACAACAATAAATAAATTAAATCTAAATTCAACAACAAATATAACAACAAATTATTGTGTAAGTGGCAGGAAATTCCAGTATTCTATCCTTACTCTATGCCATCGATATATCGCCCCACATCATTCGACGTTCTTCCTTCATTCGGTAGAGGCACTGACCCAATTGTAAACAACTTTCACTTTTCTTTTCAGTCTTATTCCTGCTCACTTACTCTTCTCATCAAATAAAACTTATATTTGATGAGATTTTATAAAATGCAATATGATATGAAAAGTATATCATATTGCATATCAATTTGTTCAGAAAAATGTCTACTATTAGAAAATATGATTCATTAGATCTTACTTAGGCCTACCATTTATTTTTTTCCAAATTTCTAGATATCAAGGGGTAGTTTTTTTTTTTGTTACCCTCGTCTTCAGGTTTTTCCATTTCAGGTCATAATTACATAGTCAAATAAAAAATCTGAGATAGCCAAAATGTTGAAAATTTTATTACCTTTCCAGTGATATATAATGTTTATATGTTCTTAGCAAAAAAAGATAACATAACCACAACAATTTGCGATGTAGCAGCTGTACTTCAGACGACCAAAAAACAGCTGATGTTGACAAACAAGTTAGCCAACTTTGATTTTCCACTGAAATATGTATTGAACCAAAAGTATTCAGATAGAATGATATTTTCTCTTCAATACTATATAAAATATATGCCGATCCGTCAATAAACAACGGATCTGTGACGATCGTAGTAAACCCTTGTAAATGAATCGCGATCGCGACGATAGCGCTATACGCGTTGCCGAAATGCGTCGCGATCGCGATGTTTAGCGCTTGGAGGGTTAAAGGTGGTATGATGAAAAGTACTGTTCGTAACTCGTCCGAAAGTGGTATATCTGTGCTCGATCGAATTCAAGTACTCGGCTTCCCCTCGTACTTGAAACTCGATCTTGCACCGATAATGACCACTTTCCGGACTAGTGACGAAATATACTATAGCGGGGTTCTTGTGTGGATTGGAAGTGACAAACGCGCACCTGGGGCTCGAGTTTCTTGATGGCGACGAGCGTGTTCTTCCACAGCCCCTTGTAGACGGTGCCGAAGCCGCCTCGACCGAGCACGCAGGCCGGGTCCCAGCCGTTGGTGGCAGCCTCGAGCTCCTCATAGCCGATCTGCGGCGTGCAGCTGTCACCCACTGAGCTGGCCAGCGACGCAGCTGTGCCACACAACAACAAACCATACGGATTCATTTAGATGAAGATAATACATAAAAAAAACTGTACACATAATGACAGTGAAATGGTATTTGACACAACAGTAATTGATTTGTATCACTGTTTCCCGAAGTTATGGTTGTGCCATGATATTTTGTGCCATCTGAAGTGTGAGAGAACTAACTTATACTGTAATGTTGTGGAGGCCAGGTAATGCAGATAACGTAAAATTTTGAATCACCGTCAATACAATCCAATAATGAATAAATTAAATAATATGTAAATTAATTATATTTTATATTGTAAAAACGAAGTTATATAATGGGGCTGCCGAAGCAAAGTACATTAAGGAGATGACTCCTCAATTAATTATATTTGTTCTACAACCCAGGAATTGTTTTAAGGAATCATAGGACAGAAAGGGCCTCAGGATGGAACCAAGAGGTACCCCAAGATTTACTATTCTTGCTACCAGATTATTGATGAGCGGATTATCATAGCGATAACGGTCCAATTCATACTTTTTATTTTTCTTTCTCATTAACGATCATTTTTCTCATTTAGTGATTGTTTTCCTCAATAAGCAATCATTTACACAATTGTTTAAGCAATAGTTTTTCTAATTTAGGAATAATTTTTCTCATCAAAATGTTCATCCACCAACTATTGCCAATAATCGGATGTGTAGTGTATTCTGTTCTTACAGAACACACTCTAAACACTGAAAAGTGTAGTATAGCCTCCCTTGGAATCTCCTTTTTAAATGGTACATTTCCAAAGAAAATAAGAACAAGTATAGTAAAAATGAGCGTGTAGAATTAAACTTATCACGTTTAATGCAGAAAGGAAACTTACTCGATAGCTTGCGCTGCTGGCCCAATTTGTGCATATCAGAGGCTTCATTTGGAGGGTTCAATTTTGGGTTGTAGTTTGGGTTATAAGCTGCCTGTGATTGGCCACTAGAGAAATTGTTCTGGACATTGGAGTTTTGATCAACTTGCTGCTGGTTTCTGGCGTAGTTCACATTTTGTATTTTAACCTCGTGGAGTGTTTTCTTTGCTGCTTTGTTGTCCACCAAATTGAGATTGTCGAGGTTAAATCCAAGATCTTTGTTGTCCTGAAAAAAAGTTAAAATGACTATATTTCAACAACAATTTCTGTCATAACCTTAAATACAAAGAAAAAGTAATTTTGATAAATATAAAAAAGGAGGCAATTTACATGTTTAAAACATACAAGTGCAGCCGTTACATTAAAAGAAAAAAATTCTTAAACAATTCTTGAAAAGCAGAATGTGTTTTCATTGCTCTTCGTGACGCATAACAGGCAAACAGCTAACAATGTAAAACTAAAACAACTTTCGCCTCATACAGACACAATTTTGAAAAAAATTGAACTGTTCACTATTGTTCGGAAAACTTTTGATATGTCCTGATACTTTTCTCCATCGAATGAAACTAATTTTGTCAGTGTACCTTTTTAGTCTAGGTTCGGGTATGTCAGAGCTACTTAAAGCCGCCTGCTGTGTAGGTTAAGTCACATCCAGTGCTTGCAATATGAACCTACTATCATTTAAAACATGTGATTAAGGCGTAACAAGATAAAAGGAACAGATTACACCATAGAAATACCTCAAGCCTGTTATGGTGAGTGGCCGGCGTTGCTCGAGGCGAGGCGTGTTGTGGCAGCGGCTCTCGTAGAGGACGAGTCGGCTCACCTGACCTCTGATACACTCGGCTGTGGGCGCCACCTTCAGCCAAGTGTTTATTGCTTGACCGACTCATCAACTCTTCGCCTTCTTTCAACAGATGATGGTACTGCTCGTCAACTGAGAAGTGAATTTTGCGTTACTGTCCAAAGTTGATTGATTAGGATAAGAAACATATAGAAAGGTTAGATTTTTAGGCATGATTATTATTAAGTATTTCAATCAGTGGTGGCTCTGATATAGACACCCAGATGCCGCAACAAATGAACTGGTTAAATAATTTAAATAAATAACACTACATTATTATTATTATATACATAGTTAACAGAATTACAAGTGTATAGTTTGTAGTAGGTTGCAGATAAAAACAGACCATTTTCAAATAAATTGAAAATTGTGTAGGATTGTGTCTTTAACTCAAGCAACACCGACTGCGTCAGGTGGCAGCCAAGACGCCCCAGCACTATTTTATCTAGTCATATGGAGAACACAGCACACTCGCACACGTACACACACACATATACACTCCCAAGCAGCATCTGCCAACTGCCCACACAGAGCACAAACCAGTACTGCTACAATCAGTTACATTTTAATTTAAACGCCTCTAAAAACCTTAGTAGCTCTGTTTATGTTGGTACACGAAAATGTCAACTAATGATCTATATATTAATAGGCAAGCATGTTTCATTTCCTCCTTTTTTCTCAGCTCATGTGTATCGTAGAAGAAATCCGTGCATACCGTTAGAAAGGTATTGTGCTGTAGATGAGCAGAGTCGCGTTTTAATTCACATCGGCCCACTGGGCTACGCCCTACAGGCTTTCAAAGTTTCAATGTTAATCTTAAGGGAGAAGGATAATTGATTGAATCATTAGACAGCTGTTTTAATAACAAATGTTAGCAAATCAGGAAGAACATATGTTTCAGTTATGAAATTTTTTCATCGAATTAGGTCCAGATCAAGTGAAATTTCGGTCGAATTTCGACCAGTGGGCGATCTCTAGTTTTCATTAAATCAATAGGTGATTGTCTTAAAGTTTGACTTGATGTAGTTTTGTTTGCTTGCTTTAATTGACTAATTAAGTGACTGTATGTGTATCGTGTATGTAAGCAATGTTTTGCAGAACATACAGGAATTCTTACATTTTATTAACATCTCATCTGTTAACAAACAATCTAAAATATACAAATATTTTTCACACTTTATTGAGGTTGGTCATATTCCCGGTTCTTTAATGATTTAGTTTAATTTGTTAAGGTACTTGTAATTGCATGTTCTCTGTTTTGGTGACTGTATATGGTGAAACAGTTTGTTACTGAGAGACTTTTAACCCTTTGAGTGCCGCAGCGTCTACATGGGGGCAAGCCATTTGGCCGAAAAGGCGTTTGGTACCCAGTAGCCTCGAACACACGCTCAACCAATCAGAGGCGAGTAGCAATTGACCCCCTAGTCGAGACTACAGCCCGTATGTTTCCTGGCCAGGTGTGCCAACGTTAAACACTAGTGACAAAAACACGAAATAACTCAATGCAATGTTTATTTTATCTTATCTATTGATGTTTTACTCTTAGTTTTTTATCTGTTAGTAATATTTATCTAGACACCAATATTATTATAATTTCATCCTCTAATTAAAATAATTATTGTGCGCTCCTTATGAATAGAAAACGATGAAAGGTCTTGATAGCTTGATCGCACAATAAAAAATATTCCTAAAGCCGAATTTCCACCGTATTTAAAAACATTTAGTCTGCAATTCTTCGTCTGCAACATTTTGAAAACCAAAATTTAGTTGCAGACAACCCAAATCTGTCTACAATTTGTAATGTTGCAGAGAAATTAGAGATATGTTTTCATCTACGCAACAAAAATCGGCAATATTTTGCTGTTGGTAGAAAGTTACACCAATCCTAAAATACGTTTAACATAGTCTATTATGGTTTTAAATAATCAAAATTTTTTTGAGGGAACCAAATAAATTTGTCAAACCAACAAAACCAATGGTTTGGATCAACAAAATGGTTTTGGTTATAAAATTTGATATTACCAGCAAAATATTTTGTTATAGCGCAGAATATTGATTTTACTTCAAATAAACGTTCAAAATGTCAACTTATATCAAATAAAAAAATTATATTAGTGAACATTTACTTGAAAATGTGCTAAACCACAGTAGGCCTAACTTATAACTTTGTTAATGAGATATATTACAAAGTGAAAAGAAACCGTTAACCTCTTCAGGGAACTTCATATAATATTTAAACTAAATGAAATTAAACCCAAATATAAAGTTCAATTTATGTCAAATAGAAAATTTCTTGAGTTTATCCAGGTTCATTAATTGGCCTACACAAGTTTATTTCATATTCTTGTGATGGTAAACATATTAAATTATAATTAAATTACATTTTTCGACAGTCTAATTTTTTAACACCTTAAAATGGTCAATTTGTAAGTTATTTCAAATTTTGGCCAAACTTTTGGCCGAGTAAAAATTTCTGAGTAGTAAATAATAACATTTTTCACAGCTCGGTGGCTCAAATTGTTAGAGCGCTAGGACATTGAGTCACGGGCGTTAACTTTTTGCTCAATTTTATTTACATTGTTTATAATCTGTTGGTCAGCACAAACAACTTTTTGGTACATTTGGTTATTGCAGCAATATTAAAGACTAAAGACATTTAACAAAACGATTTTGTCTTCCCAACAGAATATTTTTGTCCCTATTTTCTGTGATATACTGTAGGCCTATTTTTATTCAATATTTACCTATTGACGTAGACTTTTATTTAATAAAACATCCTTCCAATAATACAGTTGGTGAAAAGAAATCAATTTACAGCTATGTCTGTCTAGCTTCTAAACTATGAAAATAACATATGGAGAGTTTTAATGAATCAAAAGCCAAAAAAGTAGTTGAGTTAATGACGTATTAACGAACATATAGCATAGGCCTAAGTTACTCATTACACTTAATTTTCATTTAGTTCACAAGATAACATTTCATGAATATTGAACTATTATAGTTCAGGAAATTTGTTATAGGGCCTAGCGTTATTAACAGCTCATCTGATGTGTATTAACTTGTAGGCCTACGGTGTAGTAAAGTTTATAAGTTGTCAATTAATGACAATTATTGCATATTAATTACTTTTCACATCAAACTGTAACAATTTATTTATAATGTTCTTCATAACTTAACACTGAATGTAGGCCTACATCAACGGTCAAAAATTCATTTAGGGCCTAATTCGGGTAAGAAACCAACTTATAAAATGCTTTAAAAAGCAGGTTCAAAAGTATACATAACTTAGATATTAATAAATAAATATTTTTAAAAAAATTGTCTAACGGCATACATGGCCTACGTTTAGATATAACAGTTGGTATTAAAATTATAATTCTTATACAGAGTTATCTGGAGAATTTACATTTAGTTGTCACAGCAATCTCATATATACAGATAGGCCTAGTCCCTTTATTGCGTAGTCAGATAGACTATAAAGTGGTATATTATCCACCCAATGAAATTTTCAACACTGTTCCGACTGATATCGTCTTTAATTTTCACCTCACATAAGTACAACATTAGAAGATGTTATATTCAGTTAATGGATTAAACTCTTAACGTGTGAAAACAAATCTTAAGCCCCGTTTACACGCTCCAATATATCGGTGCAATCTGATTGAACCAATATATCGGTGCGATAAATTGGAGATTGAAGCCGCGTTTACACGCTACGATATATTGGTGCGATGTGATCGGTACCAACCATATCGTAGCGATAATTGGAGATTGATGTTCCGTTTACAACTACAGAACTGATCGCATCGATTAAGTTGGAGCGCTGTTTACACGTTCCAACCTTTCGCTCCAACCTTGCGATATCGTTGTCAATCTAGCCAGAAAAATGAAATTTTCATTTTTCGTCCAACCTCAATATATTGGTACGATCTCCCGTCTACACGCTCCAATTATCGCTACGATATGGTTGGTACCGATCAGATTGCACCGATATATTGGAGCGTGTAAACGGGGCTTTAGTAGGCCTAATTATTCAAGACAATTTATCTAAAGTTAATTTATAAGCCTACGATTGTTACTTTATTCCCAAAACTTCTCAAATCATATACATAACTTATTTTAAACATCAAAAGAAGTTGAAGAAATAATATAGCCTATATCGGAATAAATAAATTTGGTTTCAGAACTAGCCTATATATAAGTTAGTATTTATAGTGAAATACTGATTCATAATTAAGAGCTTTAATCAATTTTTGCTCTATTGTAGACACATACTTAAAACTTATAATAATGACCAATATTTGGATTGATGGTACAGAAAAAATCTTCAATTTCTTCTTTGAACTTGTTTAATGGCCTTTTTCCAACGACAAAAATATATTTCAGTTACCAAACATGTCATTTACTGGCATTAAAAACAGTACTAAAAATGTAAAATAAAGAATGGATATCATTAATAAAACATATTTATTACACATACATCACGTCATATCAGAACACATATGCTAAATGATTTCTAATTAATTTCAACAATTTAGTCTTAATCAGACTAAAATCTCATTTCTTAATAATATAAGGAGTAGCCTGATGTTCTATAAAAACTGAAACAAGACTGATAATCTAAAATAAAAAAGTATAACATGTTTTTAATAGTAATTATTGCTAATTGACAATCGATATTTTAAATTGTAGTTTTCAAGACCGTTATTACGGACTAGTTGAGTAATTTGTTTTTAGAAAGAACGGTAGTTGGCAACAGAGATCCGTGTTTCCAGTTTTGTGTAACTTTATATTCCGAATTTTGCTCTTAGCCAATGGCGTTTGACCAGTCAACAGCTCGCGCTCCTATTGGCTTACACGGAATTTCGCATTAAAAATTCCAAACTGGGTACCAAACGCCTTTTCGGCCAAACGCGAGGATCCCGTCTACATAGTAGACGCTATAAAATATGCATAAATTTCCGGCGTCTACCCAGTAGACGATCCGTATTTTATTATTATTTCATATAGTATGTATTAGTTTTAATTGATTATTCGTTTTATGGCATTCTACAGGTTCCAAACTTTCGTATGGTACTGGTTTTTCATTTTCACTGCTTACTTGGAGTTATGATAAAAATATGACGCAACAGTTTGACAGCTGATTGTTACCCGCTGCAAACAGCTGTGTATTTTGATTAGTTGCATTGTTTACGTTCGTCTTTTACACTAAAAACTGTTCCTAATACTTCGTTATTATAATTGACTATGTACACTACCGTGAATAGACCTCTCATCCAATGCATTTAGTTTGAGGTAAAAATTTGGAAGTTTCGTGTTTGCCGGCACCAGATTCGCTGCCATCGATGTTGTTATTATTTAGATGAATTTACAGTGCTGCAAAAACATTTCATCACAACATAAACAAAAACCTACATTATAAAATGTTTAATCCGTGATTGAGAAGAGTGGTAGCACTGACTTGCCTATCATATGACTCTTGTACTTCCATGTACGCCCGCACAAGATCGCACCACCGTCAATATGTTTCAAACACACCAATGCTATGAGAAGTCTATTCACGGTAGTATACATAGTCAATGTTATTATTGTGTTTAGTGAAATTATTGATTTATCAGTGCTATTGGTTGTATGTTGTATGAATATTATTTTTGCTTGTTATATATGTTATATGTTATATTATATTATTATTGTTTGTAGCGCCTTATAATGTAAATTTTCACTGTAACATAACATATTATGTATGATTTTTGTTCAGTTTTTCGTGCTCTTTAACTAAAAAAAATATATAAAAATACTATATACACCAAATTTTGGTCCAAACTTGAAAATTTAGAATTTTTTTATTTTTTATTTGTAGTTATAACAAATAATTTTTTATATAAATAAATTTAGAAGAAACGATTTATGTACAATATGTTCTCCATTTTATTACAAAGAAAATATAAAAAAAAATATTAAAATCTGTTGAATACTTTTTTTATACACATTTTTTCCCAAACCCTTGCAAAATTGTAGATTTTAGCACGGCAATTTATGCATATGACTTGGGAGAATGGCTGCGGCACTCAAAGGGTTAATAACTTATTTAGGACCCTAATCATTGTGAGTGTTAGAGACAGCATAGCGGAAAACATAGTCCAAAACAAAGCAAAATGAAAATATAGATCAATGTTAATTTATAGGTTTCTTTGTCTTTTCAGAGGACTACAATTTACAATCAGGTAAAATAAAGGGAGGTTTCAAATTTAGTTGGTAAAGGCATAGGGGGACTGTAGTAATTTGTTGATAAAATTAGGCCTATGTTTTTTGCTCATTAATTAACTTGTAAGCTAATAAATGGTTCAATAAATACAAAACATAACAATTGTCTTTTTCTAATAAAACGTAGGTAACTTAATAAAGAGCCGGCCAACCATCCACCAACCATCACTTCTTTAAGTTGAATATAAATGAACATACTGTGATTATAATTTTTCACCTACATAAAATGTGTGTTCTGTCTCCTTTAGTGTTTATATGTTTTCACAAGCATTGTTTATAACTTACCTTACTTTTAAGTATTGATATAATTTTTAAGAAGATTGCCATTTAACGAGCTTTGAAAATATTTCATAAAATCTAAGTGTTAAACTCACATGTGACTATGGTCACATGAGCTATCCAGTTTTATAAAGGCCTATTGTATTTTGAAGATGCCAAAATTTTGGAAGTACTGTCATTAAATAGGAAAACAATATTTTAATAACTCTGACTCAAATATACAAAAAAAAATTAAGTGTGATTGGTCTTATGTTTGGAGCAAGAGGAACTTTAACCTCAAACTATGTGCAATTTAGAAAAAAATTCAAAATTCGAAAATCAACAAACAAAATTTTAGTTATTACGATTCTGAAAAATTCCATCTATATCTTAAGAAATCATTTGTATGACAAAAATACTTTGTAAATTATAAAATAAATTAAAAGAAGCTATAGATCATACATGTAATGGTCAAATAATTAATCATAACAAAATTCTGTATCCAACAACATCACCTCTATACAATTTTACTAACCAAATTTATCTGTATTACACTGTGTCATTCGGCAAACCATTACATGTATGGTCAGTTAACAGTAAGTTTCTGTTTTTCTCTAAGTGGTAACCCACCCAGCCTAAAGCTTATTTAGTTTCTTGATTATAAAACAGTAACAACCAATACCATTATTTTTTTAGGAGGTTATAGGCTAATTGTTTGATATACACCTATTGATCCGTAGGCCTATCTGGCATCTATTGGGTTGTATACTTCAATATGTACACTGAAAAAATCTAAATCTAGTTATTTCAAAGAGTGTATTACCAAGATCCTTTAGTAATCTCATGGCTCGATAAAACTGCATTTTGGAAAGCAAGACAAAAAGCTCCTTCACCGTATGGTTTTGATTGCCCCAGCAAGTCAGCAATTCATCTGCGGGGGATGACTTCCGCCGGATGTACTGCAGATACGTGTAATCGAAACCCATATGTTCTCCACCTGTATGAAAAAGTTTTAGCTGAAAATAGAAATCCTAAAATCTTGAACAAATACCTCTAAAATAATGCTTGAATACATCTAAAATAATGTTGTACCGTACGGTACATCATTGTTGAATAATATAAGCTATATCCTACGACAAATCAAGCAACAGCTTGAAACTTTGTGAATGTTGAGTAGGCCTATAAGTGCCTCCCTAGTAATATTTCCTTGGTAGGTAATATAAAAAAAATATACAGCATATGTACACTTTTGACTTCTTGCATTAAAAAGCTGTGAAAATTCATCTTTATTAAATTACTACGGTAGGTGCTTGAACATTAAAGGAGGATTGGATGGTTCAATAACTTACATGCTTTTAAGAGTAGGCCTAGGCCTATATTTATGAACTTTTATTACAATGCAGATCGTTCTGAAAAGATTGGTTTTGATTAGAATGTTCTTAGATGGAACATTATATGAACGTTTTTATTAGAATGTTCTAAATGGAACAGAAGATATGAACAACTCAAAATAAACTACCCAAGTTTATTGTTTAGGTGTACGGGTATCTTAATTGTGAGAAGAAGCAGACTTCGCTAGACCTAAAATGGTGTCACACAAATGCTGCCATATATGAATCAGAAAGGTATTTTTTTTTACTATTGTATTGAGGGAATATATGCATTTTAAATGTTTCCAAACACCATTGATTTTGTTGTTATAAACATCGCTATCACTAAAAGTGATGGAGGTTCACAGTTAAATTGTTAGGTTAGATTATCATTGTGAGCATAGTATAAATAGCCTAAATTGCCATATGATTGTATTACGCATATCTTAACTCAAACGATTATAACTATCAAAGTCAAAGTCAAATCATTTGTTTGCCGTTGATCTTTTCACAAGAAATGGGCATTGTCATATAGAGAGTACTCAATATTGATAAAACTTAAATACTTATACTAATATTGCACAATTTAGAATTTATCTTAAAATTCTATATACACATTAGGCCTACTGTTCATAAATTCAGAGATAGAATAAAATGGGTTGTTCAAAAGCCATGTTGTTACTTTTTTTTTTAATTGGTCAGTGTAGTGTCTCGGGCTGACTCATTGAGTGTCCCTGGCTGACTTATCGAATCAACGCAGTAATGAAATTTCCACATTGATATTAATAGTGGAGTCGGATAACTTAACACAGTTTCACCGTTAAAATTAAATAAGGAATTTTTCTAGCACCAGACCGGTTTTAAAGGAGTATTTTTGGAAGATTCATAAGGCAGTCAGGAGTTTCCTATAAGTAACGCCACAGTTCAAGTTGACGGATGGCCAAAAACAGCTGGGATGGGCAAGGGGGGGGGGGGGAGAGGGGGCACTTTTCCAAAAACTAGTGATGCGATAACCGACAGCTGAAAATAACCGACTAATCGGTCAGTTATTTCCAGATTTAATCGGTTATTTTAGTCGACTAAATAACCGACTGGAAAACAACTAATTCCGTTTGGATGTTGTATTAAATTTCTTGCAACTAAAAACACAGCTAATCTTTTTGACTGCTAAAATAACCGACTGAAAAACAACTAATTCCTTCTGAATGCTCTGTATTGAGTTTCCGTCGATTAAAACCACAACTAGTAATTTAAAATGAATACCTGCTCAACTATTTTGAGAAGCGATAGACTAGTTTAATTTAACTAAAACAAATTATCGATCAATTCCTTATTTTTGCAAATTAAAATATTAAATGTGCAACTCTAATATTTTAAATAAAAAATAAGTTGAAATTATATTATGTGAATTGCATAATTTTGTCTAAACCACGTTAACTTTAATATCAGAAAAATAAAGTACTAACTTATTATATTGTTGTATTAAGAAACCCGTAACACGGAAATAAAAGTATTTACCTATTTACATTTTAGTATTTAGCCTATTATAAAGTAGGTAGAAATTATGCGAGACAAAATTATTAATGAATGCAAAATTGCAAAACAATTATTATAAATTAGCGCATTAATTATTACATTATTAACATTATATAAATAATCACATAAAAAACAAAGCTAATTTCACGGCACTTGAACGAGTTGAAAGGCACTAGGTCACTGACACTGACAGGTCAGTACAGGTACTGTAAGCAAAGCATGAAGGGATAGCCTACGTGGGTTCTCTAAACTAAATTCAATTTTATATAACCATTCATACAAAACTCAAAACAGGAAAAACATTAAATTTGAAAAACATAATTTAGAATTTTTTAAAAAGAAAGCAACTTACACTGGTGCTGAATTTTTCAACCATTTACCAACAGATATTAAAAATGAAATAGGCCTAAGTTCAACAAAATTCAAAGCAAAGTTAAAAAAATTTATGATTGGCAAACCATGCTACTCAATTGGGGATTACTTTAATGATTAAGTATGCAGGTGCAATTAAATAGCTATGAGGTTCTAAAGTTACAAGGGTGGAAAAAGTTTGATTTATGTTGACTTATTTAGTATCATTAAGATGTAATACAGTACACTCTCGTTCATCGGACTCTGCGACATCGGAACTCCGCTTCATCGGAACTGAAAATCTGGATATTATTAATTTTTTTTCTTACGAAATAAATAATTTTTTTTTGTTTTAGCGCCTTCAATTTCCATTCGTTCTATCCGCACAACAGTGAAGTATCACATTTTGCATCAAACGTCATCAGGCGTTTTCCACAATCTATACCCATCGATGAGATTTACGAGGCCGTGGAGTATTCGCACAAAAATAGAATGAGGAAGGGGTAGGAAGTGAACATCCGGTCGACCGCTTCCCAAACTGTCATTCAGTCTGTCTCGCGTCGCGACTGCACCTGTGTTACAAGGAAGTCAGTTGACTGCTGAGTTGATGAGTGGACTATGAATATGGAATATGAGAATAAAGATTTTGGATCTTTATTTCCTGTGTTGTATTTATTTCTATCTGTTCATTGTTACAATGTTTAAAGTTTGAGTGCCTTATTGTCATAAAATCTCTTGTGTTATCTTAAAAACAAGAGTGAATACAATCACGATAGTTCACCGTACGGGCGGAAATGAAGACTCACGACGGACTCCGCTTCATCGGAATTATTTGACATCCGAACCGGCCGTCCGCCACATTAGTTCCGATGAACGAGAGTGTACTGTATATTGTAATAATGACACCATTCATGTACTTCCATGTATAATAATGAATAAAGGTATTTTGACTATTGACTACTGTATTGACTATTGTTCAACTAAACAAGTTAGCCTATTTAGTTTAAATTATAAATAACCGACAGATATTACTCAGTATAAGACTTATTTCATCTAAACTGAAACCGTTCGACTGGTTTATTTAACCAGTCGAAAACGGAGAAATTAGTCTGCCGCTTGAGCGACTAAATCCAGTCGGGGAAGAAATAACCGACTCGGGCGTGAGCGACTAAATCATCCAGTCGGAGAAAAAAATAACCGACTAAGCAGTTATTTTGCGATAACCGAACTAATCAGTTATTGTTAGTCGGTTATTCCCGCCACTACGAAAAACATCAAACTTACGTTAACTTACATGTCAATTTTCATGGAACAGCTGATAAATTAACAATTTTAGCTGAATAGTAATGAAAATTCATTTGTCAACTTATGTGGCGTGACTTATAGATTAGAAATTACTCTACATAAAAAATTAGTAAAACATATCAGATTCAATAGCCCAGGGCTAATATAAGAATCATAGGCCTACCTAATTCTTCCCACTTATCTGTTGCATCTAGCAGCCGACATAGGTTAGTCCGCACAGAATATGGCAGTTCATATACAAACATTCTTCTGGACATGGTTGGTTTTTAACTATGGTGTCTATGATTTATATTAAAAATTCACTCAAAGTTAGAACATCAACTTTTAGTATTACCAATTTACTAGTTTTTAGCCTACAGTAATTTACAAATTAACTGCCAACAAACTTATTGACTAAACGTCCAACTAAACAATTAAATTTCATTCCAATCACTTTACAAAACATAACCTTAACCTGACCAGGGAGCAGTGCTGCCAGACGCCTTCAATAAAATTACCCTCCGTCGATGTGAAAAATACCCTCAAATACCCTCAGGCAGGGGAATAGGTTATGGGCCAGTAATCATTGAGTGCAAACACTTGGACAACATAAAATAAGTAAATGGTCCCGAGCACCACTATTATATTATTTATAATACTTTAATCTGTAATTAGAGGGATGAATACTGTAATATTATTATCAAACTAATATCTCTTCTTGCGATCAATTTAATATTTTGCCTTGTGCCCTCTGTATTCATTTTCATTGATAGATAGTGCCATAGATATCTTCATTAATAAGATTATAAAAAGAGAAAAAAGTCAATTCTAAGAAGGCCAATAATTATGACAATTTTTTTGCAAAAATATGTAACATATATATTCATTAAACCAGCTAACCAAAAGTTTCTTAAAAAACTTAAATTGTTAGTGACAAAATAACTTATAAAATCCAAAATTTCCTCATAATGTCAAAGTGAATATTTTGGTTAGTTTAATAAACTACATTAAACCATGTTTAACCATAAACAAAGATAAATGTAATATGTTGTTTCGTTGTTTGCACTGCTGTCGAATTTAACAAATTTATAAATTTACCAAAAGTGTTAAAAGAATCAATTATTTACAGTAAAAACCTACCATTACAACAAAATATTCTTGTTTACCATATTCAAATTTTGTAATAATTGTGCTGTAAATTGTTACCCTCAAAATACCCCCTACAAAGAAATACCCTCAAAAATACCCCCAGACCATAAAAATACCCTCTTTTCGGGTAATTACCCTCAATCTGGCAGCACTGCCAGGGAGGAAAACTACGACGGCGCTGAAGGGCCATTAACTAAGTAAAAATTTTTTATTCTTCCCCTCTGAGAAAAAAGTCAGAATTCTGAGTTTAAAGTCAGAATCTAAGGAATCCTCTGAGAAAAAAGTCAGAATTCTGAGTTTAAAGTCAGAATATTTTACCCTCAGTGAAAAAAGTCAGAATTCTGAGTTTAAAGTCAGAATCTTTTCACCTCTGAGAAAAAAGTCAGAATTCTGAGATTAATGTCAGAATCATTTCCCCTATGAGAAAAAAGTCAGAATTCTGAGATTAAAGTCAGAATCTTTTGCCCTCTGAGAAAAAAGTCAGAATTCTGAGATTAAAGTCAGAATCTAAGGTAAGGTGGTTTTCCTCTGAGAAAAAAGTCGAAATTATTGTAAGCTGTTCCGATTCCACGTTCCATCAAGAATTTCCATAAGAATAAACTTATCTAGTAGGGTCAGCGATGGATCGTGGAACACGATGTCTCGAATTGGCGGGCTATCTAGACAGACACGGTCGAAAATGTTGTGTCCACAAGCATAACATGGATACACTGTACAAGTCGGGTGGAGCCCTAGTGGAAATTATGAATAAAAATATTATCATGGGTAAAACATGGGACTTTAAGAATGCCAATGCAAAATTTCAGATTAATGGGTTCAGTAGTTTTTAAGGGATTGGTTAACACCATAGATTATAGATAGAGATTATCTATGGTCAACACCATAGATATAGCATACCCCTCCTTGGGGGTATGCTTAATCTATGGTAAAACACACACACACACACACACACACACACACACACACACACACACACACACACACACACACCATTCGATTTTTATATAATATTAAAATTGATAGAAGACTCCATATTCAAATCATATTGAGGTTTCTTTTCTTCATTCATCTAACCATTGACTTTACATACAATATATGTAAAGTCAATGATCGAACACATAGGATCGTTTGAACAGCGGAATTGGAACTGTAGTTCGATTTTCACTTTTAATTCAGAATATTTTACTCTCTGGGGAAAAATCAGAATTCTGACTTTTTTCTCAGAGGGGAAATGATTCTGACATTAATCTCAGAATTCTGACTTTTTTCTCAGAGGTAAAAACATTCTGACTTTAAACTCAGAATTCTGACTTTATTCTCAGAGGAAAACCACCATTCCTTAGATTCTGACTTTAAACTCAGAATTCTGACTTTTTTCTCAGACGGGAAGAATAAAAATTTTTTACTTAGTTAATGGCCCTTCAGCGCCGTCGTAGAAAACAGACGAAACTTCTCGTTCTCAACTAAATCTCAATGCTAGAAAAAAAAAATAATAATAAAACAAAGCAAAAGCAAGAAAGTTACGTCAACAACATCAACATCATCACACCAACTTCTTCCACAGCTGGAGCCACGGCCATCCTATTTTTTATTACCATCACCAATCTTTCTGGATAGATAGCCAACAATTAACAATGCCCTATCAGTTTATAATAGCATTTAATATAACCAAAACATTTAATATTTATAGACAAAATCAATGATAATGGCTTAGCCATTAAATCCATGTACTACTGTTTTAGCTGTTAGCTGGTCAATTATAAGCATTATTACAAGACAAGTTCTGTTTTTCAGGGCGCTATCTAATTGAACCAAGCTCTACTCTATGACTTGGCTGAAGCTAGCTGACGAATTCCATCTGACGAATTGTGGTTGTAAAACCGTCAAGCAGGGACGCAAACACTCTGTTCAAAATAGTATAGAAACCACCTATGAAACAGATGCTTTTCAGGAATAACATATAATATTATTAATAAGATGCAATTAATTTGATTATTACCATTAATTTTTACTGGAAATGTATTATTATGTATATGTATATTATTGGTAATTTTGTTGTAGTAAATCAAACCAAGTAAGGTACCTTTTATAACTATTTCAACGAGTTGTACTGAACAAACCAACATATATACATGTATGTGACTTATATAGAATAAAAATATAAACCTCGTACTATTTGAAAATTAAAACAAATCTTTGGACACCCGACGGAGAGTTCTACTATTTGCCTCTAAAGATTGTATTTTAGTTTATTTTTTGCCGCTCTCGAAGTTTCTGCCACAGCGCGCCTTATTTAACGATTTGTGGTACTGAACAAACCAACTTAAATACATTTATGTGACTTATATGGAATAAAAATATAAACCTCGTACTATTTGACAATTAAAACAAATCCTTGGACACCTGACGGAGAGTTCTGCTATTTGCCGCTCTCTAAGTGTCCGTCTCAGAGCACATTTTATAACGATTTCAACGAGTTGTACTGAACAAACCAACATATATACATGTATGTGACTTATATAGAATAAATATATAAACCTCGTACTAATTGGAGATTAAAACAAATCTTTGGACACCTGACGGTGAGTTCTGCTATTTGCCTCTAAAGATTTAATTCTAGTTCAATGTTTGCCGCTCTCTAAGAGTCTGTTTCAGAGCTCCTTTTACGACTATTTCAACGAGTTGTACTGAACAAACCAACATATATACATGTATGTGACTTATATAGGAAAAATATATAAGCTTCGTACTAATTGAAAATTAAAACAAATCTTTAGACACCCAACGGTGAGTTCTGCTATTTGAATCTTAAGATTGTATTTCAGTTCAATTTTTGCCGCTCCCGAAGTTTTTGCCACGGCGTACCTAATTATCGATTTCTGGTACTGAAGAAACCAACATATATACATGTATGTGACTTATACAGAATGAAAATATAAACCTCCTACTAATTGGAGATTTAAAAAAATCTTTGGACACCTGACGGTGAGTTCTGTTATTTGCCTCTAAAGATTGTATTTTAGTTTATTTTTTGCCGCTCTGGAAGTTTCTGCCACAGCGCGCCTTATTAAACGATTTCTGTTACTGAGCAAACCAACATATATACATGTATGAGACGTAAATAGAATAAAAATATAAACCTCGTACTAATTGGAGATTAAAACAAATCTTTGGACACCTGACGGTGAGTTCTGCTATTTGCCTCTAAAGATTGTATTTTAGTTCAATATTTGCCGCTCTCTAAGTGTCTGTCTCAGAGCACCTTTTATAACGATTTCAACGAGTTGTACTGAACAAACCAACATATATACATGTATGTGACTTATATAGAATAAAATATAAACCTCGTACTATTTAAAAATTAAAACAAATCTTTGGACACCTGACGGTGAGTTCTACTATTTGCCTCTAAAGATTTAATTCTAGTTCAACGTTTGCCGCTCTCTAAGTGTCTGTTTCAGAGCTCCTTTTACGACTATTTCAACGAGTTGTACTAAACAAACCAACATAAGATTTATCACCTTTTATAATGGGAGTATTAATGTTCTCCGGTACTTTAAAGCGCATTTCACGATGCAAAGAAGGCCTTGAAAAATTATTGCTGTGATGAAATATTTTTTACAGTATTTTTAAGTTTATCTCCGACTATTTGCCGCTTCCCAAATTCGCCGCCCTGGGCTGTTGTAGCCCTTTCAGCCCATATGTAAATCCACCCCTGGGCAGCATAATATTCTTAAAACCACAAAAGATAAAGTTTATCTTTGCCATCCCTAACAAACAACCGATGCGTTTTCAAAATCCGAAAAATATCTGTAGCGTCAGGGTTTTCCGGATATACAAGGGTCAAGACCCCGAGAGGAATTATTGTGCAACTCTTTCCAACCCAAGGCCAAAGTAAAGTGGAAGAATGTTGGGATCCCAGTCGGGTCATTTTGGAATGTTCGCGCAGAGGAGGACAAAGCAATGAAGGGTGTCGACCTCGTTTACCTGCGGGCGCACAGCATTCCGCGGAACCTCCCTGTTGCTGGTCTTGTAGTCTATAGTCTGAGTATGTAATGTTCATATTTTAAAATACAAGGTATTTATACAGGGCGTTTCTCCTGAATAAATACATTTAAAATTAATAATTTCAATTCCATAGGGTAAAAGTATAAACTTTGTCCTAACAGGAAATTTAAAGAAATCTTTGGACGAATAATGGTGAATTCTGCTTTTTACTTATAAATAAAGATTGGATCCTAGTTCAATAATTGCCACCCTCCTGCAGTGTCCGTCAAAGGCCGTTTTTTAATAATATCAACGAGTTGTGCTAAACAAACCAAGTTAGATATAAGTATGGGGCACACATAGGGTAAAAGTATAAATTTCGTACCTTTTTAAAAATTAAAACGTTACTCACATAGCACTGGGGAATTAAGCTTCATATTTTAGAAACACTGCGAAATGTTTGAAATTACAGAAATATATTTTATTTCAAATCATATAAATTATTTCTAATACGACGTCGAAATGCTACTTCAGTTTTAATAATCTTCAGACGGGTCACAGGTAGTCCCGGCCCGTCCTAATCCTTTGTTGACTAAACACCCCCCATTGTATCGCGGTCGGCCGGTTAGACACTATATTTATGGCTGCCCGGCCAGACCTCAGGGATTCTTAGGAAATTCAACTTACCAGTTGTGACTCCTCATTGCCTTATACCTTTTTATCTTATTTATAAAACATCCTAGAGCTTAACGAATCATGTATACAATATGTTACAATATTAGTTTAATGTAATCCAAACTGTATAAACGTGTTTATCCATTACATTCTGAAGAAACTACTTGTCGACGAAGCAATATTAGGGACATTTATGCATACTACAAACTGATTTGACCAATCTCACAAATCAAGTTAGTGAATGCTTATAAATGTCCCCTCGGGTGAGGGGCTCGGTTGATCTGAAACAAAACGTTCATTAAAAGTTCTAAACAATGCAGTATTTTACACAAAATATACAAGAACATGTTACTTCATATGTAGGGCTAAGTCTATCAAACCTGTTTGAAATACAGGTTACGTACAATAACAAAATTGACATGCAATAACACTACAATGCGTTTTCTTGTTGTTCCTCATCAATAAAAATGTCATGCATTAATGGAATTGTGAAATTGTGGTCTAGTGTGACTCTAAATATATAATAAGGTTTGACACTGTCAAACCGCGCACCGCACTTACACCACCAGGCGTGCTCTGGCACCTCCCCAGAGGCTTGCCTCTGGAGTTGGTCTTCCCAGGTGCCGTCTATGCCCATAGCATGCAATGCTTAGTCCCTGTGTGGTGCAGCTCGCCATAGTGCGCCCTTAACTTGGAATTGAAGTTTAAGAGTCAAAATGTTTGCAAAGGAACTATACACTCATTTAGTAAAATTTACTACAAATACTGTACAATAACCATACAATAAAACTAACATGCGTTTTTTTCATGCAACAGTATAATAAACTTTAAATGGGCAATCCTGGTTCAAAAGATGTTTCAAAAGATGTGCTCTGTTCACTTAGTTGTAATAGTATTATTGTACGAATGTGTGTGTGTGTTTTTTTTCATAAACGGGTTTGAATTTTTGTGATAATACGGGGCGCAGTCATTCAATATTTAACACAATATTCATCCATTCACTGTGACGTTGAGATTCCACTGTGTTAATATATTGTCCAACTCCGACCATAATTATGGTGGTTAAATTAATAGGTGATACTTGGTAATTTGAAATGTATTTAATGAAATAACTTGTCCAATAATAAAAGGGGTTTATACGTTTCATAAAATTTTTCTAAATTATTCAAATCTAAACCAATCTTTGCAATTTCCATTCAGAGCAAAGGGGACAACAAAATTGAAAATCATTTGAATTGATGACATTGAATGATAACTCTGTCTCCAAACATGGATAGTGCAGCCACCGTTTGCAAAATTGGCACTGGCACCAATCATGGTGCTTTCGTTCTCCTCGTCCACACAGAAGGCATAGGCCAGTCATGTCGGACGATTTGAGTAAGACACGTAGGCGCAACCATTGTCTGAAAACAGAGGGGTCAAAGCTTTCTTCGATGTCGGTCAGACATCTCGCTTTTGACATGGAATGCACATAAAAGATTATGTACACCCCACAGTTCCACGTGTCATCTTGAGATTGTTTGGGAAAGTTCACCTTGAGAAATCGAAATTGTTTGATGTTGATGAAGTCGTTTGGTGCCATCGCATTTCTTTTAGAAAAAAAAACTAACAAGAGCTGTACATTTTTGTCTGGAATAAGTCTCATCTTTCCCGTAGGGATCGAGGTGACTGAAGGTCATGTTCTCAATGTCAACAATGAATAGTGTAAAATGATCTGATTCGTGAAAGGGGATAAAAATCAAAGACATTTTGCTAAGGGGTATTGAAACCGGCTTTAGAGTTATTGCAAACTTAGTTCTAAAAGCAAACTCGGTCTCTCCAACAGAAAAACAAAATTGATTACCACTCACAAATGTGGCATTGCAAAAGTCCACAACGGCTGCGCTTAGCCTTTCATTACTCATCAAAGTTTTGTAAGTTTGCTGTCCTAATCTTCCATCAATTGCCCCCATCTGCTTACTTTTGATTGACGCTACTAGTAACTCCATTTTGGACGAGACTTTAGGATAGTAATATTCTGGAATTGAAACTAGACCATTCTTAAACAGTGGGGCTACTTCATTTGCATTTTTTGCAATGAAGGAGTAACACTGCCATCTGTACACGTCAATGTCAACATAGCCAAGGTTGTCACCAGGCTTCAATCTGTTCATCAGAATGGCCTCCACATAAAACAAAATGTAAACCCCACAGTTAAAATGATCATATTGTTTCGGATAAAACAAATCAAAGGATTGGTCGGTCCATCCTGTCAGCTGTATTTGATGACCAGAAGGGTCTCTATCATTGTAAAATTTGAAAAAACTTAAAACATTTTGCAAAAATGAGGAATGATCTGTTTCGTTACAATTGGGATCCAGACAAAAGATAAATTTTGAAATCAGATCCACAACAACGAGGCACCAGTGACGACTTTGATTTAGAACGTTGTATGGAATGAAAAAGAATTGAGCAGAGAGAAATTTTTCTTTTGAGAAAAGAGTGTCGTTTGAAAAATCATGGTTCCCACCTACAATCCAGTACCCAAAGCTTGATGGAGCAAACACAACATCTGTACTCCTACCGTGTTTGAAGATCAATCTTTCCATTACCGCATCGATTGCCAGATCTGTGACGCATTCGTCTTCCTTTAAGGACATGAGGTCTTCATCTTCCAGTTGTTCCAAGTGCAGTGGGCCACACACAGTGACATTTCCTGCAGGACATGGTGAATTTTGTGGCTGTGTGATAAGTGGAGGAATGGCTTCAGGTAATTCGTTGGCAGGTGAGGTGGTAGTAGGTTGGGTAACATGTGGTTTGACAAGATCGACATTGACAAATTGATTCAAAATATCAGGTTGTTCATTCGGTGTTGCCACAAACAGTTTTTGAACAGAATCAAAGAGGGTAGATTTGAAATAGGTTTTACCTTTTTTCGCTCGTTTTCCCCATCTTTCCCTAGCATCTGGATCGTCTTCTCGCATGACAAGTTTCTCGTTTACATCCAGGCTGTCTCGGAGTCGTCGCTTTCGTGGTTTGGATGGTCTGTTGCAGGCAGCTTTGGGTATATTCAGAATTAATTCTGAACATATCGCAAAGATTCTTTTTTTCAACAAAACTGCAAACCTTCCAACTTTGGTGTTCGTTTGACGTTCCAAAACACTCTCTTTTACCTGTTTGAACCAATTTTCAACATTGGAGTTGCTGAAACGAGAGGCATTGGTTTTGTCGTTTTCCGAGTGTTTTATTACAAACCCAGACCACAAAGGAGCATATGGCATGTACCTGTTCAGAAACAGTTTGGCAAATTTGGGGCAATACAAAACATTTTTCACAGGCTCTTTGTCTTCTAGGGGATCAACTTCTTGTGATTCTCTTTCGATTGATTTTAAAACTTCATTTTCAATTGCAATCCCGACGTTATAAAATGGACTTTTTCTGTAAAGTGGGAAACTATCTTTAACTGTTGAATTTTCGTCATTGAGAAGGTCATTGGCATCAAAACTTTTTGTTTCACTGTCGATGGTTGAAATTGAATCAATTAAACTTTTACTTTCATAGGGACTCAAACAGATGTTCAAAACATGTTTAACTTTAATTTGAAACTGGCCAAAATCAGTACAATTCAAGAGGAGGGCAATCGCTTGCAAACAAAACTTCTTCAAAGGCCCGTTAATATTGATGGATTTAAGATCCCCTGAAACCATGTGTAAAAAGTGACTGCAACAGAGATGCACCGTTGCGTGCTTTATGTTCTTTCTCTGCTTTGTAGCAAAAGAGAACATTCGCTGCAGGTACATCTCAATTGAAATCTTACACCAAGCACTGATAACTGACTGCAATAAAACTTGGCTAAAATCTATGACAATGTGGGAAAACAGTTTTCGTTTTGTGTGTTGGTTTTTGAAAAACAGAAATTTGCTGAAAAAAGTTGTTACTGTACATATGTCATGTTGCACACTCACAAAATCCATGATTGAAAATATTCTACCTGAGACATTGACACAACCAGCATAATAATAGACCGTCTTGAAGGCTTTATCAACTGGTCGGACAACAGATCCAGTACTGTCCACGTGCAAGACAGCCTTCCCAGATTTTGTAAGGCAATGGATCAGGGCATTCAACTGGTTGATGCTGTACATACAGACTTTGAGTGGGTAGCTAACATCATGAACAAAACATTCGGATTTAAAAAGTTTGGCATCAGATTTTGAAATGGCATAAATGTCGGTCATGTCATCATCGTGCAAATCACCGCGCATCGCTTTTTCTGACCTAGCTTTTTGAAAAACTTCCAACGACCGAATTGCTCCCAAATTCCCAGCAAGAATTGAATTGTTGTCACACTCCGCAATTCTGTCCATTCTGAAATTCTGAGGTCTGGTCCGAACAAGTTGTTCCTGGACGATTGCCCTTTCGTACCCCCTTAACTGATTGCTCTTCGGCCCCCCTGTATGGTTTGGTTCACCCGTTGAAAAAATTGTCATTGTTACAGAATTTCCCTCGTAAATTTTGAAAGAAAATGTTCTCCCACAGGAATCATGTTTGCAACTGCCGTAATATACAACAACCGGGATTGACTTTTTTGAAAACGTTTTTGCCTTTGGATTTACACGGTGACTAGTGAACTTTATTACGCAATTTGATGTAAAAAACGATTCCCCCATCTTTCGAATCACATATTGCAAGAGATCCCAATTATACTGTGAGTGTGACTGTTTTACACGAACCCAATCGGAAAGCGGAATTTCAAAAGACCCTTCACATTGCCAGCGGGAAGGTTTTGGATTGGCCCTGAAATTGCATGATCCTTTCGAAACACAAACATTTGAAACAGTTCCAGAATCAGAAAAATCTACATCTAGATTATCTAAACTTTCAGACCCATTACCCAAGTTCAAGTGATTTGACGACTCATTGTAACTATTTCCTGTGTTCCTGGTTTCTTCAGTGGCTGGTTCTGACAAAGGCGATTCATTGGTCCGTGCACCCATACCTAAAAACGACGATGCAACCCG
The DNA here is from genome assembly GCA_030545055.2 of Neoaliturus tenellus. Taxonomy (NCBI): domain Eukaryota; kingdom Metazoa; phylum Arthropoda; class Insecta; order Hemiptera; family Cicadellidae; genus Neoaliturus; species Neoaliturus tenellus. The sequence goes on from CM061532.1 coordinate 264,653,941, forward strand.
AACACAACATGACAATTCTCCCATACCCAAATCCTCTTTATCTAAAAAAGCCCCTTGTTCATTTACGTTGCTTGTTTGACTTTCATCGATTCTGAAACTTTTGCTGCGGTCAACCATATTCACATCATCAAAAAATCCCCTCGTTCATTTACATCAAATTCATGATTTTCGAAAACATTTCCTAAACTACACTTGTCCCCATTTACCAAAGAATCCCTTGAGAAACAGAACTTTTCTTGGTCTCAGTCGGTACGTGGGTTAAAATTGCACTTTGTTTAGAAACAAACTTCTTCCAGACCCTTTTGGCACACAGTCGATTGCGGGGTGAATCGTTACAGTGCAGTTCTTTACAAATTCTAGTCCAAAGCGGCCTTTTCCCAACATTCACCTGAAACGGGGACTGAATGCTAACGTCTAGTTTCCGCAAAACTGTGAGCAAACTGTGATTAAACCAAATCATTCCAGTAATAGGCCTATAAAAGTGGCTCTACATACTAATTCAAGCAGTGTTGTAGTGGCAAATTTTCCAATGTGGGAACGCTTATTATATTTGTCAACTTTTCTGCCAATTAAGATAAAATTTCTCTGAATGCGAACGATAGCAATAGCTTTGCGTATTAGGCTATGTATTGTAAGCTAACTGAATTTCCTGAGGATTCAAGAATGTATTAAATAATCAATATAATTTTGATAAAAGCAAGATAAAAATACCAGTTTATCCTAACCTATGATATATTTTGATATATACCATTGTTTATATTTCATACTTAACTAACTTTATTATTTCTCAAAAAAGGTTGTTTTAGGAAAGGTTATTAATTTATTTATTAACTACTTTTATTTTTAACCCCCAAAATAGAAACATACATAACCTAATTTTTAATTGACATATTCTATACCAGTATAAAAGCAGAGAACTAAAATAAATTAAATCCATAAAACAGAGGAAAAACAGAATAATTAATTACAATAAAAGTTCATTGACAAATTAACAAAATAATGTTTACAAGTAGTCGGCAAATGCATCCTCTTCTGTGTAGATGTGGAAGGGTTGCGGAAAGACGGGAGAGTGAGCGATGCCCGCCACCGTATACCGTAGGGCATAGGCCTACTCTGTGCACAATACAAAGTTCAAGCGAGAGTGAGGTTATCTTTTTAAACAGATATAGAGTAAAATCGTGTTTACAAAAGTTATTATTGGCATAGAAATATTTTTTACTATTTTTATACTGTTTAATTAATATATGTATTTAGAAACTTATTAACTATTTTCCCGGATTTCCCCTGAACGGGGCACTGGGATTTTATCGGGTTCTTGAAAACCAGTGTGGGAACGCCGTTCCCACGCGTTCCCGCACCACTACACCACTGAATTCAAGATTAACTGCGAGATTCTCAAAACGTAGACTATTACGAGTGTCGGTAACCTTAGTTCTAATTCTTTGTGTTACTTATTTATGTCTGCAATGAAATGTTAAAAAATTGAATCTTTCTTATGTCGATCAACTGTACCATGCTCAGTTAGGAACAAGTACCACGGTTCGTTGCTTTTGTGAATTTCAATCCGGCTGTCAAAACTGTCAGATAGGCAGGTAGCCCGCGCGGCGCTGGGGAGACACCACGCTTGGCCCTTGCTTATCCGGAAAACCCCCGGTGAAAATGATAAACAAATTTCTTAAGTTATTAGGTATATCCTAATAGGCGAATTACAGACGAATCCGCGTGTTCAATAATTACGTGTATGGGGTGGCTTAAATGTTTTTAATTATTTATCAGAAAAACGTATCCATGCGGACTAGAATTTACTGTCTGAATAATTTGGACTAGTGTAAACAAATTTGGAACTGTTGGAATTATTTAATCTATGTATATCATTGTAAGAGACATAAAATTCCACTTGAATGCATAAACTACTTATCTAGAATGCCCAATTTTGAACTCTGTTGAGATATTGCAACAACCACCACCTTCGTAATACAGTATTAACCTATACTATAACACATAAATAATTTTGGACGCCCTATAAATACTCTTGGCGTGAAAACTTCAGAAAAATTATGAGAGAGAGAAAACCATGCTTTATAAGTAACAGTTTATGGCAAACATGCTAACAATAATTGAAGGTTTTTGTTTATACATTATCAAAGGTAAATTATCACTGATATTTTTCTAACTTGTTTATTGTTTATAAAATACGATTTTTGTAGTTTATTGAATTTTGTATTAGAGTAAAACTGGTACAGTGTGTACCAGAAATAACCTACCCAGACAGTAAGTCATTAATTTTAAATACGATTCCCCTTTTTATATGGTATTTTTGGGTTCTAGATATAATTTTAAGACTACTGTACAATTTAATGTGTATCCCTAATTTTAACGGTTTGGGATATAATGGAGGTCGAAGTTTGATTTTTCCCATATAAGAATAACATAGGGCTAAATTTAATATCCATTATCTCTGTAAATTTCCCGTTAAACTAAAAAGGCCTATAGAATAAAAACGCCTTGGCTTCTTCTTTTAAACACTTCAGCATCATAAATTATTAGTTTTGTCATAATTATTTTATTTTTCCATGAATTTGTCAATACGGTGGAAATGATTGAAAATGTGTAGAAAACTAAAATTAATTACATGAAAATCTGTATTTTATTCATGAAATATTATCTAAAATTAGGTTATAAGATATCTTTATGCTTGGACAGTTATGTTAAAGGTTAAAGGTTTCGGTGTTAATGGATATGGCAATTTTGCTCCATGTTACTCTTATGGGAAAAAATCAAACTTCTACCTCCATTATCCCCCAAACCGTTATGATTAGGGATTCACATTAAATTGTTAAGTAGTCTTAAAATTATGTCTAGTATCCAAAAATACCATAAAAGTGGGGGTTCGCATTTAAAATTCATGACTTACGGTCTGGGTAGGTTATTTCTGGTACACCCTGTACATTAAAATTATCATCAATGAATAGAGCGCAACAGGTTTACCTATAATGGCACAATTTGTTTTTGTGAATAAATAGTTTTGTAGATTTTAAAAGGGTTGTACGGGTGGTCTGGGACACCCGGTATATAACAAAGTTCATTTACTGCCACATCAAATAACAACGTGTCTCTCTTAAAACCAAAACCGTAGAAAGAAAAAAAATTTGGGGGGAGGGGAGGGTTTGAGTTCCGCGTATCTATCAAACTTTCATTTTAACACCATTGTTTTAAAATTAACCAATTACGATAGAGATTGACTCTTAACTTTTTCTAAAAGTAGAAAAAATATCTCGTCGGCTATCTTTTTAAAATTTTTGAATAAAATTTCTAATTTCAGTTATAGCTGTCTAAAATCATCTGGTTTTCTCAATTTTTAACTTAAGTTTTCCTTTAGGATAACAGGATTCTAAAAAAACCCTTGCATTTGCATCGAAAAAAAACAGATGATTTTAGTCAGTTATAGCTAAAATTTGAAATTGTATCTAAGATTCTAAAAAGATAGCCAACGAGATAATTTTTTCTACTTTTATAAAAAGTTAAAAGCCAATCTCTATCTTAATTGATTAGTTTTAAAACACGATCCCCGTAAACCTCTGCATCCATAAAACTCGCCTAGCGCTACGGCCGCGGCCGCGAGGCGGCACTCGGGCTCGGGTAGACCGGAATATAATTGTTATATATTTGTTATGATATATTTGTTTAACCACATGTTGAATCCGTAACACGTGGATTATATTTCTATGGTTAACATCTGATTTAATTCTTTTGTTTTAAAATCAATTGCAATCCTACAAATTGCAAAGTTGTTTTATCCTTTCACCTAAATTTCATTTATTCATAATCACCAATATAAAGTGCGATTAAAAAAAACGTCAGTTGTATTTATTATAGTAGCATCCAGTACTATAATTTACCAGTAACTGGCTACCAATTTAAACCCGCATCATGTTTATACTCGAACTCACGGTCTGTACTTTGACAGTTGAGTCAGCTGTTTTCATTATTTCTTTGTTTAAAGACCAATGTTTAAGTTTTATTAAATTAAAGATTATGACGAAATAAGATTTTTACCTGACGCTGAGACCTGAAATAATATATTTTTTATAGGCCTATAATATTATATTGGCTTACAATTCAAATTAAAATTTTAAAAAATTATCAATTTTCTATTTTTATATATTTAAAACCGCTGTTCGCAATAGTATATGTTTCAAATTTATACAAAGAATAAATTAATATTATAAATAATAAATAATCTACTTACCCCCATTTCGCAAACGCGGACGTCCTCCAGAGAAGCTGCCTATTCGGGCTCTCCACACCTCGACCGTCACCATCACTAACACCGAACTCGAAGACTTATAAAACTCCGCACAGAACCACAAAATTACCGACCCGCACAACTAGCAAGGAAATAATGACGCGATGATAGTCAAAGTCACACGTGCGTTTCTCCCCCTCCCTTTCTCCAATTGGTTGGTTCGGTTTGGGTGGTGGGGGCGCCCCGCCTACATAGTGCTACACACCACTCTAAACAAAAAAAACCTTTAAGTACTATCATTGAATATACATGGTACTATGTATTTATATTGAATATAAAATTAGTAAATCACAAATATATAAACAATCATTTATCATTTTAGGTAGATAGACAAATAATCTATATTTTTCTATAATTAGTATTTAAATGCTTAAGGAACAATTATAATAATTTTACGATTAAAATACAATAACAATTTGAGATGCAAGTTTATATTTTTATTCTATATAAGTCACATACATTTATATGTTGGTTTGTTCAGTACCAGAAATCGTTAAATAAGGCGCTGTAACAGAAATTTCGAGAGCGGCAAAAATTGAACTAAAATACAATCTTTAGAGGCAAATAGCAGAACTCACCGTCAGGTGTCCAAAGATTTGTTTTAATCTCCAGTTAGTACTAGGTTTATATTTTTATTCTATTAAAGTCTCATACATGTATATATGTTGGTTTGCTCAGTAACAGAAATCGTTAAATAATGCGCTCAGTGGCACAAATTTTGGGAGCGGCAAAATTGAACTAAAATACAATCTTTAGAGGCAAATAGCAGAACTCACCGTCAGGTGTCCAAAGATTTGTTTTAATCTCCAATTAGTACGAGGTTTATATTTTTATTCTACATAAGTCACATACATGTATATATGTTGGTTTGTTCAGTACAACTCGTTGAAATCGTTATAAATGGTGCGCTGAGACGGACAAGAGAGCGGCAAATAGCAGATCTCACCGTCAGGTGTCCAAAGATATGTTTTAATTTTCAATTAGTACGAGGTTTATTTATATTTGTATTCTAAATACGTCTCATACATATTGAATAACTGAACGCTGAAACCTTAAAATCAATATGTTGGGTTTGTTCAGTAAAAGAAATCGTTAAGTAATGCGCGCTGTGGCAGAAAGTTCGGTAGCGGCAAAAAATAAACTAAAATACAATCTTTAGAGGCAAATAGCAGAACTCACCGTCGGGTGTCCAAAGATTTGTTTTTATTTTCAAATAGTACGAGGTTTATATTTTTATTCTATATAAGTCACATACATGTATATATGTTGGTTTGTTCAGTACAACTCGTTGAAATCATCATAAAATGTGCTCTGTGACGGACACTTAGAGAGCGGCAAATAGCAGAACTCTCCATCAGGTGTCCAAGGATTTGTTTTAATTGTCAAATAGTACGAGGTTTATATTTTTATTCCATATAAACGCACATACATGTATATAAGTTGGTTTATTTAGTACCAGAAATCGTTAAATAAGGCGCGCTGTGGCAGAAATTCGAGAGCGGCAAAAAATAAACTAAAATACAATCTTTAGAGGCAAATAGCAGATCTCACCGTCAGGTGTCCAAAGATATGTTTTAATTTTCAATTAGTACGAGTTTTATATTTGTACTAGGGATCGCCCACTGGTCGAAATTCGACCAAAAACACAAAATCTTTTATAGGTAACTGAAACATCCGTTATTCCTGATTTTCTAGTATTTGGTATTACAACAGCTTTCTAATGATTAACTCAATTATCCTTCTCCCATAAGATTAACATTGAAACTTCAAGAGCCTCTGGGGCGTAGCCCTGGGGTCCGATGTTAATTAGAATGCGATTCTGCTCATCTACAGGACTTTACCTTTCTAATGGTATGTGCGGATTTCTCCTACGATGCACACAAGCTGAGAAAAAAGGAGGAAATGAAACGTGCTTGCCTATTAATATATAGATTCTAAATACGTCTCATACATATTGAATAACTGAACGCTGAAACCTTAAAATCAATATGTTGGGTTGTTCAGTACCAGAAATCGTTAAATAAGGCGCGCTGTGGCAGAAAGTTCGGTAGCGGCAAAAAATAAACTAAAATACAATCTTTAGAGGCAAATAGCAGAACTCACCGTCGGGTGTCCAAAGATTTGTTTTAATTTTAAAATAGTACGAGGTTTATATTTTTATTCTACATAAGTCACATACATGTATATATGTTGGTTTGTTCAGTACAACTCGTTGAAATCGTCATAAAATGTGCCCTGGACGGACACTTAGAGAGCGGCAAATAGCAGAACTCTCCGTCAGGTGTCCAAGGATTTGTTTTAATTGTCAAATAGTACTAGGTTTATATTTTTATTCCATATAAACTCAAATACATGTATATAAGTTGGTTTATTCAGTACCAGAAATCGTTAAATAAGGCGCGCTGTGGCAGAAATTCGAGAGCGGCAAAAAAATAAACTAATATACAATCTTTAGAGGCAAATAGCAGAACTCACCGTCGGGTGTCCAAAGATTTGTTTTAATTTTCAAATAGTACGAGGTTTATATTTTTATTCTACATAAGTCACATACATGTATATATGTTGGTTTGTTCAGTACAACTCGTTGAAATCGTTATAAATGGTGCGCTGAGACAGACACTTAGAGAGCGGCAAATAGCAGATCTCACCGTCAGGTGTCCAAAGATTTGTTTTAATTGTCAAATAGTACGAGGTTTATATTTTTATTCCATATAAACTCACATACATGTATATAAGTTGGTTTATTCAGTACCAGAAATCGTTAAATAAGGCGCGCTGTGGCAAAAACTTCGAGAGCAGCAAAAAATAAACTAAGTTACAATCTTTAGAGGCAAATAGCAGAACTCACCGTCGGGTGTCCAAAGATTTGTTTTAATTTTCAAATAGTACGAGGTTTATATTTTTATTCTATATAAGTCACATACATGTATATATGTTGGTTTGTTCAGTACAACTCGTTGAAATCATCATAAAATGTGCCCTGAGACGGACACTTAGAGAGCGGCAAATAGCAGAACTCTCCGTCAGGTGTCCAAGGATTTGTTTTAATTGTCAAATAGTACTAGGTTTATATTTTTATTCCATATAAACTCAAATACATGTATATAAGTTGGTTTATTCAGTACCAGAAATCGTTAAATAAGGCGCGCTGTGGCAGAAATTCGAGAGCGGCAAAAAAATAAACTAATATACAATCTTTAGAGGCAAATAGCAGAACTCACCGTCGGGTGTCCAAAGATTTGTTTTAATTTTCAAATAGCACGAGGTTTATATTTTTATTCTACATAAGTCACATACATGTATATATGTTAGTTTGTTCAGTACAACTCGTTGAAATCGTTATAAATGGTGCGCTGAGACGGACAAGAGAGCGGCAAATAGCAGATCTCACCGTCAGGTGTCCAAAGATATGTTTTAATTTTGAATTAGTACGAGGTTTATTTATATTTGTATTCTAAATACGTCTCATACATATTGAATAACTGAACGCTGAAACCTTAAAATCAATATGTTGGGTTGTTCAGTACCAGAAATCGTTAAATAAGGCGCGCTGTGGCAGAAAGTTCGGTAGCGGCAAAAAATAAACTAAAATACAATCTTTAGAGGCAAATAGCAGAACTCACCGTCAGGTGTCCAAAGATTTGTTTTAATCTCCAATTAGTACGAGGTTTATATTTTTATTCTATATAAGTCACATACATGTATATATGTTGGTTTGTTCAGTAAAACTCGTTGAAATCGTTATAAAAGGGGCTGTGAGACGGACACTTAGAAAGCGGCAAACAGCACATCTCACCGTCAGGTGTCCAAAGATTTGTTTTAATTTTCAATTAGTACGAGGTTTATATTTTTATTCTAAATACGTCTCATACATGCATATATATTGGGTTGTTCAGTACTAGAAATCGCTAAATTTCAAAAGGCGCACTGTTGAATTATACTTATATTAAGTTGTATTAAATAGTTGGGCGTGAAGAAATGGTTTTTTAATCTGGATTTTATTGGTTTTACGTAACACATTTATGTTATTGAGTCAGTATTCTGGTTTAAACAAGCGTCGTGGGCGAGCGTGTATTTTTGCCCGGTTGCCAGCAACACATGACATCCTCATCCCCTTTTCGAGGAAAGGTCTTTTGACCTGTTTGGAATCTCGCGTCGGGGACATTCCAAATTCCAAAACCCTGACGCTCTAGGAAAAAGGAACAAACACCTGCAAGCACATGGGTGGTATAGGTAAACCCCAAGAGTCTTATCGCGCACGTTAATACTGATATCAATATGCATACTAAATAAATGTTATCAACAACCATAGATGGTAAAACTTAATTATTATTGAAAAAAAAATTAAAAATACATTAGGCCTATTGATAGGAACATGATATTTTAAACTTATATTCTACAGTGTACTTAAAATATCATGTTAATATTATATAGTGCTTGTAGGTATCCATTTTAATTTGACAAACATATACTTAATCCCTGAAGTCGTAAATCTTGCGTTTACGACCCCTAGATCGTCAGATGGAATTCGTCAGCTAGCTTCAGCCAAGTTACTCTATGGCATGATTGAGCTATTCCCGCCATAGAGTTATTTTTAATTGGATAGAATGAAAATGAAAATTAAGATAAGCAAAAACGTCAGATGGCCTGTTTGTTATCCACATCATAATGTAAATATTTTAAATTTAAGAATTTTGTCAATTTACTTTTATATTAATTCTGATATATTCCTCCCTTGATAACTTTCAAACATTTTAATGTAAGATTAATAATAATAATGAAGGGAGTTAGTTTGAGGTTATGTCGCCAGTTGGGATTAACATGATGTTAGGTTAAAATCTCCAAATTTTATTTTTGTTATTAAAAACACCTTTTATTTTTTAAAGTCATTTTTTACTATTCACTCTCAGAACAACACTTAAATAATAAAATTTCAACCGTTCTTTATTTGCTTGATGACTTATAGCTTTAAATTTAAGTAGACTAAGTAAGTTTGTAATAGGTTAGCTCTGGGCCTACTTAGCAAAGTCATTTACGATTTACCAAGTCTTTCTAAGTAAACAACAAAGATGGGTTTGGGAAGTCCTATTTATTTGATTTTTTAAAACGATTTGATGTTTTAAAACCCCTTAATACCTTAATTGAAATGGCGACCTAACTCAATAGGTAGTTTAAAGCCAAGTATGAATGAGAGATGAGTGTAGGATGATTGTGGCGCGATCTTGTAGTCTTGTTACTGACTAAGGTCGACATTCACCTTAGACAGGACTGTTAATTCATAGCCCAACAGCCAATGGTATCTAGGGACCTACAGTTTAACGTGGGATCCGAACCACAATTGACCTCTTATATACGAATTGGTCTAATTATGAGAATGGTCTTTATGGATGATCTAGTATTCACTAGTGCGGACGTTAATCCCCACAAGGGAATATCGCATCCACAAGCCATCGCTTAGCCTATAACTATCCACAATTCGTGACCTCCAAGTAGCTGGATTACAGGACGTCGCCACCGTCCCCATCCTCTAAATCCAGTCAAATGTAAATGGGAACCTTTGTAGTAGCCTACAAAAAAATTGTCTTACAGTAGGCCTACTGAAAGTTATTTTTCTATCTGTTGATGTTAGCCTAGACCTAAACTAAGTTGCCGACACATCTGTCTTAGACTTTAGTTTATGAGATGATGTTCGGTTCCTGAGATAGCTGAATATTTATTCAATGGATTTGGATCACTTTCCCTCCAAAGCATATAGGCTATGCCTAGTGTGTATTGTACTATAGTAGTGTATAGTAGGCCTATGTTTTAAGCTAAACATAATGACTAATAAACAAAGAAACATTTTTAAAATTAGGCCTGGCTAGCCAATTTTGCATTAAACTCATTGCCTTGGTGTTTCTATTAATCCCAACAGAAACAAATTACAAGAACAGTAGGCCTAACTTATATTCCTTCAACAAGAAAGGCTTCAACAATAATATTCAAACAAAACGACTTATTCAATCATACTTTTTCAGAACTAATCATAGGTAGCCTACTTATAGTTACAACAGACAACATTATAATAGCCCTGCAACTGCTGAATTAACTTTTAAAAACTAGGTGTTTTTGTAGTGTGTAAGAATAAGGTATTTTGGTTTAGAGATTGGATTATTTAGGCCTAGAGATAAACGCTTAGGGAAAGCAGTCTGTACCTATCAAATACAGTAGGTACTATGTCACGGTTCCAATTAGAATTCAAGAAACGTGTTTCATTGTAATCAGGCTGACACCGTCAGGCGTTCAAAATGTGAAGAGGTAGCCTCAGGACTGCCATACAGTAGTTTAAAACAAGAATAACAAACGCCTATTATACAGCGGCACATCACTCTCCCGAGGCCTGTCGGGCTCTCGTCAGGTTTTAAGTTTTAGGTTGCCATAATCAGTCTCTGTTTTAGCGAATTACTCTTATGGAAATACACTATTACAGTAGTAGTCACGGTAAGACCTAAGTATACCCTGGACCGTGATACTTTTTCCTCAAAGCCATTTGTGTAAATTTAAGTTAAATATTTAGACCAGTTGGATTTTTTATGTCCAGTAATACGATAACCTACATTCTAAGTCCTAGGCTTATAGTATTCTAATGGAAAGTTATTGTGTAATGGGAGGGAGAAATAAGAGAAGTATTGAAAATTCCCCAGGTTTGCAGGTCTACTGCCATGGGGATAATTTATTGTTGGTGTACAGATATTTTTATAGATAATTATTTTACTTCTGATCAATCTGGCCATTTATAAGTCCAACTTGGGCCATAACCCTGAGGTGGCCAAGTAAATTGTCGGGATTTCAAGACGTTAGTGAGGTGCCTAAGCTAAAAAATAAAAACTTAATAGTGAATAAAAACCCTAGCTGAAATAAAATTTAATCTGTTTTGTTTCAGACGGCAAATCACATCATTGAAGAGTTCTCTCAGAATTGTCTGTAGAGGTTTTGTGGCACAGTAATGCACAACGGAAATATGGACACCAAAAACTTTGAGTGCACAATATGCTATGAAATTTTTGTCTATCCTGTGTGCCTTCCATGCAATCACCGATTTTGCAAAGCTTGCTTGGATAAACACATAGAGAACAACACTATGTCATGCCCCATATGTAGATTCCGAGTGTCAAACTGGCTACGGCAGCTTAGACGCAACAACTCGGATGTTGTGGATAAACCTTTCTGGGACACCGTTCAAAAATTATATCCAAAAGAAGTTGAAAGAAGAATAAATGGTTATGTGGACTATCAAAGTAAGTTTTTTTCTTTCATTAGGATATTAGATATTTCTTTGCCTTAACTATAAAATATAAAAGACCAGTGAATAAATATTTCCTAGGCCTACCACTAATATCCATTTTGAAAACAGTAGCCTACTACTCAAAATGGTAAAAAGTAAGCAGTTACCACACGGTATGTCAAATTGTTCTATTGAATGTCTGATTGCTGTAATGTTTTGGTAACTTCTAAAAATATATTTTAGTTCAAACCAAGCATTAAATGACCCTGTCAGAGTAAATAATGTAGCATATTTTCTCTGTAGTCTTATTGAGGATCTATTCTATTTAAATTATTACAATATTATCAACACTTGAAGCCACAGCAATTAGTACCTAGCTTATTCAGTGCACTCCAACAGTTAGATTAACTTACCTAGGCCTATATTAGATGATTGAACTTACTGTATGGTTTGTGTAACCGTTACAGGCTACAATAATCTAACCTTTATCCTAACTGTGGCAGTGTGTTTTAAAAAGTGGATACCAGCAGTTTTTTCCTTTAAATTTTACTGTATTGGCTTTTAGGTTGGTAGTAAAAATTTACAGTAATTTTGTGCAGGATTAAATTAGAGAAGTCCTGTTTTTATTTCACATCAAGAGTTTGTTATAATAATATCACATTAATTTTCAAGACAGAGATATCTTTCTAAGATTGTTTAAGGTAGGATAGGAAGTCGTTTTCTAAGTCATGTGCTGGCAAGCTGCTTTTAGTTTTGCTTAGTGTCAGTATGAGATGTGCCATGTTAAAGCCTGGGGTGACTATTGGTGTTCGAACATTGAGCACAGTCTTTTGTCCAAATTTATAAAATTGTCTTTAAATGTGATTTATAATTATGTAACGTACCTATACACTATTAAAGATTGTAATTGACATAATTAAACAACCGCTGGATCGTTTGGTCCCAAGGTGTCCGGGAGAGGGAGTTGACTGTAGTCTAAGCTAAAGTCCAGAAAAGATTAAATGTTAATGTCACTAGTATCACATTAACTAACTAGTAATTAGATAGGCCTACTACTAGTATCCACTAGTAGTTGTAACATTAAACACGTTCACTAAGATTTTATATTGTATGTCTTGGGTTAAGAAATTTCATAAATCATTATCTTTTAGGGAATTTAAATTCCTTTCGGAAAAGACTTGCCTTATTTGATGATGATCAAAAAAGTCGTTCCGCTAGACTCCACAAGGCATTTGTAGACTTGCGTTTTCTACAAGAGCAAGATGGTGACTGGCTCGGTTGGCCGGAACCGATCTTTCAAGTTTGCCGCAATATTCTGCGCTGCACAAAAGATGAGCCGACCTTTGAAAGTAAATCCTTTTTTTTAGTCTTGTCCTGTCAGTTGCATGTACAGTGCACTCTCATTCATTAAAACTAATGTGACAGATCGGATAAAAAATTCCGATGAGTCATGTCGTAGTGAGTCATTGTTTTTTCTGTTGCAACCAATTATGGTTATATTCACTATTTTTAATGAGATAACACAAGAGATTTTCCAAAATAAGATACTAGTAACAAAAATAAGAACAAGGTAGCAACGAATTTATAGAAATAAAAAAACAATGCAGGAAATAAAGATTCTCCTACTGTCCCCTCTCCATATTCAATATCAATCTTTTTGCTGACTAACCTTCATCGATTCTTTTCATTGAGTTTTAGGTTTATACTCAATAGACACACTACCATAATCTTTATCTGCTTTGTACTCATATTTCAATGGATAATTGACATTCCACATAACAAAGGTGCACTTGCGAGACAGACAGACAGTTTAAGAAATAGATTTTTACTTCTTGCTGCCCCCCCTCTCACCCCCCACTTCTTTTTCCAATTTCCATGCAAATACTAAAACAGCCTCTGCAATCAAATCTAAGATGCAGGTCATGAAAAGTGCTAGGTGACAAGTGATGCAAAATTTAATACATTGCAACGTGAGTATAACAAATTAGAGATTGAAGGCACTAAAACATTAAAATTATTTTTTATTAGAAAAAAAATCCTAATAGTATCTTAATTATCACTATCAGTTCCAATGTTACCGAGTTGGATGAACGAGAGTGTACTGTATCTTTGATGTAGTAAGTCTTACAACTTAAATTCATTGATTTCCTGTTATTTATGCATTAAACCTAACCACCCTTAATGTTCACATTGCACAGACGGACAATTCTTTTTGTTGTAAAAGTCCCAGAAAATTGTTCTTTTCTTGGGAAATATTGTAAATATGTTTAATTTTCACTTCTTTTGTGTAGTCTAGGCCTACTTGCCGGAAACCAAACACACTATGGTTTTCGTGTCACCTCCCCTCTTTCTGTGGTTAATAATTTATACCAGATAATTATCATTAAAATAAATATTGAATGTAAATATTAGGTGGTGTGGTTAATGCATAAATAAATGTCCATGTGCACAAATTTGAATATCACCCAAAATGCTACAATATTGAATACTTTTATTTTGTTCTTTGATTAAATTTTGCAATAAGTTGAGGAAACTGGCAAATATGAATTTTCCCCATTTTCATTTAGTAAGTGTTTCATGATTTTAGTAAAGACAATGAATTTACTTTGGTTTGGTAGAAATTCCTATTTTTAAAATTAATTTTAACTAATTTAAAATTAATAACTCCATATACAGTAGAGTCCTGCAAACCCCGACTAATGTCGACCGAACAGTTTCCGGGTTTATGAAAATTCTGGGTACGGGATAGGGGTAAGGATAAGAAAAAGTACAAATAATTTGACTGTAAAAACTTTGACTGTAAAAAATTTGACTGTATCTATTGCCTAATGTACATATACAAAAAATGCAAATTTAATTTCATCTATAAAAATAAATTTTAAGAAAACCCAAAACTGTTGTTTAGGCTCTGGCCGGTGCCATGGCACTTAGTGCCTTCAAACCCAGTTCACTTTACCGCTCTCGCAGGCTTTCCGAGTTATCCAGGATTCCCGGTTTACGGGACTCTACTGTAATCCAATAAATTTATTTAATACTTTAATGAATTATTCTAGCATGAACTAGTGGCTTATAGGGGCAAAAGCCCCTAATCATAAAATTAAAATAAAGTGATATAGACCTTAGATGATTACCAGTTCTTTACTAAGAAAGTTTCTTGAAGATTTAATTTTTATTGGTAATATTTTAGCAATATGGTCTACATAGACCATCTGCTTCTAAAGCACTCTTTACAATTGAGGAGGTCTTTGTAAAAAGGGCTTATAACTGAAAACTTAGACTTGAGAAATGGAGTGCGCAAAACTTTACACCTGAAAATATTACACAAAAAAACCTATTTAATAAATTGCAATTTGACTTTTGATTACATATTTCATGCTAAAATTAGGTTGGTTATCTGAAAAATTATTAAATAAACACATTTTACAAAACACTCCTACATAGGCCTACCCCCTTTTTCGGGAGATGGTGGCCCGCCATCATCATTTTCACGCGCCCTTTTTACATAGGTATATTTTCATACGACTTTTTTGCATAGATTAAGAAGTCACAACTGGCACCAGATGGTGTATTCAAAAAAATCATCAAGAAATAAAGCAAAGAGATTCAAAATTAAAATTAATTTCACAGAGTTAAAACGAAAACACGAGGAGTCTAAAAATGCCATCTCTGCAAAAAAGGGCAAACCGGCATACACCCTTTTTACATAGACGGACTCAGAGTGTCTTCTGTCCATGATATCCTGGAAAACCGGGAATTGTACTTAAATTTCATGTGCCATGAAATGTTCGGGAAATGTACTTGAATTTTTGGAAATTTAGCTCATGTCCTTAAATTTTAGGCGATATTGTAAGCACGTTGCAAATTGCATTTGATTTGCAATGTAGGCTAACATTATAATTGACAAAAAAATTTCTTCTTTTTTCTTCTCTCACTGATTATTTCTTAAATTTTATTTAAAGTAAAATGTTTAATTTACGATAAAAAGACATGTTTTATTTCTTAACATTTGGTATGTGAGTTGATTACCCTTAATTTTATTGGCACAATATTCAATTTTCCCTACAGTAGCTTCTTTGATTTATTGTTTATTAATTACTAAGATCACGGGGATTTTTCTACATAGCTAAAGATTAAGATTTTTGCTTTACAACCATAGAGATGAAAAGTCTGGCGTTCTATTTAGTTCATGTTACCATCAAATGTTTATGTTTAAGCTTTCATGATGATACCCGATTACATTACGTGCATACTATTTTTTGTTCCTCAGTTTGATACACTTTAAGAATAACATAAAAATTCAGAGAATTTTTTGTATTGGTTTTTTATTTTTGGTTTACTTTTTAAGTCCAATTATAAAACCTTTAACTAAAAATATACGTAAAATTATTTTGGTAAACATTATTGAAAACCATTATAAGTGTCCCTAAATATTTTGTCAGTGTCCTTAAATGTACGGGAATCTTCCAGGAAGTTTTAGTTTTGAGTTCAGTAGATACCCTGGTACTGCATACAGGAAAACGCTATCTCCCCAAAAGGGGCATAAGTCGACTTAGGATAGGGTTTGGTCTGTAGTTGTTTCTGCCAAAAATTGATGACGGACTTAAAATAAGGGCGCTATTCACAAATTAAATTTGAAATTTTCCCATTAGAAAAACACTGAGATTGGTTTGAGCATTTTAAACATCTGTTAACGTACAGCTGTAGTTTTTGGTGATCACTGATATTCACAATATTGGATTGGTCGGATATCATTGATTTGGAAATAAACGTTACTTTTGTATTGTAACAAAATAAATTGCTCGATGTCGAGCAACACGTGCACTAGTCTTTTTTTAAATGCATAAGAATTATATTAAAACTTGGAAGTCCTGTTGGACGGAGCCCTGAAGGAATTTTACAAAACTTGTTTCTAATAAGCACTTATGAGCAAAGATCAGTGTCCATGCCAAACTTAAAACCCAAAGAATTATTTAGTAAAAAAATGTAAAAAGAAATTTTTAAGGCCTGAGTGGCGGAGTCGTGAAAGAATTTTGTAAAACCTTTTTCTAGTGAGCACCTATGAGCAAAGGATGCATGTTAAATTTCAATCCCGCAGGAAATGTAATAATTTTAAAGTCCTGTGAGAGCCCTGAAAAAATTTTGAAAAACCGTTTCTTAGTGAGCACCTATTAAGTAAAGAAAACCTATGAGTAAAGAGAATCGTCTGTACCAAAGTTCAACTACATGGGCCCTATAATTTTAACATTAATTGTTTCCTTGATTCATATAAAAAAATTTTCTGTAAGAATAAAATATGTAAAAATTTTCAAGTCCTGTGGGCCTGAGCCCTGAAGGAACATTGTAAAAAAAATTATCAGTTTGTGTCTATTGGCAAATCAGAGGAACATCCAGATGCCATATTTCAACCCCATTTGCCATATGGTAATAGTCAAGTCCTGTGGGTGAGAGCCCTTAAGGAATTTCGCTAAAACGATTTTTGGCTTTTACCTTCGAGCAAAGAGGAATGTTCATGCAAAACTTTATCACCGAAGGCCCTACAGGTTTGCAGGTTTGGAGATTTGTTGTTTTCTAGATTCATATTTAAAATTGGCCATAAGTAAGTTGTACCATATTAGTCTATATCGATAACCCCACATTGCCCTATAGTAATTTTAAGTCTAGTGGGGCGGAGCCCTAAAGGGATTTTGCAAAACAGATTTTTAATATGCACCAATGAGCAATAGCCATTGGCAATGTTCATGCCAAATTTCAACCTTGCCGGCTCATATTCCAATTTTGAAATCCTGTGAGGCGGAGCCCTGAATGAGAATTGCAAAACCGATTCTTAGTAGACACTTTTATGCAAAGAGGATCTTCCATGGCTAATGTCGACCACTCAAGATCCTAAAGTTTTTCTCAGAATTATTGTTTCCTATAATCATATTAAAAAATTGGCCATAGTAATAGCATTAGAACAAAATTGAAATCCTGTGTGGCGGAGCCCTGGTGGAATTTTGCAAAATTATTTATTAGTGAGCACCTAGGAGCAAAGAATAATTCCTATACCAAATTTCAACATTGTAGGTCCTATAGTTTTTCACATTCGTTGTTCCCGTGATTTGTATTAAAAATTGGCAATAAGAATAGTAATAGCTCGAAATTTTGAAGTCCTGTAAGTTTTGGAGACCTGAAGGGATTTTGGAAAACCGTTTCTTAATGAGAATTATTTTGTAAAGAGGAACATCCATGCCAAATTTCAACCCTGTACACCATGAGTGAGTGATATTTTACAAATGTTAGATTTGATTAATTAAAACCTATGATCTTCCAGGATTTTATTATCATCTTGATACTATCCTCTCATAATAAATGAATTATTTATAAGTAAAATTTTAGGAGTAAAAAGAATTTCTATTAAAAAATATGCTATTATTCTAAATCAACTACGATACAGCAAACAGCACTGTATTTATCTAATGTTTGTATTTTTTAAATTTTAGCTTCCCCAACATCAAATGATACTCCGACAAGAAAACTTGCAGAACCTGGGGAGATCCAACAAGAATATGAACAGTTTCTTCAAAAAGAGCTCGAAGAAAAAAGACGGGAGGATGAAGAGAACTTCAGACTCAGTGAAGCCATGATAAGGATGATTGAGGTTAGGGCAGTTGTTTATATATCACTATCTTGAGACAGGAACCTCACATAGTGGGTATTTTAACCTGAATATGAATGAGAGATGAGTGTAGGATAATTGTGGCGCGATCTTGTAGTCTTGTTACTGACTAAGGCCGACATTCTCCTTAGACAGGACTGTTAATTAATAGCCCACCAGCCAATGGCATCTAGGGACCTACAGTTTAACGTGGGATCCAAACCAAAATTTCGACCTCACATATACGAATTGGTCTAATTATGAGGATGATCTTTATGGATGAAGTAGTATTCACTAGTGCAGACGTTAATCCTCACCAGAGAATATCGCATCCACAAGCCATTGCTTATAACTATCCACAATTCGTGACCTCCAAGTAGCTGGATTACAGGACATTGCCACCGTCCCAGTCCAAAATAAAGTTGGATTTTGTTTATATATTGTTAATGTATGCCTCGTGTTGTTCATTGAATATGTAAAGTGTTCTGTGAGGAAGGTTTCATTCCTACTAGGAGTGTGATTCCCTTTGATTATATTATCTGTAAATAAACAGTAGACCTAGTTTTATTTTTTAGTCTAAATTTTATATTTCATATTTACCAATTTTTATTTTAAAATCACAATTCTTAAGCCGAGTCCGCACTGTGTCCCCAAATTAAAAAACGTTTCCATTCTTCTTCTCCTGAGGCTCCAACTGTCAAACTCAAACTTTTTACATAAATCACTGTAACACATTGAAAAAAATATATATTAAAACGTTTAAAATACAAAAAACTCAAAAATTGTTTTTAAAAATTTTAAATATAAATATATGTTACATGAAAGGGTGACCAAACTACAGAACCACTTTCCAATCTTGACCTGACCAAGGATCCATACAAAGTGGACAAAGAAAGCATTTTTTTTTTTTTTTTTTTTTTTTTTTTTAATTAAAACTCTGTCTACTTAAGAAACCCAGCATTTTATTCATAGAAGAAATAAATTTATCAAAATGACAGTTAAAGCTTAAGTTATCTATGTAAATGCCCTAATCCATTATGTAAAGTCTTTTTAACTTTATTATTATACAAGCTATTATTTAAAGAAATTTTAGGCCTAGTAAAACTCATTACATAACTTTTTAAAACATTTATTTTCATTTCATTATCAAATTGAATACACCACTGAATACACGATATAAATCATTTTGCATTTCCATAAAATCATGTCACCACAATACCCTCCTAAATATTTTTAAATTGTCTGCAAACAGAAGTGCTTCTTCATGAAATTATGCTTTTAAAAAAATCATGCATTATGATAAAAATTATACAAAGACCTAAATTTGAGCACTGTGAAAAAAAAAAAAAAACAGAAGATCTAAATCCACAAAGCACAAATTGTTGCCTATTTACAAGGTAAAATATAAAAAATTCAATAAGCCCATCAGAACAATCCTAATAATTTAAGTTTTGCACCAGAATCAAATGGTCTACCTTGTCAAAAGCCTTGGTTGGCCAAGTGTAAAAAAAATAAATAGATAACATCAATCTAAATCCTGGAGTATAAACCGCTCAAAACGTAGTCTGTGAAATCTAGAAGATTGGTGACAGTTGATCGTCCTAAAAAAATTTGTTTCACTGAAATGGGTATCAATGACCTTAATTATATTCTAACTATTAATTTTTTATTATATATTTTTGTTTTACATTGTAAACATTTTACACAATTATCTTAAGTAAATTTATCTGGGTAAAATTATGAAGTAGACTGAAAGAGATATAACTGTTATATACACCTACAGGTACAATCTTTTAACTCTTTATCAAAGAGTTTTATAATTTAATTATCTTGTTTTTAAACAGATATTGACAATATTTTAAACACTATAAATGATTTTGAGACCAATTAATAATGATACTATAAACTTACACCAGTTTTAATTTTCACCTGAGATTTATTAATTCAAAAATGTTTTGTTCAGAGTAAAATATACGAATGTAATGATGATAATTTTATCAGGAGGATGAGAGACGAGAAGAGGAAGAGCGTAAACAACAACTGCTCAGAGATGAAGAACTCGCCAGAAGACTAGAAGAGGAGGCCGCCAGCGACAGTGATAGAACTGTAGATGAGGTAAATATCTACTTTTAATATTATTTAATTTTTTAAGATAAATTATGTTATCTCAAGGAATTGTATTAAACTGTTTTTACGAGATGTTAAGAAACTTTTCTGTTAATACACTACCACTACTTATTTGACTTGTAATAACTCTGTTAACTCTTTACTATCAATATGGTCCAAGCAATTCTTTTTGAAAAAATATAAACTTAAAAAAATAATTAAACATACCTGAAAACTGCATTTCAAGGGAGGGTCTAGGGTAGTGTTGGTTGGGTTGTTACTTATAGGTTACTGTATAGGTTTAAGGTTAAGTTACGATTGTTAGGTTGTGATTATGTTTAAGAGTCTGCAGTACCTACGCCATTTCGGTATTTTGTCCCATAAGAACAATGCTAAATTTGAATCATAATTGTGAGTTTGTTTTTCGTCTGAAAGTAACAAACTTGATGTTATTTTAAATGTTACCACAGTGTCTTTCATTTGACGTGATTGAAAATTAATGAAAAAAAATTATCCACTCGAATAACGAATAAAAAAACAATGTATATTATCACCATTTTTAAACCATGTTTAAGAGGTTGATTAAAAAAACTATCCTTGTCACATGAACCGCCATACCATTATTGTGAACATATTCAAGTTTCATGCGAATCCGATGCAAGATTATCGAGATAAAGTGTTTCAAAGACGCCTAATATTAGCATTGTTTTTATGGGACTAAAATCAAGATGACGGAGGTACCGTACTGCAGACTCTTAATTAGTCTTTAAAAAATTGATTAACTATTTACATCCAGTGTATTTTGGAGTCTTTAAATTTTCATCATAAATTTTATCAGGAAAGAGGAAACGCTCAAAGGACGCCGAGAAGACGGACTCGTAGAAGCCAGAAGGTACACAAAGTGTAGTGTTTAGACTTGGTGGGCTTTGCAATTAATTTTTAACAATGTATGTATCACCCCAGTGGATTGTCTTGGGTTATGCACATTAATGGTGTTTTTTGTTTTCCCGTTTTCTTAAAATAATTTCTTGGTTCTGATTAGTACAGACTTATTTGGTTTTTATAGTCCCTTCTTATAAAAATGCATTTCTTTTAGTGTGTTGTTTCTTCGTTTTGCTTTTTCAAATTGCTTCGTTTAGTTAAAGTATAAATTAGAAAGCTCTGTTTGATTTATTTTATTATTTCATTTTGTTAAGGATCTATTTAGGGTTGAGTAGCATTACCTCCAGACTATTGTAGGCCTACTCCTGTCTATTCCGGTGTCATGGCAGTGGACGATGGATGGGATCTATGTGGTGTGTGCAATAAAGTTGTAAAAGAGGATGATGAAGGAATTAATTGTGACGGTTTTTGTGACAAGTGGTTCCATATAGCCTGTGTAAATATTGACAACGATAAATACAATATTATAACGAAGATTGAAGACACTATACTGTGGTTCTGTGAACCATGCGACAGTAAGTTGAACGTAATGAAAAAGTCTTGGAAAATTAGTGAGGACAGTTTTGACATGCATAGTTTATTGCGTAAAACCTTTGACTTAGTTAAAGACTTATCTAAAGTTAGAGACAAATGTTGTGAAACCCATAATCAATCATCTATTGTACCAATTGAAGAAGTTAGGTTATCTCCAAATACAAGTATCAGTAGTAATTTTCAGGAATCAACAGACGACAGACGATATGTCAAGAAGCAGACGATTAGTAACACTTCCGGTTCAAATCATTACTCAAAGGCTACAGAATTGAAAAAACATTGCATCGAAAAAGCCCGATCTGATCAATCCGAAAGTCGACAACCTACCGATCTAACAATCGATAAAGAGGACTATCGAACTGAAGTGAATAATGATTCGAATATCATTGATGACAATACAACTTCGGTTGTAACTAAAATCTCAGAACCAAATATGACTAATTCGGTACAGCCCATGAATGAGTTACTGTGGCAACAAGTTGGGAAAAAAGGAAGTGTAAAGGAAAAATCCTACGTTGGAGCGATAAAAAGCAACGTTAATGTGAAGCAACGAAGTAATCAGGCAAGCAGTACTAGGCCTGCCTCAATGGAAACTAATCAGCATCAACGGAATGCGGATATCTTGAATAAAACTGCCTCTACTACATCAACAAATCGAGTAAAGGAGACCTCTCGCCGAGATCGTGATTACCGTCATAATAATGGCCGTAAAAACAATGTAGTCATCGGCACGGGGAACAGCAACACAACTCTGGCCGGAACTAAGCGTGCATGGTTCCATCTTGGAAAAATAAAAAAGGGAACAACGGTGGACACTGTGAAGACATTTCTTGACTCCAGTTTTCCTAATGTTCACTTCGACATTGAAAAATTAGAAACTAAGGGTGTAAATGAAAGTTTCAAGATTGGTGTGGACTTCGATCAAAAGGACAAAATAGCCTACTGGAAAGCTCGTTATGGCCTAAAAACGTTACCATAAAACGTTTTTTATTCAGAAGAGCCTCGGAATTGCAGACAGCTTGAAGCACAATTTAGACTCTGGTAGGCCTAATATGGTAACTTCTAGGCTACCTAGGACTAGGCCTAACGTTAGAAATGTGTTGTGCTATCTAAATGTGCAGTGCCTAAGGACTAAAATTAATGTAGTTTCACTTTTTTGTGATGCAAACAAAATAAATATTCTTTGTGCTTGTGAACACTGGATGAGCAGTGAGGAAAGTGAATACTTTACTAGTATAAACAGATTGAAACTAGTGACTGGTTATTTTAGGCATGAACATAAAAATGGTGGTATGGCCATTTATGTTGATGACAATATTGAGTGTAAGGCTGTTTGTCTAGCACAGTTCTGCCTTGAGCGTGTTTTGGAGGTTGTGGCCATTGAACTTATTGAGTCTGCCACAATAATTATTAGTGTATATCGTTCCCCTGCTGGAGAAATTGATCAGTTTTTTGAGTTATTGGATCAGTGTCTTACCTACATTATTGGGTTGGACAAGAAAATTATCATAGGTGGGGACTTCAACATTGCCTTGAACGTTGATGAGCAAGCTACTCGAGATTTTACCAACCTACTGCGCAGCTACGGCCTTTTCCTGACCAGCCTACTGCCCACCAGAGGGACCCGCTGCCTCGATAGTGCTGCGACTGACCTGGACTTGTGGGACTACAGCTCCTGGGTAACAGAGGCCTTTGTGGCGGACCACAAAGCTGTGCTGGTTGAAGCAAACTTCAGTTCGGTAAGTCCTCCTTCAGATACTCCTGTATGGCTTAGTAACTATAATAGAAATTTTAGAATTATAAAAGAGGACTTGGTCCCTTTTTTCAAGCAAGCTCTCTCTGAGGTTACCTGGTCAGATTTTATAGACGAAAAACAGCCCGAGGAGGCTTTTGAGGCTTTCTTTGATGTATTAAATGACTTATTCAATGAATTTTTTCCATTGCAAGTTAAGCGGCCAAATGTTACCTCGGACAGAATAAAACATAAATCTTGTAAGGTTGATAAACCATGGTATACCGAAGAGTTAGCCAGATTAAAGATGTTTATACTGACTTTTAGAGACATCAAAATGAATGCTACTGAGGAAGAAACTAGGGCTCATTTTCACTCATTGTACATTAGCGCTAAGAGGCAGTATAGAGTTAAGGTAGACGAAGCTAAAAAATTAGCGAATGCACAGTCCATTGAAAATTCCTTGAATCCCTGTAAGGCCCTTTGGAATCTTGTAAATAATAGTAGAAAATCCACAAAACCTCCTACTTCAAAGTGTGCAGCAACCCCAGATGATTTTAATAATTTTCTTATTGGTAAAGTCTCCAGTATTGCTAATAGTTTTAGTGCTGATGACGTAAAGGCAGCTGAATTAGTAAATAATCAAACATCCAGTCTATGCAAGTGGAGGGCGATAACTCCTGAGGAAGTAGTGATGTTGGTCAGTCGCCTTAAGGCCTCTCACAGTCCTGACATTTACGGGATGACCTCCGTTCTGATTAAGTCAATAATAGATACCATAGCTGTGCCACTAAGTAGGGTTATCAATATGTGCCTACGAGCAGGGATCTTTCCGCATAGGCTTAGAATATCGAGGACAGTACCCATCTTTAAAAAGGGCGATCCTTCAAATATGTCCAGCTATAGGCCAATCTCTATTGTGCCCATGTTTTCCAAGATAATGGAGACAGTACTGAAGTTACAACTGGTCCAGTACTTCGAACATAACAACTTGTTCTCCGATCTCCAGCACGGATTTAGGAAGGGTAGGTCTACCGTCACTGCAGTAGCGGATCTTACTCAGCGAATTTATGAGGCGTACGAGGCCACCGACACAGTTGCACTGACCTTGTGCGACTTAAGTAAAGCTTTTGATGTAGTCCCACACAACATCCTGTTAATGAAGCTTCAACGTTATGGAGTTCGAGGCACAGCACTGGAAACTCTCACCTCCTACCTTGACAACCGCCAACAAGTTATCTCCATCTGTGGTGCTCAGTCTCAGCCCCTCTTAGTCAACCATGGAGTTCCGCAAGGGTCTGTGTTGGGACCTGTGCTGTTTTTGGTGGCCATTAACGACCTTGAGCTTGAAGGCAATGCACTAAGGTTTGCAGACGATACCACCCTCGTGTCTACTGGTAGCGATCCTGTAACAGCTAGGGAGAGTTCGGAACTCCTGTTTGAGGAAGCGAAGGGTTGGTTTGAAGTAAACAAGCTTAAGCTAAATGAAGATAAGACACAAAAACTCATATGTTCATTAAGTACATCGTTAACACAGGAATATGCGAACGTTACTCTGCTTGGCTTTGTAATTGATCCTAAACTAACCTGGAATGATCATATTGAGAATGTGTGCAAGAAGCTAGCTAGAGTAATCTTCTTATTGAGGAAATTGACTAAGTTAGTTGACAGATCCTACCTGCTTGTCGTATACTACGCACTATTTCACAGTCATGTCATTTATGGCCTACAACTTTGGGGCCATGCATCAAGCTGTTCTCGGATTCTCAAGCTACAGAAGAAGGCTGTGCGTATATTGACGGGAAGTGGGAGATTGGACCACTGCAAACCACTGTTTGAAAGGACTGGCATCTTAACTGTGCACAGCTGCTACATACTTACCTGTGTTAGTTTTGTTCAGTCTAATCTGCACAAATTTATGGCCAGGGACCAAGTACACAGCCACAACACCAGGCATAAAAGCAAATTAAACGTTCCTCGCTGTAGACTGAGCAAAACCAAGGACTCCTTCTCAGTTGTAGCAATTAAACTTTACAACAAGTTTCCTGACAGCATAAAGCGGCTTGAAAGTGTTAGGTTCTCCGCGCTGCTTAAGTCCTGGCTGAAGAACAGACCCTTTTACTCGCTGCAGGAGTTCTTTGAATATGACTGTGTGGGCTTGGAGCAAGCTCAACATAATGATCCCATCCATTGCCAAGAATTTTAGTAAAATCTACGGAAGTCACTATGTTCCCTTCCAAGTGTATATATATTGTAAATAATCTGTAAATATTTGACGCTGCTAATCCAGACATGTCTGGTCACAAGCAAAGGAGGAGGTAATAAGGTAATAAGGTAATATTCTCTATTACTCCATCTGCTTTTGAATAAATCAGTATTAAATATCCATCGTGAGTCACCGGAGATGTTATGGGATACAGTTAAATGTGTAATTAAAAAATTTCTGACCTCACAGTTGCGTTTTTATATTACTTTTTAGCATACGTGGCAGTTAGTAAAAAATTATAAAACAATAATTTCAATAAAATTGCACTAAAAAGACAACCATTGGTAAACAGATCTTCCTTACAACTGGACTTATTAGTAAAGTGTATTATATTTGTTTACTCGTAGCAGTAAAACTCATTGAGTTACTCATTTAACCTTCTTTGAGTTGCAGCTGGTTCCTTCGTCCACCACATAAATTCTTAAGTAGTATGACGGTTATTCACAGGTTGAGCATATGCGGCCTCCAACTTATTTATAATAATAATTTAGAGTTTATTACTGTTTTGGTCAACGTCTGTTGTCTGCCCACAACTTGTAGTTAAATATTGAATACTGTTGTATTATTGATTATACACATTAAAGTGATCAAACTTCTCATAGGACTTCGCATACACGTTTTTGAAATTAATTTATGGTGGCACAATTTCCAGTGACACACAAACTACAAGTGGCATAAGCTAGGTTTACACGTGAGAGTTTTTCACCCTCAGGAGGTACTCGCACAGGTGTTTACACAACCAGCGAATTTTTCAAGATAGTTAACCCCAGACAGTTTTCTGCGAGTACTATCAGTAACTGTCTGAGATTTTTATGAGAGTAACTAACCAACTCTCTGAGAGTGAAAAACTCATGTGTAAACCTAGCTATATGATAATGTCATTTCAATTCTACCACTCTTCTAATCTCTCATTAAACATTTTATAATAAAGAGTTCTGTTTTTTGTGACATTATGTTTTTGCAGCACTTCAAAACCAGCTTAATTACAACTCTGATTGCAGCGCCTCTGGTGTTAAAATTTCAGGATCAAACAAATATATTGAATGAGAAGTCTATTTACATCAGTGTATATAGTCAATGTGTAATCTAACAAAATATAACTTCTGTAATGTCTGATTTAACATAGATTGCATAAAGTAATTAACCCAACCCAACTAGTAGAAAGGTAACGCAATTAACGCAATGGTTCACAAAACTTAATTTTAAAAAAATTAGGTTATTTTATGTTGATTTTGCTTTGATTAGTTTGTGTAGATCAGGAAGATGACCAAAGGACTGGTTATCTTTGCTGAGATAGGTCAGTTGCTAAACACGGTATCGGTGAACCAATATCTACATGTCCGAGGCAGACAAGATTAGCGTAACAATGACACTGACCGGAATATTTTGCTATCTTTCTAATGTAGTTGGTAATTTGCTCATTGAATATATAAACATTGTATTATGAGGTTTAAAGCCAGTAGGAAAACGTTTAAATGTGGGACGTAATATACTCGTATTTTGATCACTGTTTTGACCATAGGACATAAAGGCATAAGAGGGTTATATTTTATAATAATATCTTAATTGCAATTAGAAGGTGTTAATCACTATCACTGTCCTGGCACTGCTTTGCAATAAAAACAAGTGTTTCATTTCAAGAGTTCAAATATATGACTGCTTACGCAGACTGAGCACTTATGGTCCACTATCTTTCAGGAACACTGTAAACCTTGGTTGATTTATGGGCCTACTGATTTCGCTCTTGTGCTTGCAACTTTTTGTTATTTGTATATTTTTTCAGCTATTATTTTTTACTGTTTATGGGAGTTGGACAACCATCAGTATACTGTTTGCTGAGTTTTTTTTTATGCTTAATATTTTGTTGCCATTTAACTTGGGGAGGCCTATCATGTTGCAGTAAGATTACGGTGAAGTAGATGAAGTGATGTGGCATGGCCTTCGGCGTATTACCTTTTACGTTATTTGTAGTTTTTTATTAGCTGCCGTTTTAGTGGTTCTGCTGCCTAGTGTCCCAACAAGCAAATTTCTAGTGTTTGTATTGTGTTGGATATGTTTTATTTTATGTTAAGTTAAAAAAAAAGATATATACAGATGGATTATAAATATTATATATATAGATTAAGTTACAGTGGAACTTGGATATTTCAAACCTCAAGGGACCAGTTAAAAACTTTGATCATCAAAAAAATCAAACTAAGGATGTTCAAAATAAATAGGGCCAAAACGATGAAACTTCATGTTTCAATCAAAACTCTGTATTAAAATGACACTTTTTAAAACTGCTTTAGACAACCAACTTAACTCGTACTCGCACTGTACGTTACACTCACTAAATGTTACTGTACATAAAACTTCAGTACAAGTAATCAGTTTCCACAACAAAATAAAAGACGACTTCAAAAGTAAACAAATACTGAAATATGCAGTTGTCCAAATGACCAATACAATGGAATGTGTCACTGCAATTTGGAAGTCAGTTTGGTAGATAGGGGAGGGGGTGGGGCGAGTACAAATGACCTTGGGATAGCAAAATTTTTGTTTATTGTTGCTACTAGGGGCGTGCCCTGACGGACAAGGGGGGAAGGACAAGAATGAGCCATCAGACTTTATGTTGGCATGAATTTGGTATAACGCTAAACCTTGTATTGTATTTAGCAAATATTGTTAGCACGATATATTTTTCGATAAATTTACAACTATTTTGAGTTGCAGCTTAAAATTTTTACCTAAATTAGATATGTTAAAAATTCGAATTACGTAGGCCTATCCAAATAAAATTTGAATTATCCGTCATTTTTTATCATTGTTTAATGTTATGGACCGAGAGTAAAATTTGAGTTAAAGAAGATTTCGCATTAATGAAGTTTGAATTAACCAAGTTTCACTATAATGTTTATTATAATCACAAAATTTTATTCTATCATATATTTTTCTCTTTTTTATGGTGTGAATTGTATAATACCCCCCGTCGCAGCAGACCTGCGTACTCAGCGAATTTCCAAATTAATAATATTAATTTTGACCAGCTAAACTTGTAAACCAAATATCATCACATGAAACCATAAATAGGGAAATACATGTCTATTCTCCTTAAGATAAATATAGGGAAAGAGTATGCAGGTATGCTGCCATGGGGGACACTAAAAGAAGGTTTTTAACATAGAAAAAATTTATTTCGACCATATAAAGCCATATAGTAAGTTTCATCAATATCTGTCCATAAATAAAAGAGTTTGTCTATTCTCCATATGATTAACACGGGAAAAGAGTATGCAGGTTTGCTGCCATGATAAGTACAAAAACCAAGAATTTTTACCTTAAATGGATGAATCTCAACCAAATGAAGCTCAATACCAAGTTTCATCCAAAAATATTAGTTAATAAGTGAAATATTAACACATCCTTATTCTCCATAAGATTAACATTGGAGCCCCAAAAGACAATGTACTGTCTTTAGACTTTGTAATATCTCGGTAACCAATGGAGATAGAGCAAAGCTTCAAAATACTAAATTGTGTGTTTTTTGAGCTAAATCCAATGGTTAAAATAAAAATTTAAAATTTTTAAAATTTACATATGAAAAATGTAAAAAACCCATTTTTGGGGTACAAAACCCCCAAAACTACCCCTTCCGGTAGGTCGATATGTCTGGTTTTCGAACTCATCCGAATAAACGTAGGAATACACATCTCTACCAAATTTGGTATCGATCGGACCATTTTTACGAGAGTTATCGTGTCTAGGGACATATATATATATATATACATATATATATATATATATACATATATATATAAAAATTTTAATGACTATTATTTTTGGTCTCTGGGCACCTCAAAACGAAAAAGTAACATGGTCCCGGGCTTAGGTCTTACCATGAGACCTACGGTAATAGCTTATTCCCTATGGGAAATTCGCTAAAATAATTCAATTTGCCAAAAAGCATATTGTCTTTGACAAATAGCCCAGTAAATAAACGACAAAAATTGCCCTTTGTCGCAACTAATTGGTGGAAAGCTGGATTTTATATATGTGATATAACCACATTAGACGTGTCTTTTCCCAAAAGTCCCCGCTTCTCCCCCTTGAGCTTTCCCCCCCAACCCCCTCCAAAGCTTTCCCCCCTGAGAATTACAGTGGTTCACTTTATTGGCCACAGGCCGAGTATTTCATACACTATCGTGTTGGAATTTTTTAAGATTATTTGTGATTAGTTTTTCTACAACTTTTGTACAGAAATATTTTTTCTGAAACAAAAATTTAAAAAGATATGAAATCAAAACTTTGGTAAAAGTTAAATTTTAGAGTACACAATTTTGTTTTCCCCTATATAAATTTTTTATAAACATAATATGCAAATATGTTTCAAATAAAAGTTTTAGTATATTTCTTAAGGTTTAAAAATATGTTATTGGTTTGTCATCTGAGTGTACTAATGTAGACTGAGATTACGGCAAAGCGAGCGCAAGCGGGCTGCACCCGGCGCGGGCAGGCGGCGTGACGCACGCAGCGCCAGACCGACTTATAAACAAATTCGGAAAATGTCCTGAAATAAGTAAACAATCATCCTCCCCCTTCCCCATTTTATTTATTTTTTATTTTATTTATTTATTTATTTTTTTGGAGAGGCAGGAAAAATGCATTATGCATTTATTAAAAATGCATTACGCACACATGGGGCCAGCCTGTAGTGTGGGACCCCGTAAAAAAACGGGTTTACCCACTACAAAAACTCCTCTACTCTTTAGGAGGGAACTATCGAATATCCACGCGATTTTGGGCCTCTTCGACACGATCGAATATCCACGTGCATTAGTGTGGATTATAAGGGTCGACTCCAGGACGGGAGGAACGATCGAATATCCCCGCGGCCGAGGACAGGTATAGAGACCGCTAGACCTCCCAGGGGCGGGAAAATGGGAATTTTATTTCCCCGCCCCGTTCAACGTACCTCGGCTGTTCGCGTGTACCAAAGCGAATCCTTGCTTGTAACATAGCATTTAAACATGACATTTATTATTATTATTATTATTTTATTCATCTATAAAAACGTATACATTCTTAGTAGTTACTGTAAATACCAAATTAAATCACTCTTTTAAAAGCATGATATATATATATATATATATATATATATATATATATATATATATATATATATATATATATATATATATATATATAATTACAGTTAATAATGGACCAATAAAATAACACTAATTGACCTCTCCCAAATAAACATCTCCCATTCTAAAGGTTTGAAATTAAAATACGCTCTTAATTTAGTAAAATATTTTATTAAATTTAACAAAATATTATGTGTACAATGTAATATTAAACGTTGAAGAACGAAAATTATATAAAGTAACAAACAATGAAATTAATTAAAACGATCTTAATTATATAATGAGTTAAAATAAAAAATGAGATTGGAGATTGAGATTTTTTGCAATTCAATGCATTGAACGCAAAAAACTAGATCAGTATATAAGAAACATATTTACATACAAGAAATAGTTAAAATGAATAAATGAATTAGTAACTCCTACAAATTAGTACACACATACAAAGAACATACAGTCGCGTTTTCACTTTTTGTACCTCTTGCTAGCGGCAACAACAAAGTCCTTTCTCGCCAATGCACCTAGCAAGTACTTTTGTTTTGATTCTTCCAACTTTTGTTGGCTTTTTTTGTGCTTATTGCACAGTGGTCTGGGCGCTTCATTCACTGAATTAATTTTAATGTATACAATACATACTACAACTATACTATATACTATACCACTATTTACAACTATATAGATGGGAATTTTTCAGATATCAATCATGCCTTAATTTTAATTCCTATTCTCATTGATTTTTTGCGTAAAATAAATCCCATCGAATGATACAAAAACGTGGGAATCATTTGAAAATCTAAAAGGAGTTCCAATTACACAAGGAAGTAACATATTTCATAATGTTACAAATTGGCCTTTGAAGAAAAATGTAATTCGCGCTCTTGCGTCGAGCTCGTGGGTATCGAGAAGTCAGCTCTCGCATCGAATCCACAGAAATCAAATATTATCCGTAGCGGGATCGGCTAATGTTAGAAAAGATTACTTGAGATAAAAAATATTTAGAATGACGTCTACAACTTCTCCGCGGACACTTTTTACCTGACTCAAAAATGAAAAACTTTCTCGCATACTACTTTTGTTGTGTCACCAATTAAGACGAATTAAAAAGAATTTTAGTTTAACTAATAAATAAAAATTAATAGCAGACCATTTAAGGTTTAAATACGTGTTATTAGATTTACAATTTCATGATGAAAATTTTAATATAAATTTAACCTTTTTATTTTCATTCCGAATGTCAGGTTACATGAAGCGCTGTTTGGATGTTCTTCGCTCGGGTCCCGCGACATCGGATCCTTTTGACACCCGTCGGGCTCCAGACTTCCACGTTTTTTAGTTCAGTTTTGCATGACAGGGCTCTGTACAGTTATACTTAGTCCGAGTTTGGTACACGCGAACGGCCGAGGTATATTGAACGGGGCGGGGAAATAAAATTCCCATTTTTCCCGCCCTGGGGAGGTCTAGCGGTCTCTACCTGTCCTCGGCCGCGGGGATATTCGATCGTTCCTCCCGTCCTGGAGTCGAAACTTATAATCCTCACTAATGCGCGTGGATATTCGATCGTGTCGAAGAGGCCCAAAATCGCGTGGATATTCGATAGCAGCCCTTTAGGATTCTAACTTGGAATTGTTTATCACATTACGTCAGACTAGGCCTAAATTTTGCTTATGCCCGTGGGGCTCGCTACTTATCCAGCCGCTCGATCAAGGGATCTGGGCCACTCGCGGTCCAGATCGGTTTTCTTTTCCAGGAGGATGCCCCGGACGAACTGTGATAAACAATCCCAGTTGCCCTCATCCTCCGAGATCTTTTGGCAGGCCAAGTCCACCGAAAATTCACCAAAAATTTGAGTGGCCTCCAGTCGGAGCCCTTCCCAATGGGGGCAGCGGAAGAAGGTGTGCTCCGCATCATCGGGAACGCCCAAGCAATAAATGCAGTCCGGTGAACCGGTGTTGCCCAACCAGTTCAGGTACGACTGAAAATAGCCGTGACATGTCAGGAATTGGGCACCAAAGCAGGGTAAGGACCTGCTTGTTAAGTAAGGCAGTCAATTGTCCTCGGGTGTCGTGCTCCCAGCTGTGTTGCCACTGCTGGAAGGTTCGGGAGCGCTCTTCTGTCCTTGCCGATCTCACCTTGTCTCTGATAAATCGCCTTCCTCTCTCCTGCCAAGAGCTTGACAGGGATGACTCCGGCGACACAAGTACGGCAGGCTCGGACACTGTCCGGTAGGTGGAACACACCCGGAGCGCCGCTTTGCGCTGAACCCAGGCGAGTCGCTTGATCGAGAGCGTCTGGCCACACCTCTAGACTGGACCGCGGATATCAACAGACGTTTTCTGCTTGGATCTTGTGGGGGTCCAATCCGCCTTAATGTGATTTGGAGCACTTGTTCCATAACTCTCCTTGTCGCAAGACAGGACCGGTATGGCTAACGCTAGGTACGGGCCTGTGAGGGTAGCGGGAGCCACCATAAACACCTTTTAATCCTTATGGGAGAAGTCAAACAAAATGGAATGGATCTTGGACCCTCGAAATCGGCCATCACCCTACTAAGGTAAGTGACTACCTTAGCGGCCTTGTCCACCAGTCCACCGTATGGAAGATCCGTTCCCTCCAACTTAACTTGGTGTCCACCATAACTTCGAGGTACTTGGCAGCACGAGTTGATAGGACCACATCCCTTCCCACTCGGAACGCGTGTCGATCCTATTCTTCGTGAGGATCACAATCTCCGTCTTACTGAGAGCAAGCGAGAGACCGTAATCGGACATCCAGGTGTTGCCCACATGCATGACTGGGTTCAACGTTGGGCCAGCTCAACGTTGCGTGCAGCAATGAGAGCTGCGACGTCATCGGCGTACACAAACAAAGTGGTTTCCTCATGCATCTCGGACCTCAGGAGGCTGTCATAGGCAAAGTTCCACAGTTCCGGGCCGAGTATCGAACCTTGCGTGGCACCAGAAGTGACTTCCATCGCCCGCGTTCCGTCCCTTGTGTCATAAATCACAGCTCTCTTATATGCAATATCACATAATCAGGCTTGAAAGAATTCAAAGGAGATTTGTTAGACTCATTGGAACTACATTGGGCATACCTTTCCTTGAGGTCCCTGTCGATGACGTTATGAAACAGTTCAACCTTTGCCCACTGGAAGTTCGCCGTGAGCTTGCTGATCTAGCTTTTCTCTCAAAGCTCATCAACTGATCCCTTGATTGTCCTGATCTTCTTGCCAATTCCACGTACTACCAGGTCAACTGAACTCTTTGTTCACAAACATTATCGGACAAACTACCTGAAGAATGGACTCATGGCCAGACTACATCGTGTTGGAAACTGCGTTCCTGCCGAGCTTGACCTGTTCTGCACGAATCTGAAAACACTGAAAAAGAAATGGGTGTCCTTATCTGCGGATCAAGAGGAATGAAGACAACATAAACCGTAAACTCTTCAAATCATCCACCACCTTTGCTCATCCGAACTCATCCCCATCCACTTGATCAAACTTCTGCCTTAACTTTGACCCTTCCTGCAATTTCTCTCTCTCTGACCTTACAATACCCAGTTCACACTTCCGATCTATATTCACTCACAAAAACAATACTCACACTTTCACTTTAGTTGTCGTAGTCCATACTGTGTCATTCAAATAAATTAATTTGTTATTATTATATTATATTATTATTATGTATATATTATTATTATCATCAATTTATTATTATAATAATTATCTATA
The DNA here is from genome assembly GCA_030545055.2 of Neoaliturus tenellus. Classification (NCBI taxonomy): domain Eukaryota; kingdom Metazoa; phylum Arthropoda; class Insecta; order Hemiptera; family Cicadellidae; genus Neoaliturus; species Neoaliturus tenellus. The sequence continues at coordinate 264,688,581 of CM061532.1, forward strand.
TATGTTATTTATTATTGAATAACAAATTATATTATTATGCTACCAATTACCCGAATTTATATCATCATTATTATATATCCATTATTATGTTATTTATACACGTTATCATATTTATTGTCTGTAGTTATCTTAAGCATGTAATTTTGTTTCTCTGTATCTATGCTTGTTTGTACCAATTATTTGCATGTCATCCAATCATTGTATTTTTAAAATGGCATTGCCGTTGGGACTTATAAATAAATAAATAAAATAAATAAATGCTACATAAGCCAAGCAAAGAGTAGGGAATATCCCCGGAACCAAAACTGGCAATAAATATTAAACAATGTTACGTAGTTGAAAATTAAGTTCCTTTTACATAAATAATTATAGCAGGCTACTGTTCCATTTGGACACACTTAATTTTAGCAGCAAGGTCTTAACATGTGTCAAACAGACTGAGAGGCGACGCACCGACCATTACAACACGGCGCGCGCGGCCGGGAGGTGTTCAAGTTGCCCGCTCGCGCTCGCTTTGCCGTAATCTCAGTCTACATTAGTACACTCAGATGACAAACCAATAACATATTTTTAAACCTTAAGAAATATACTAAAAGTTTTATTTGAAACATATTTGCATATTATGGTTGATAAAAAATTTATATAGGGGAAAACAAAATTGTGTACTCTAAAATTTAACTTTTACCAAAGTTTTGATTTCATATCTTTTTAAATTTTGGTTTCAGAAAAAATACTTGGGTACAAAAGTTGGAGAAAAACTAATCACAAATAATCTTAAAAAAATTCCAACACGATAGTGTACGTAATACTCGGCCTATGGCCAATAAAGTGAACCACTGTAATTCCCATGGGGGGGAAATTTTTGGAGGGGGTTGGGGGGGAAAGCTCAAGGGGGAGAAGCGGGGACTTTTGGGAAAAGACACGTCTAATGTGGTTCTATCACATATATAAAATCCAGCTTTCCACCATTTAGTTGCGATAAACAACCTTTATTCACTGGGCTAAAAGAGCAGAATGCAGCAAGTTGACATAACTAGTGACAACTATATGCATTTTAGAAAGTTGCAAGTTAAATCTCAGTCAATGAAGATTTTAAACTCTTTTATTTGTAATTGGGATTTTAATGTACAATATATAACATTAAATAGTAAGTAAATATACGAGTGTTGGGCCGTCCTCGATTTAAAATTAACCTAAACATGCAAGCTGTTTAAATATTCCGTAAAATATAGTGGTACTCTCACTGTAATTAGAACTTAACATCCTTGGACAACTAACTGTCCCTGACAAACTGTGCATTGCTGTTGCAGCTGCCGCTACTCAACGCAGACAGTTGTTGCACCCCCACACGCTCCGCCCCCCTCCCCTGCCTTGAAACCGCCTCCTCGTCCAAGGACCCCTGCTGCCCCCAGTCCTCGGAAAGTCACGTCTCTACCCCCTCCACCTCTCGGGGGACTCATGGGCCGTGTACACAGTCTCCGTTGTGTTTGGACACCCAGTCGACATCTAAAGAGAATGTGTTCGCAAAATTTTGTGAGTATTGTTTACTTTATTGGCTGATGGATTTAATCTTATTCTTTAACATGCTCTACAGCGGGAAGAATAATTCTGTGACAAAGCAATGTAGACATTGTTAACTGAAAATACTACTCAAGAATTAAAAGTTTAACTATATGTTTTCACAAAGTCACACTGTAATGATGAGAAATATCCGGGTGGTAGGTTAAACTACAAACTCATACACAGGTATAGGCCTACTTTTTGTTTCTACAGTAGAACGTCGATAATTCGGACGTCAATAATTTGGGTTTGTATCTAGCAGGAAATAAGACATTGTATACCGTCTGCTCTTGCACTTTGCTCTTTGCAGGAGAGTGGGCGATGGAGGATACCGCGTAGTAGTGATGGGAGTATCGAGTACTTTGATGTACTCGAGTACAACGAGTACGAGTACACCGCTGTAGTCGACAGTGTACTCGAGTACTGTACTCATGTCCTCCCGCATGCGCGTTCTGCAGTCCGGCCATTCCACGTTGGCAATTTTCACGTTTAAAATTCATTACAAAATGCCTACATAATATGAAAACAAATAACATAACTTGTTTAAAATAATGATTTGTGTATTGGTGAAACTTGTAAAACAATGGTGAGTCAATTATTGTTTGATTTAAAGAAACAAGTTTAAACCTAAATAAAAATAGTAAAAGAAATCATGTTAACAAACATTTTTTCATGTAAATTTATATATTAAAGTACTGTACACCTAATTTTAAGTTTTTTTTTCGTATCAGAGTAAATGTGTAAAAACTCAAACTATCAATAATTAATTAATTAAGTACCAGCAAGAGTACATAGCCTACGTGTCCTGATTTATTTTAAGTCACCAGAGGGTATATTCTTAACTGTATACTTGATTCTCAGACCACGCGAGTCCTCAGCGCACATTACCAGTACATAAGTACTTTGATGTGTTTGGAATTCACATGGTACTCATACTCGTGTACTCGATCCTTTGATCAAATGAGGCCGCTTTGTACTCATTTGGATTTAGAATACGTACACGGGTACGAGTACATTACCAAATACATCAAAGTACTAATGTACTCGTATTTGCGCTGAGGACCTGCTTGGTTGGGAATCGAGTACACGAGTACGAGTACGCAGCGCCGTTTGTTACTGCATGTGAGTACTCCGTGTACTCGAGTACACGGCAAAATGGTATCTAGTACAGCGAGTACAAGGCATGTACGTGATTCCATGAGTACTTTGTACTCGAGTACACACATCACTACCGCGTAGCAAGGAGTAGGGGAGTCATCGCGGAGGGGGAGGGGGAGTTTTTAAGGTCACACAGCCAAATCTACTGCTACGTTGCACCTCGCCACCCACTAGTCGGCAGTTGCATCACGGCGTCAGTCTACTGACCTGAGAAATACTCAGTAACGTACAGAACTACTTTTCAATTAAATGTAAATTTGCAGATTAAGGCTGTGAGCTGCAAAAACTAACTTCTACATACAACAGTTCAAAAGCTCAAATAATGTCTGATGTTATTACTGTACACATTCAATGTCGCTATAAATAAAATACGATACTGTACTTGAACATAAGAATGTTTTTAATATATCTCACTTCTGTAAAATTTATTGTATAACATAAAATATTCAGTTTTAACAAGTAATAGGCTAAATAGTTCATAATGGCTATTTTTCAAGGTAATTTTGATAATACGGATGGGGTCCGGTCCCAATTAATTTGGATTATTTACGTTCTACTGTATGAACCTGTATGTAAGATGTTTAACTCTGTATTGGGTGTGTTTACTCGTTCTTCATTTGAAAATTCTAAGGAGTTTTATGGGTGTTTTCTATTATTTGAAATTGGTCGATGATCAGTTTAGTCATCTGTGTATTTGCCTGTCAACCTATCACTAAAACCCGTTTTGCTAGTCTAAGCGGATGGCTCGCTAGTTTGAACGGGATTCGTCTTTGAATTTAGTTCAAGAGGTCCTAGGTTTGAATTTTCTGATGCCTACACAATTCATAATAGTAATAGTAAACGGGTTTGGGCTGTTTTTCCAAAAGTATTTAACGCCTTACTAAATGGGTTAAAACAGCAAAATTTCCTTTTTTTACAATGAAAGATTACCGATTTTTGGCTGTTCATCTCTTAATTTTTGCCTATTTACTTAAAAGTTTTGGAGAAAATTTGCACCAATACAGATTGTTTCAAACTACCAGCCCTAAGACATGAAAATGTCTTTGATTTTGAACTCTTTCACCAGTAAAACTCAGCTGCAATATTTATTTGGAAAATAACTAGCCTAAAGATAGGATCAATCTTTGCTCTGACATATTCAATAAAATTCATATTATTTGATACTTTATTGACGAGTATATGTCTGTTGTCAGTTAAAGGCAGCGCAAGTCCATCATCCAACCAGTCAAGTGACAAGAATGCATCACAATCTCCTTTACAAGGTATTTTTCCCGTTTATATTTTTTAAATTAAAGTTTACGAAACTAATAAAGCCTCGGTTAACCTGGGAAAACATCATAACTCATAATTATTTGCCAAAAATCTAATATTTTGTTTCCATAATGAGCATTATGCTAATATGAGCATTGTAATAATAATGTTAAAGACCATAATAAAACAAACCTGGTAGGATTACAAAAAAAGAAGAGGGGTCGCATATGGTCTAATGAATCAGCTATAAGAAAACAATGGTTTTTTTTACAAAATTTGATTCCAATGCAAAGTTAATATATGTTTTACTGTAAAATTTATGAACTTTTTCAATATTTATTTAACATTATAATTTCCAAACACTCAATAAATCATATGTATTTATTTTAATAACAAATGCTAGCTTCTAATAAAATTAAAATCTATATTCCTAACGTATTTTTAAATCAATATATATTACAACTAAACAAAATTATTGGAAATAGTTAAACATTCTTTTAAACCCCTGTAAAATCTGGGAAGTGTAAGCACACAGTTTAACTGATCAGTCCTTCCCAAAAACCATCACCAGACTTGTGGGGAGGGGGGGGGGGGAAATGTGTCAAAACATTCCTTGAAAGCGATCGCTATCATTACTGGCATAGCACTGGTAAATTATGATTATTAAAAAAGAATAATTACTACTTAGTCATTTACACCTTTATGCGAATGGGTTAAAGGTTTTATTATTGGCACAATATACAATACTGCATTTGATAATAATCAGTGTTTGCGTTTGTTTGGGTAACATTTTATCATTAATAATCAACCACTACCATAATTTAACAATTTTTTGTGATAATGTGATGTAGCCCATGATTATTTTTAAAGTGAATCGTGAGGCATCATGGTATCAGTGGTAAGTTCATACTGTACTGATTAATGGACAAGACCAGTTCACCCGACTGCATTTATTGCCTGGGTGTTACTGACGACGAGAAACAGACAGTCTTCCGTTGTCCACATTGGGATTGGTTATGCCTGGAGGTCACACGACATCTTGGAGGTGCTGTCGGTGGACTATGTCTGCGTGAATGTGCTGGAGGGGGAAGACAACTGATTTGAGTTGTTTGTTTCTTTTCGTCCAGATAGTCCTCTGATCCAAGAAGACCGATTAAGACAAGGTTACTGTCTAGATCTATGTAAAAATGAACAGTTTCAGAGAGCCCTACACTACAAGCTGGCCACATGCATGCGTAAAAGCATTTTCATCACACTGTACGGGAAACAGCTATATTCATCACCAGCTGAGAGTGTAGAAAAACCGTTTTCCCTCTCTAGAGAGGGAAAATCAGCTGTTGATTTTCCCACACTAGTAATTAGTTATGATTACTGACACAAGTAGCGCTAGCAGTGCTAAGAGTATATTATTCCCTAAATCAGCTGCTCCGGATGTTCCGGTTGATTTACGAAACCTACAATAATTAGTTATGATTACTGACACAAATAGCGCTAGCAGTGCTAAGAGTGTTATATAACTATCAGTCTGAATGTTGTATTACAATTTGTTATCGTCAGGTGTTAATATTGGTTGAAAGCGATAAGGTAAGGACGAAACAAAACAACAGAGATAAGGTAACCTATTCTTTGAAATCAATCAATCCAAAAAAATTTCCTTGAATTCAAGAGAGGTTTTATTTATGTTGTTATTACTCTGTTGCGAATTCTGCGAAACTGCGAAGTGGAGGTTAGGTAAGTGAAATCAGCTGTTTTCAATAATGTAATCAGCTGTGTAAAACAGAATCACTGTTTTCATTGTACTGCGGAAATCAATTGAGCATCCATAGGTGGTTTCTTAAACTTGCATTATTTAATTAATTACTATTATTAATTATCTACAGTGTGATGAAAAATATCGTTCATAACTCAAGTAGAAAGTGTTATTCCGTGCCTTGATCGAAATTCCGCGCGAGGCTTTCCGGAAAAGACACTTTCCACTCTTGTTATGAAATATACTATATTTCTCCTCTCCCTAAAAAAAAATCATATTTCAGGATATGTGGTTATATTGATATTTTTTATATTAATTGAGTAAATATTGTTCCAGATTCAAAAACTGCCTCCATTTCTAACAAGGAGTTGAGCCATTTCACCCCGGTACACAAACCTTCCAGAGCAGCTAAAGGTAAATCTGAAAATAACATGTATATACAGTATGTTCATTTTTTTATGCTCACCATTGGGATCTCGCAAACTATAAAAGTTACAACAAAGGTCAAATTAGCAAAGTAGTGCGGAATTATAAGCTGAACAAAATGATGTGTAAAAATCCCAGATATTTGTACTGATTCGTTCGCTGTGCTCGAAAAACTGTTTTTTGCTCAAAACGTCTTCTGTTTTTCATTTTGTGTTTCGTATTTTGTTTCTTACATTGTTGATCAGCTTTTTATTGGCATCCGCGGTTCCCATAAAACAATGGTGTAAATCAGCTGCTACGTGGGAACCGCGGATGCCGGTAAACAGCTGATCAACAATGTAAGCAACAAAATATGAAACATAAAATTAAAAACAGCTGATTTTGGAACAGCTGATCATAACAAGGAACTTATGATTGGAAAGGAACAAGGAACTTATATGAACAAAATCGCAGAAACAGCTGATCAACAGCTGAAAAATGGACAGCATTCTTAACAGTTATGCTTTGGCATTTGGATACAACTTGTCCTGTTGTTAAATTTAGTTGTTAAATTTAATTGCTCAAGACAGCAAAAATTGAACTCCGGTAAAATTACTTTAGATAATAATACTTTACGGTTAAAGCAAAATATGGAAGAAATGTATGATCTGTTTTGTGTATCGAAAGATAATGCCTTTAGGATTAAGTATAAGGAGTATAAGAATAAGTTCCGTAAGCAAATTCGCAAATTAAAATCACAAACAGTTCAAAAAAAGATTAAAGGCTCAGATTGTATTTCTAAGGCTAGTTGGTCGTTTATTAATGGTTTCAGAAATAAGGAAAAAACACATAACAATATAGAGCTCATGCATGATGGTAAATTAATTGAAAATCCTTTATCAGTTTGTGACATATTTAATAAGTATTTCATTGGTGCCACTGAAAAAGATTGTGTTTTAGGAAGTGATTTTTCTGTTAAAGATGCTTGTAAATATAACTTGAATGTGCCCCTAGTGAATGAAAAAGATGTCTCATCAATTATTGGTGATCTAAAAAGTAAAAGAAGTTCAGGATTTGATGAAATATCACCTTTCATTTTAAAGAAATGTCAAGATAACTTGCTTCAACCATTGGTTCATTTAGTTGACTCTACTCTCAAAGAAGGTTATTTCCCAAATGTTTTAAAAAGAGCTATTGTAAAGCCAATTTTTAAAAAAGGTGAGAAAAATATTGTAGAAAATTACCGCCCAATTTCTCTTTTATCAACTTTTAGTAAACTGATTGAAAAGATTATACTTCTTAACCTCATAGATCATTTTCAACATTATAAAATTCTGCAGGACTTTCAGCATGGTTTCAGGGAAGGTCGGAGTACTATCTCGGCGGCTGCGGAGTCCATTCATGTGATCTTGGACAAGATCAATGATGGCTCTCGGGTTGCCGGGGTGTACTTGGACCTCTCTAGAGCTTTTGATAGTGTGAACCACAGTCTTCTTCTGTCAAAATTGGCTCAATACGGTGTTAAGGGTAAACTTTTATGTTTGTTGGAATCATTTTTACAAAATCGCACTCAATGCACCCAAGTTTTACATAAGACTCAAAACCTTTTACTTAAGAAACAGTCTGCCTTAAGATCAGTTGTTCAAGGTGTCCCACAGGGATCTATATTAGGTCCCTATCTCTTTGTTATTTATGTCAATGACTTCTCTTTGGGGCCTGAGATCTGTCATTTTACAACAATGTACGCAGACGATACCTCCGGAATATGTTGGGCTAAAAATATTCAAGATCTTGAAAATAACATACATAATTTCACCTCAGCAGCTAAAAACTTTTTTGAAAAAAATAAATTGGCAATGAATATTGACAAAACAGAATTAATTCTGTTCAGGCCTAAGAATGAAACAGATTCTGTGGTTTTTAAAACTGAGAATGAAATCATATGCTCAACAGACAAATGTAAGTTTTTGGGCTTGCATTTGGATAGTAACTTATCATGGTCCGATCACATTGATTATGTTTGTAATAAAATGTCTTCCGGGTTATATCTGATGAAAAGATTAGCATCAAACTTAGACAGTGAACTTTTGAAAACTGTTTATTTTGGGGTAATTTACCCTTATTTATCTTATGGATTGATACTGTGGGGTAGCACATTCTCTATGCACATGAAACGTGTTTTTACACTCCAAAAAAGAGCTGTAAGAATTATTGCTCGTGTTGATCCAAAAACTTCTTGTAAAGAATTGTTTAAAAAATATAATCTACTCACAGTCTATGGCCTATTTATATATCAAACAATAATACTTGTTAAGGAAGACAAAAAATTTACTACAAAAAACAATAAAATACACTGTTATAACACACGCCAAAAAAATTGCATTCATAGAGTAGATTACAAAAGAAATTTCACTGGAAATAGTCCCTATATAAAAGGTGCAATTTATTATAATAAGCTACCAGAAGAGTTAAAGCTAATAAATGGTAGAGCGTTTAGTAACAAGTTGAAAGCGATTCTTGTAATTAATCCTCCATATAACTTAGAATATAGTTTTAGATAAGTCTTTATGTATCTGAAAGAATCTGTATTACTTGACAATGTCTATGCACTATGTATCTGTGTTCTTGACAATAAAATATTATTATTATTATTATTATTATTATTATTATTATTTACACCATTGTTGCACCACATGCTACAAGCATCCTCATTTTTAGCATTTCAGGGTTGCTTATTAATCACATTTTTTATAATTAAATAATTATTATGATAAATAAATACGCCATATTTGGTATTTTCGTGATCAGAAAAATTATTTCTTTTTTATGATGATGAAAAAAATACATACTTGCATTTAAAATAATCAACTTGTCTAAAATATCTCTAAAATTGTTTGAAGTAAAAAAATTTAATTTTATTATTCAGAATCTACGTAAAATTTCACTAAAGTTTTATCTGAAAAGTTTTTTTGTATTTCAACAAATAACAAAGTTATTGGCAAAATAAGTTTTGAGCAAAAAACAGTTTTTCGAGCACAGCAAACGAACCAGTAGAAATATCTGGGATTCTTACACATCATTTTGTTCAGCTTAAAATTCTGCACTACTTTGCTAATTTGACCTTTCCTGTAATTTTTATAGTTTGCGAGATCCCAATGGTGAGCATAAAAAAAATGAACACACTGTATATACAGGGTGTCCAGGTTCCACATTTACAAACTTTTCTAGGTTATTAAGCATGCCAAAACAAACAGAAAAATCATATAAACATATGTCCTAAAATGCTTCGTTAAGCCGCTAGCCGCCATTTTATTTTTTACACTTAAGAATTTTTATTTCCGTAACGGTTTGTTGTATTGAGCTCATATTTTGCATGTACCTTAATCACACCAATGCTCATTTTTAGAAAAAGTATTAATTTTTTCCGATGTAAAATTTCAAAATGGCGGCCATTTCAAACTTTTAAACTCAAATATTTCAAAAACGGTAAAATTAAAAAAATATTACAAGGGACGAAGAAGTTGACAAATTATTTTATCTAAACAGTGATACCAAGTTTAAGAGAAAAATCTTAATAACTCAATTATTTGTTGGCGGATCCTTAAAAACTTGGCATCACTGTTTAGATAATTTAATTGTAATTGTCTCTTGTATTATTTTATTAAAATTTACCGTTTGTGAGATATTTGAGTTTACAAATTTAAAATGGCCGCCATATTAAAAATATATATTGGAAAAAATGTTGATTTTTCTAAAAATGAGCATTGGTGTGATTAAGGTACATGCAAAATATGAACTCAATACAATTACCAGTTACGGAAATAAAAATTCTTAAGTGTAAAAAACAAAATGGCGGCTAGCGGCTTAACGTAGGATTTTGGGACATATGTTTATTTGTTTTTTTCTGTTTGTTTTGGCATGCTTAATAACCTGGAAAAGTTTATAAAGGTAGAAGCTGGACACCCTGTACATTAATTTATCTTTTTGGGTGAGCCTTGTGAAATTGAATATTTTGTATGTTTAATAGATAATATGTTTGAAATAATATGTTTAATTAACACAATCAATACTAGTCTACCAAGTTTTTATTTTCTGGTTCTAGAAGTTCAATTAGTTAACTTTATTAGGTTCAAAAAATAAGAAGAAAGAGACAGTACCACCGTCATCAAGATGTTCGAGCGGTTGTGACAGCATTGGACAAGAGTTAAACCACTTCAAACCCATCCGATCTTCCCCCACCACTCCTCCGAAAGGTGAGTTGTGCCAATCAAGAGACTTTCAGTACCTTCTCGATGGCAGATTTGTGATAATGGGCGATTGCAGTAATTGAAGAATTAAAATTTCAATACTAAATAGTTACGCTTTTTGATTGCTTAGTGTCAGAAATGATCCTCGCTTGTTCCTCTCTGTTGTTGCATTGTTAAAACATCAACTGCAACTGCCTGTACATAACAAGCATGTTAGACCTTAAATATTCAAATTTGGTTTCTGAACTAAGGTATATTTTCTTTTCCTGTTAGGGTAGACTCTGGTTCATCCAGTTGGGCAAAATCCAAAATGTAATGTTTTTCCACTTAAATAAAATAAAAATCAATTAATTAATGTAAAACTTTTTAGAGAAATTAAGATTAGAATGAAAAATTAATTTGTTTACTTTTTATATAAATTAATAAAGGGCGCCACTGTTTTTACAGTCTTTTTTGTTTAATTAGTTAGGCTAGCAGATAATTTAGGTCGGTCTAGAGCCGAATGATCTCAGGGTCGATGTGCCCTGCCCACTGAGCCCAGAGATAGGTTAGGACAATAAGTACTCACCACCATTTGCTACCAAAAAGAATATTTAATTTACAAAACTAAGATAAATTTCACAATATAGGTTAATTGAAATTGAAATATGACTTAATAAATAATAGGTAGAATACAATTTTGAAAGATCAAATTAGTTGAGTTCAAGAATCACGTTTCACCAACCTTGAATGTATTTGAATGTCTGGAGATTTAGCTTAAAGTCACAAAAGATATTTCTACGATTTTATTTCACAACTTAATGTATAAAAATTTAGTTTTGAATGCACTTATAATACCCACAACACATTAATAAAAATTCAATGAAATTCACTTGATTATGATTGATTAGATTTTTGTTAACTTGTCTCTTTAGAATGACAATGGCTGACCTCTTTCCTCCTAGACCGGGGAGAAAAAATAGAAAACTTCATTTCCGTCAAAAATAAAAAACAAACTACCTACTGGAAGTAGGTGTGCCAACCTCTGAAACCTAAATTCTTATATTTATTTTTGCCGTTTTGGTGTTTAGAACTAACAGATTAGTTGTCTGTTGGATAATTTCTAAACACCTTTGGCAGAGAATATGTTTGTTCTTGTTCTTTTCTTTTTATTTGTCAAAATAATATAACCTAAAAATTAAAATTTCTGCTATAATGTAAATACGAGCTTTTAATTTAATAAATTTCTTCTATTTAATTATTATAAGATAATTTTTGGTTGATTTATTACTCAAATAAAAGTTTAGTTTTCTTATGGTAGATAAAATTTCTGATTTTTGACACATGGATTTTTGTTGACCTAGGCCTAACATTGGTACTACCTAAAGAAAGGGTAATTTATTGTCAAAATGATTCAGTTTATTATTAGTTGTGTTATTGTGGGTGAGTATCTTTTATTTCCAGATTATTTTACAAATTTGAAACTTATGGATATAGGCTATTGTTGGTATTTTTTTTTTTCTACTCATGAGTTTTGCTATGAGTTTTGCTATGTCCAGCCTTTAAAAAGGCTAGGTCTTTTTAGGCTATTTCAGCCAATAGTGAAATTTCTGGAATTTAATATTTCTTAGGCCTAATATGAAAACTTCCTAAGTGCGGATATAAATAATTAAATAATATTTTTAGATTTCAGAGGTCTGACCTATTACATTACCCCCCAATTTTTTCAGACATTTTATAAAAAAAAATTAAATGAGAAAATTTGTCCCCCCTGGAAATTCAAGGCTGGTATACAAACAAATATTAACATAAAAATGGCACACTTAATCTAAAAAACGCTTAATGCATCAACCTTGAATAATAACATCAGTATCAAAAGAAAATCAGCAAAAGAAAAACATATACATTTAGCATTTTTATACCACAAGTTACAATATCATAATTATTTCATAAAAACTTATTATAAACTAATATATGGAAATACATATTCACATAAAAAATGATCTACCTAAAAGATATCATGACAAGTTTAATATCAAATAAAAATTCAAAGGGTAGTGATCTATTATACAGGTTCATTTATGTTAGTTACAAAAGATTACATAAGATCATATATTTTTGCTTTTAATCAAAGTTCCTTCTAGTATACAAATTAAAGTTTGTAAACTATTACAAAGCATTGCATCCTTCACTGAGTCTCTTTCTAGTGTCCGTTTTAAGTCCTTCATTTTCACATAAATAGTAGGCCTACATTCACATCACCTATCCCATACTTAGCATTTTGATAATAAAACTATGTGCTAAAATATAGCTAAAAAAAACTGGTTAATTATTTATTAACAGTGATCCTTGCCTCAAATCACATATAAGAAATAATATTATTTCCTTCAATTTATAAATCAAATGTTTAAATTTGGGAGATGCAAATTAATTGTATTTACTTTCCTTATTTGTTTATTATTGTTGATATTTGATATAGCCTATTAATTGTTGTGATAACTTAGTTTAATTTATTTGAGAGTTGTGAGTGTGGCATTTAACTGTAATAATGTATATGCCCTATAATTAATAGCCTACAGTATTCTCTTTTTAACAATGGAATTTCTTTAATTGGCTTGTATTATATGTTCCAATTCTTGTCCCATCCTTGTGGTCTGCTAACACATAGGCATTTTCACCTATTATATTAATTACTAGGCGGCCCGTGCAGCGCAATGCGCTGCATTTTTTAGAGTACACTTATACCTGGTGATCAAATCTAGCTCCTTGGTAATGAACAGAGTTACTTTGAATATAAATCAAATGATAGTGATAATCAGATTAAAAATTATTGGTATTTCATCAATCGATCTTCATTCAACTTGCCAATGTGTTAGTGTTGAGATTTAGTGGCTGTTCTTTTAGGTCTAAATTAGTTAAGATTAAGTAGTTGTTATTTTGCCGATTTGTCCTAAAGCCTCTGTCTAAACACTCCTATAAAATTTGGAATAAATTCACAGATGTTGGATCTACATAGTTCATCAAACATAAAACGTAAATGATAACAGAAGTAAAAATCAACATTGCATACAACTCCCCGGTCCTATATAAGTTATGCAGCACTCTACTACACGGCTGTTTTGTAGTACTGTATGAGTTTGTCGTCGACTTAGTGAATGAGTACACATTACTATTTATAAAGAACTAAATCCTCTTTAACTTAACTGTCCATGGCATTACAACATTTAAATTAAGAATCATAAAAATTAAGAGAATCTAATCTTTGTTGGTGTGGTCCATTTTAGTTTTATGTGCATTTATATTTTGGTTAAAATTTCTCTTTATACAAATCATTTTTGTAATAAGCTTGTTTCTGCTAACTGGAGGTAAAAAGCTTTAAAATGATGTCTCTTTTAAACACGTTTTTTAATATTAGGTTTTCAAAAGAATCATATGTTTATTATTTTGATGTAATTTAGATGTTAACACATGGTTTTGTTTTTGTGGTTATGGTTTTGTAAGAATCTTGGAATGTTATAAAAGGAGTTTTGATGAATTTAAAAAAGAGTATTTATTTGTGTAGTTGCAATTGATATATCCTACATTACTAAACATGGTGGCAGCGTCATGGCAAATTATGGGTGTCAACAAATACCCTGCTGTTAAGTAAGACTAAGGTGATTGCCACTGAACCCATTATATTAACATGACCAGTGCTACAAGTGCTATGGCTGTTAACACTGTAGTTCCTGTGGAGCAATTTGATTTTAAGGACCCATGTGGTTTTGATAAATGGCTAAGACGTTTTGAAAGATTTAGGACTTTGTCTAATTTGCACGAGAAAAGTGATGAAGAGCAAATAAATGCATTGGTTTATTACATGGGCCCTCAAGCAGAAGAGGTATTCTTATCCTTCAATGATGATGAAAGGAATTCTTATAAAAGATTGGTCCAAAGGTTTAAGGAGCACTTTTTACCTAAAGTTAATGTAATTTATGAGAGAGCTCGTTTTCACAAGCGGATACAGCAGGACGGGGAATCAATTAACGATTTTGTGACTGATCTACATACATTGAGTCAACGTTGTAATTACAGAGAACTGAGAGAGGAGTTTGTTCGTGATCAGTTAGTAGTGGGTATTTTGGATAAGCGATTAAGTGATCAGCTTCAACTAGATCCAGATTTGACACTAGAAAAAGCTTTAAATAAAGCTCGTCAGTATGAAGAATTGAAGAAACATTCAGGGTCTTCAGGCGAAGGCTATGAAGTAAATAGAGTCCATCAAAAACGAGTTCTCAGAAATCAATTCAAAACTCAAAGTGAAGTAAACATTGGGTGCACGAGATGTGGTGCAAGGTACCCTCATAAAAGGGAATGCCCAGCTTTGGAGGCTCATTGCAATATTTGTAGGAAACGTGGACACTTTGCTAAGATGTGTAAGTCCGTCGGTGATGGTCCAAAGAAGAGAGTTAATTGACTCAACAGGTGGAGATGACTGTGGTAATTATGATAATGAGGATTTCATTGGTCTGATATCAATGGATGACAAGGTGGATGATGTATGGACGGTAAGATTATGTCTTGAAGGGAGAAGCATGTATACATTTAAGCTTGACTCTGGAGCTGACGAAACGGTAATGCCGGCTTCCTGTATTCAACCGAATCAACCTTTATACAAAACTTCAAAAATTTTGGTGGGAGCCGGAGGAAAACCACTTGATGTAGTAGGAAAACAGATTCTAACAATGACTTACAAGGACAAAAGTGTAACTGAAACAGTGTACTTTATAAAAGATTTGAAGAAACCTTTACTAGGTAGACCCGGAATTGAACGGATGAACCTTTTAAGACGCATAAACACTATTACACCTGACATTCAACAGTGGAAAGAAAGATTTCCTAAATTGTTTCGGGAGATGGGTGAGCTCAAGGGTGAATACAAAATTGAATTGAGAGAAGATGCTCAACCCTATGCGATTACTACACCAAGGTGCATACCTCTGCCTATTAGAAATGAAGTTGAAAAAGAAATTAATGCGATGGTTGAACGTGGAGTAATTGAACCTGTTGCTCATGCCACGGACTATGTATCACCAATGGTGATTGTACCTAAAGGAAAAACTGATAAATGGAGAATTTGTGTCGATCTAACAAAGCTTAATTTGGGAGTTAAAAGGCAAATATTTCAGCTACCCAAAATAGATTATGAACTTGGTCTGTTGACAGGAGCCAAATATTTTTCGAAACTTGATGCCAAAAATGGATTCTGGCAAATCAAGTTAGCGGAAGACTCTAAAGACTTGACTACATTTTTAACACCATTTGGTCGTTTTAGATTTTGCAGATTACCATTTGGAATTTCATCAGCCCCAGAGTTTTTCCAAAAACGGATGTCGGAAATTTTAAGTGGACAGAAAAATGTGATTTTCCATATTGATGACATTTTGGTCTGGGGCAATACAAAGGATGAACATGATCAATGTCTTAAGGAGGTTTTAGCCAAACTTCAAGATGCGGGATTTGTTTTGAATGAAGAAAAATCGATATTTTGTCAAAGTGAGGTCAAGTTTCTAGGCCATCATTTATCAGAACATGGAATCAAGGCGGATAGTGAAAGAGTAGCAGCTATTCTTGGTTTAAATAAACCTAACAATGTTTCACAGTTGAGACAATTTGTTGGTACTTTAAATTTTGTTTTGAAGTACATTCCAAATAGTAATGCTGTTATGCAGCCACTATATGATCTCATGAAACAGTCAAATGAGTTTATTTGGGGAGTCGAGCAAGATAGGGCATTTGAACAAATAAAGAACATTTTGAAGCAAGAAAATGCATTGGCATATTACGATGTAAACGCGGAAACTATGTTGTCATGTGATGCATCTACCCGTGGTCTAGGCGTTGTGCTCTTGCAGCGAAAACGAAAAGAAGACGAGTTTCGTCCAGTGTATTTTTGTTCTAGATCACTTACTAAAAGTGAAATGAATTATGCGAACATTGAAAGGGAAGCCTTGGCTGTGACCTGGGGGTGTTCCAGACTTGAGGACTTCATTCTTGGTAAGTCAATCACAATTGAAACTGACCATAAACCCCTTGTACAGCTACTCCAAACTACTCCATTATCGGACCTTTCACCCCGTATCCAGCGTTTTCGACTACGGCTTTTGAGATATAATTACCGAGTAGTGTATACACCTGGGAAAATTATAGGAGTAGCAGATTATCTTTCCAGAGACCCACTTCCCTGTAAAGATCGAGAGGAACTGGAAGATGAAACTGCTGCATATATTCAGACCATAATTAAAACCTTGCCCACTACTGATGAAAATGTATTGATGATTCGTCAGAAACAGAAAGAAGATGCTGTGATCGTTTCTGTCATGCTGAATATACAAAACGGTTGGGAAAAACCCTCTCATGACAGCCCTCTGACACCTTTTTATAATGTGCGAGATGAATTATCTATTTGTGAAGATATTTTGCTTCGAGGACAAAGACTAGTTGTTCCACGTTGTTTATACGAAGATATGCTAAATAGAATTCACAAAGGTCACTTAGGTATTACGAAAAGCCGACTACGTGCAAGAGGTTGCCTATGGTGGCCTGGAATATCAACTCAAATAGAGCAGTATATAAAGCGATGTGACATCTGTAGAGAACATGCAAGTAATCGTAAGGAACCTCTTATCCCTTCAAAGCTTCCAGACAGACCTTGGCAAAATATTTCCGTTGATTTATTTAAGCTGGATAATAAGTGGTTCATCACTTTGACAGACTTGTATTCGAGGTACTTCGAGATTTCAACGTTGAAAAATCTTACATCTTATGAAGTTATAGAAAAATGCAAGTCCTGTTTTTCAAGATATGGGATTCCAGAGACAATTCGAACTGATTCCGGGACTCAGTTTCAGACTACTGAAACATCAGAATTTCAGAACTTCTCAAAACAATATGGGTTTAAGTTAATTTGAAGTAGCCCACATTTTCATCAATCAAATGGAGCGGCTGAAGCAGCGGTTAAAATAGCGAAATCCATTCTAAAGAAGAATAAAGAGGACCCATACATGGCATTGCTAGCCTACAGAAACACACCAATTCCAGACTTCAATAGAAGCCCTGCAGAATTGATGATGAATCGCAAGCTTCGTGATTGCATTCCTACTCATCCAATGATACTGAATGGCAAGAAGGATGATGAGTTTATTGTAAAAGATGAAAAGAGGAAGAATACTTACAAGAGGAATTTTGACCGTCGACACGGAGTGAGGGATCTCAGACCTCTATTAAGGGGGGAGCGAGTATGGATAAATAGCGACCGAAAGTACGGAGTAGTTGACCGAAAGGCTGAGGAACCAAGATCATACTGGTTAAAGACAAGCAATCGAGATCTAAGAAGAAATAGAACACATCTTATACCAGTTGAACCGAAAGATCCATTGAATGTGAAAGAATCCCCGAAAGTTGTCAGAGTCCCAGATCCTGTCTCAGATACAAATGTGACATCACCCGAACAAGCTGAAGGAAATAGAACCAGATCAGGACGCTTAGTAAAGCCTCCAAACAGACTAGACCTATAACCTCTTACAGGGGGAGATGTTGTATTAGGTTTTCAAAAGAATCATATGTTTATTATTTTGATGTAATTTAGATGTTAACACATGGTTTTGTTTTTGTGGTTATGGTTTTGTAAGAATCTTGGAATGTTATAAAAGGAGTTTTGATGAATTTAAAAAAGAGTATTTATTTGTGTAGTTGCAATTGATATATCCTACATTACTAAACAGTGTAGCATACTGCATTAAAATTTTTTAAATAAACAAACAGATTATTACACCCACAACCAACCATAACTTTTTCTTAATTTTACTGTGAATTATATAGTTCACAGCAGTTTGAAAACCCACACACACAAATTTAGTGTTTCTATTTAAATATTTGTTCCCTTTTGTTATTGTTTCAATACCGATCGGACAATCCACCCAGATAAAAATTTCTATTTCCAAACTTGTTTTGTACAGAAAATTGAAATTCTGTAGGGTTAAGTTACTAATCTTATTTTTGTGCCCATATAGGCCTACACGTAAATAAAACGTTCAAACCAAGTCTATCCGTTACATTTTGAGAAAAGGTTAAAACATCACAATAGGCACTCCTCCTATTATTAAAGTATTAAATTGTGTGATATTTCAGTACCAGTAGTTAAATTACTTCCATTCATTTTAACATGTGTTTGCTTGTTTTCAAATCAACAGCTGTTTTATTTAGCAATTCAATATAAATTGTTCCCCATGTTAATCTTATGGACAAAAAATTAACTTTGAGGGCTTCTCGTGAGCTTCAGAATTAAAATATCAAAAATCTAAAACCTTATTGCAAAACTACGAACTGAGGCCATTCTTTTGACACCTCAAACTTTAAAATTGGTCCAGAAATAAGGGAGAAGTAGTGTTAACAAAAAAAGGGCATCACGTATTATATATATAGATTTTGTAAGGTCCAGTGTATAGTAAAAAATATTTTTTTATCTTCTTGTCAGTCTTGTTTGACAATGGGTGTGTTCTCAAAAGTACCAAGTCATTCAATTGATATTTAATTGTTTTCACTCTTTTAGCCTGTTGCAGTAAGCGCTTCTCTGCCTTTGATACCATGTTCTGCCGAACTAGCTTGATTAAATCCGCTTGATTTATTTCTGGTATTTCAGGAAAGGGTAGTAAACTTGTAATGAAACTCTTGCAACTTTTGCCGTACATGATCTCATAAGGAATACATTGAGTAGTACAATGTGTGGAAAAATTTAAACAATTTTCAATAAATGGCAAGACATCTGGCCATGTGGTATGTCGTTCATGGCAATATATCCTTATCATTTTATTTATTTCCCTGTTGGTTCTTTCAACTACTTGACTAGCTGGATTGTATGGGGTGCTGTGGTACACCTTTATACCATTTTCCTTTAAGGTTTCATGATATTTTTCGCTACTAAAGGCAGGTCCATTGTCAGAAATGATGGCTTCTATTTCTCCTATCTTTGGTATGTAGTCTTTCAATAGTTTGCTAAGAACTGTAGTTGTTGTGGCTCGTTTTACAGCATATATGGTCACATATTTTGAGAAAATGTCAATAAGTGAGAAAATATATTGTACTCCAAATCGACCTTTAGGCAGGGGGCCGATGAAATCTATTGAGATCAGTTCCTTTATTCGCTGTGGTAAAATGGCGTTATATGGGCCTACAGCTGTAGTTTGCATTGGTTTAGCTTTTTGGCACAACACACATTTTTTTACATTCTCTCGTATTGTTTTTTCCATCCTGGGAAACATACAATAATTTCTAAGTGTAATAAATAGTTTATGGCTTCCTATGTGCCCATATTTAAGGTGGCTATAAGTTAAAAATTCAGATAAAATGTTATTTGGTATATATACTTTACAACTCTCATTATTGGTTTTATTCTTGTAGAATAAGATGTCTTCATGAAGAATGTAGATATTCCTTAGCTTATCGTTATCTTGAAGATTAGTCGTTAACTTCTCTTTGATATCACGACATTGAGGGTCTTCATCTTGCTTTAGGCCTATATCCTTAAGAACATTCTTAATAGTACTATCCTTAAATCCTAAACCCAAATTTGCTTTCAGAATAGATATAGAATTCTTTTCCAGTGGAGTAACATAGTTTTCTGATAAAGTTCTCGACAGAGTATCCGCAGGGACATTGTCTTTACCCTTGAGGTATCTAATCTCAATATTAAATTCTTGAAGTACTAAAATCCATCTTAAGATTCTTCCATGGGTCAAACGACAATTCTTCAAAAATGTTAGTGCTTGGTGATCTGTTTGGACAATTACTTTGAAATGCCCATAGATAAAAACTCTAAACTTCTGACATGCAAAGATGACACTAAGTAATTCTTTTTCAGTTACAGAGTATGATAATTCATTTGATTTAATGGTGCGACTGGCGAAAGAGATTACTCTCAAGTCCCCCTCATTATCATGTTGTTGCAATATTGCTGATATTGCAATGTCACTTGCATCCGTATTGATGTAAAATGGTTTGTTGAAGTCTGGATGATGTAGGATGATGGTCTGTAGAAATTCTGACTTAATTTGATTAAAGATGTCTTCTTCCCGCTCCGTCCATTTCCATTTGATATCCTTCTTTAGTAAATGATTTAACTGTCCTGTCAGCTCAGCATGTTTCTTCTGGAATTTTCTATACCAATTCACTAATCCTAAAAACTGTTGAAGATCCTTGACGTTTCTTGGACTTCTAAAGTCTGTAATGTCTTTAATCTTCTCGGGATCCATCTTTATGCCTTCCTTGGTTATAATATGTCCTAAAAATTTTATTTCAGGTTTCAAAAATTTTGATTTCTTGAGTTTGACTGTAGCACCGCTTTGCCTTAACCTTGTAAGCACTAGGTTTATATGCTTAATATGATCATCTAAAGTCTCTGACGTAATGAGAATATCATCAATATAGATTGACACATTTTGGCTCATGTCATTTCCTAAAACTTGGTTCAAAGCCTTAATAAAGATAGCACCGCTAACATTTAGTCCAAATGGTAAACGGACCCATCTGAGGTTAGTTCCATTATGCATAAAAGATAGATACTTTCTGTAGGTTTCATCAACTTCTATTTGAAAATAACCTTGCGTTAAGTCCAAGCTTGTCATAAATTTAACTCCTGCAAATTTTTTAAAAAGCTGGGTGATTTCTGGAGGCGACTCTCTGTCTGGTTCAATCAATTTAGATATGTTTCGTCCATCCATACACAGACGGATTGAGTTGTCAGCTTTTGTAACACAGACTAGGGGATTTGTGTATGGGCTGTCCGATGGTTCAATAAGTCCCAATTTTAACATTTTGTTTATTTCAGATTGAACTTGGGCTCTTTTAGAAAATGGGATTGGATAAGACTTAGCATTAAAGGGTACATCTTCTTTGATATTGAACTTTGCTTTAAAATTTTTGATCAGGCCAGGTTCATTAGAAAACACGTCAATATTATCGACTAACATATCCTCAAAACTTTTAAATAGTTCAAGTTGATCAGTAGGAAAATCATGTCTTATCTCATTTAGTTTTTCTATAAATTCATCTGGAAGGTTACTAGCTGTTTTATCTTCAGTTGTGACGTATACACTATGAATCTGACTTGTAATGAAATCCATCTCTTCGTCCGTCTCAAACATTTCTAGGAAACAGCTTTGAATTAATTGTATTTGGTTCACCGAACATTCCGATTTCTCTTCTTTAAAAGAAATTCTTCCAGGATGTTCTTCATCAGGAATATGTACACATTGATTATTGAAGTCAATATTTAAACGGTAGTGAGAACAAAAGTCTACGCCTAGAATAGTCGGAATGTTTATTTCCTTTACTATTAATGAACTGAAAGGCATGATGTTACCACTGAACTCAAAATTGAGTAATGCTTGAGTGTGTATCCTCTTACTCCTTACACCGGTGACTCCAATTATAGTTAGGTTTGATACTGGTAAGGTCATTATTTTGCAGCCACTATGTTTCAAAATTTCAGTAAATGTTTCTTCAGACATAATTGTTGCCTGTGAACCAGTATCGATAAGACAATCTAGATGATAATTGCCTATTTTACACTCTAATTTTGGAAGTGATTGCTTCAACGGTTGGTTTAAGGGTGGGGTGAAATTTTCCTCACTCATTAGCTCATCAATGATGTTGTCACCTCTGGTGATAATATTACTCAGGTTGATAGACTTCCTGTTTGTCAATATGTCTATGCACAGTTTTCTTAGTAGTTTAAGGCCTTCTTCATTAAGATGAAAGTTATCCGGTTTTGAACCATGCTTAGTAAACATAATAGGCTCAAATAAATTCATTTTGCAACTTGAGTAATCATCCTCAAGGTAGTATTCACTGATATCACTAGATCTGATAACTCGATCTTCACTTGTACCTAACGATAAAATGTACTCATTATACTCGGCCAACTTACTTAGATGATCTCTATCTGTTGCCATTAAAGATGGTATGGGAGGTATTGTCAAAATAAGTAGCTCTTTACACCTGCTCTTTAAAAATGCTACCAGGTTGTTTAATTTGCCTTTCATACTTAAAACAGAATCATTTTTCAGGAAATTATTGCATCCTATCATCAATATGCACTTCTCAGGAATTTCTGTCCGATTAATTTCTAAGAATTCATGAATATTCTCTATACCATATCCACCGATACAGTAGCCTATTCTACCAGAAGAATTTGGGAAAAATTGTCTTTTCAATTTAAATTGTTTCTCAGCAAGTCTCAAAAACTGGCTGTCACCTATCAGAGTGTGACCTAATATTTTAGGAATGGCTCCAGCTGCTAGATGTATTTTTAAATTATCATTTCTTTGATTCCAATTGCCGTTAGAAACTTCTTCAGTAGCAGCCTTGCCTTTGTCTCAGTTATGACTTCTGTCATCATCTTCATCTTTTTCAGTGTGACTACTGTAATGCCTAGACGGGGTTTTCACCCCCCTCCCCCTGGAAAAATGCGTTGGATTCCTTTGGTAGCCTCCACGGTTACAATAGTTTGATCCCCTGTTGTATGTCTCAGGATTTGATTTTACTTCGGTAAAAGAAACTTGATTGGCCCTATCTGTACCGGTACGCCAACTTTGATTTTCTGGTTTATGTCCACTTTGGCTTGTTAAGTGTTTGTTGTTGTTTCCACCTCCTCTACCCACGCTTTGGTGATAGAACTGATTGTTGGTTCGATTGTTAAAAGGATTGCTCCGATTAAATGGAGGCTTCCCATTCATCTGCTGAGGGTTGTTATTGCCGGTACCATCAGAAAAGGGTTTTTCGTTCCTGCTTTCATCTGGGCTGAGTGGTTTTGTTCTTGGAGTATCTATAATTTGACTTAAGAACTGTTCTAAACTTTCCGCATCTTTAATATTAGGCGCTGTAGCGATTGCTGATCGAAGCAAAGGAGGGACATGTCGGCTGACGTATGCTAAAAAGATGTTGTTGTCAATTTGGTGGTCAAGATACTGTGTTGTATGGTACAAATCCATAATGTAGCTAGACAAATTTCCATTCTTTGGATGAAAATTTCCCTCACCCATAAGATGGCTTACAAACACTTGTTGGTCACTCATCGACCAATAGCGTCGCTTGAAAGAATTTGCAAAAGATGCAAAATCATGCCATTGACCCATTTGTTTCCTTGCCCAAATACCGGATTCACCCAAGAGGTGTTTGATTATGACCAACAGTTGGTTTTCCCAAGGTCCATGTGATGCATTGACATACTTTTCTGCCAACTTAAGAAAATATACAGGATGCGGCTCAGACTGATTCGGATTGAAATCAATCAGGTACAGTTCGGCATCAATTTTCGTGATTGGTTCATTTGACTTTAGAGTACCGGTAGCTAATTCCTTATTTTAGTTTAATAGGGATTCTAGTTCTCTTTGTCTCGTCTCCAGTTCCATGCATCTTTTACTAAGGGTCGAGTGCAATCCATGTTGTTGTTTATCTTGAAGGTTTGAATTTTCAACCAAAAATTGCGTTGAATCATCTTTACGGTAAAGTGTGTCAAAGTCATGGTTGTTTGTGTGTTGTTTAGGCCTAGTTGTGTCCATATTTAGGTTATTAACTTTATCATTTATTTTCTGTAATTTAAGTTCAAAAATATCAAGACTTTCTTTGAGTTCATTAGCAGTTTTATTTTGTAGTTGGGCTATCTCATTATTCATTTCTTTTCTTAAAATTACTCTAGTTTTTAAAGATGCAGTTTCAATTTCTTGACGAGTTTCCTGTCTGAATTGGCTTAAGGCCGTTTCAAAGATTTCCTCATGTGATTCACTATTAGCGAGTTTATTTTCTATCAAAGTCATCCTAACCTCATTTTCAGCAATTTTGGTCTCAACAATTTGTAGCCTATCATTAGTCTTAGAGCTGTAAACATCTAACTTATTGTTAATATTAGCAGTGTCAGATTGGATTTTTTCTACACTTACTTGAAGGCTAGCAAGCATTGTCAATATCAGTGTTTGATTATTGTCATTTGAATTTACTTCCCTAACATTAGGCTCATCCCTAACATCAACATTTAGTTCTATAAGATCACAATCATTACTTATATTTAACTCATTTGAATCAGGATCATTAGGCCTAGTGGTGGAATTAATTATCTCCCTACTTTCAAGAGGCAAATCTTTTTCAGAGATCATATGGGCTTCCCCATTTTGAAAACCTAACAAAAACTCTTGGCTATTGTTACTATCAGTGCTTAAGTCTAAACTTAACAAATCAACTTTGTCTGCCATCATCAATTTTGTTCTAGCCTAATTTTACATGTACCGTATAATGACAAGAAAATGGTGATTATTCTCAAACCCTTCTCTGCCTCAGTGAGCCAAGCCCCACGTTGGGCGCCAATTTGTAATGTTTTTCCACTTAAATAAAATAAAAATCAATTAATTAATGTAAAACTTTTTAGAGAAATTAAGATTAGAATGAAAAATTAATTTGTTTACTTTTTATATAAATTAATAAAGGGCGCCACTGTTTTTACAGTCTTTTTTGTTTAATTAGTTAGGCTAGCAGATAATTTAGGTCGGTCTAGAGCCGAATGATCTCAGGGTCGATGTGCCCTGCCCACTGAGCCCAGAGATAGGTTAGGACAATAAGTACTCACCACCATTTGCTACCAAAAAGAATATTTAATTTACAAAACTAAGATAAATTTCACAATATAGGTTAATTGAAATTGAAATATGACTTAATAAATAATAGGTAGAATACAATTTTGATAGATCAAATTAGTTGAGTTCAAGAATCACGTTTCACCAACCTTGAATGTATTTGAATGTCTGGAGATTTAGCTTAAAGTCACAAAAGATATTTCTACGAATTTATTTCACAACTTAATGTATAAAAATTTAGTTTTGAATGCACTTATAATACCCACAACACATTAATAAAAATTCAATGAAATTCACTTGATTATGATTGATTAGATTTTTGTTAACTTGTCTCTTTAGAATGACAATGGCTGACCTCTTTCCTCCTAGACCGGGGAGAAAAAAATAGAAAACTTCATTTCCGTCAAAAATAAAAAACAAACTACTGGAAGTAGGTGTGCCAACCTCTGAAACCTAAATTCTTATATTTATTTTTGCCGTTTTGGTGTTTAGAACTAACAGATTAGTTGTCTGTTGGATAATTTCTAAACACCTTTGGCAGAGAATATGTTTGTTCTTGTTCTTTTCTTTTTATTTGTCAAAATAATATAACCTAAAAATTAAAATTTCTGCTATAATGTAAATACGAGCTTTTAATTTAATAAATTTCTTCTATTTAATTATTATAAGATAATTTTTGGTTGATTTATTACTCAAATAAAAGTTTAGTTTTCTTATGGTAGATAAAATTTCTGATTTTTGACACATGGATTTTTGTTGACCTAGGCCTAACATTGGTACTACCTAAAGAAAGGGTAATTTATTGTCAAAATGATTCAGTTTATTATTAGTTGTGTTATTGTGGGTGAGTATCTTTTATTTCCAGATTATTTTACAAATTTGAAACTTATGGATATAGGCTATTGTTGGTATTTTTTTTTTTTTCTACTCATGAGTTTTGCTATGATTAGGCTAGGTCTTTTTAGGCTATTTCAGCCAATAGTGAAATTTCTGGAATTTAATATTTCTTAGGCCTAATATGAAAACTTCCTAAGTGCGGATATAAATAATTAAATAATATTTTTAGATTTCAGAGGTCTGACCTATTACAAAAATCTGCTTCATACGAACTGATGAACTGGATGGCAGCCAATTACCAGTGCCTCAAGTGGTGGTGGGGGGCCCAGCAAAGCGTGGGAGACCCTTGCCTCATCATCCTGCCCCTGGCCTCTGTAGCGCTGCAGGTAGCAGTGTATTCTCTAACCAAAGCTTGGCCCCCTAACAGTGATTTATGTACCACAGATGGCAGCCGAGGTCCGGTGCCTCAAATGGTGGTCGCATAGAGAAGCGTGGAATTGCCCGACCTCAACATCTTGCCTCTGGCTTCTGTAGCGCAGCAGGTAGTAGTGTACTATCTCACCAAAGCTGGTCCCCCCGACATTGATGTATTTATCACAGATGGCAGCCGAGGGCCGGTGCCTCAAGTGGTGGTGGGGGGCTCAGCAAAGCGTGGGAGACTCTGTCCTCAACATCCTGCCTCTAACCTCTATAGCGCAGCAGGTAGCAGTGTATTCCCTAACCAAAGCTTGGCCTCCTGACAGTGATTTATGTACCACAGATGGCAGCCGAGGGCTGGTGCCTCAAATGGTGGTCGCCCAGAGAGGCGTGGGAGTGCCCGACCTCAACATCTTGCCTCTGGCTTCCGTAGCGCAGCAGGTAGCAGTGTATTCTCTGACCAAAGCTTGGCCTCCTGACAGTGATTTATGTACCACAGATGGCAGCCGAGGGCCGGTGCCTCAAATGGTGGTCGCCCAGAGAGGCGTGGGAGTGCCCGACCTCAACATCTTGCCCCTAATGCCCCTCGAACTGCTGGCAGCTGATGTATCACTCGATGAACTGTAAGTAATCATAATTCCTGCCTTCATTCATATTTTCGTCTTAAGGTGGTACAAAAAAACAACTTTGTTGAGATCATATTACATTTTACTTTTCAAGTAGATTAATATTTTACATGATTGTCCAACTTGACTCTCCCAAACAAGTTCCATATAAATGCAGGTAAAGCCACACCAACATTCATGTCTTGTTTGTTCATTGTCTTGGCTTCTAATTTCAAGGAAGGGGGAAGTGAGGAAGCCCAATAAATTTTGAAATGAAGTACAGAGTTTGTTGGTTATCAATTAGCGAGTGTGTCAAATGATACACTATCCAAATAATATTACAATTACATTAACAACAATTATTATTCAGAATTTTTTTTGTTATAAGAGACAAATGTGACACGTGCAAATATCACTAGAGATAGTGCAGGACCCCTCCTGTGTTCTTTACACCAACCCTGACAATTTCATACATATCTACAGATAAAGCCAATTATTAAGAGTATTTTATAATAGTAGTCCAAATCTATACATGTAATATATAATAACTGGCTGGGTAACTGAGTGGTTATAGAGCTCGCCTTTGAATCCAAAGGTTGCTAGTTGGATTTGGAGAGAAAATAAAGCTTTTTGATGTGTCCAAACTGGATTCAGCTGTCACTGTTCATTGGCCTATTAGTTAGTTAATAAGTACCAGGTTAACTGGGCCTTGCTCGTTGATTTTAATTCACATATTGTCATGGTAATAAAGCAATAAAATTTCTACCAACAACCAACTATACTTCTTTACAGTTAACAGCTGTTTCAAAGAGACTGCTTAACATAAATGTTCCTTTATTTTTGTTTACCTTTCGTTGTTATTTTGTTACCAAAATAGCAACCCACAAGACCAATGTTAAAAAATTACAATTTTTTTTTACTTAAATGTAGACCAAATTTAATTTTTCCCAGGATTGAGGCTGTTTCTAAACTTATTTTTGGGCCAAAACACTCTTAAATGCAAAGTTTAAGCAAAATCTAACCACTAGATTTCGAGATTGTGGAACACACATCCCTTCAGACATTGCTCGTATTATAGTATAGGATTTTGACAAATGAATCAGTTGGTCTTTGTCAGTATCAAACACTTCATCTGATCCACCACATTCATCATACTCACTCTTCATAAACATTCATCTTAAAATACGCACTAGATTGTGTCAGTGTCTCAGTATCGAAAGTACAGTCAGCATCCCAAGCTAACCCCAAACGGATTCCCAGGAATGAATCCACGGACCATGGATTTATTTCTGCTAGTCTTAATATCCATGTCCAACTTACGCTTTTATACTACTAAATTTCAAGTCTGAAACCAGCTGTGATTGACAAAACTTGATCAAACACATCCCATTATAAAGAAAGTCGTACACTGTTGGTTTTAAGGTCATTTAATAAAGACAAATAATAGGTTACATACTTCGTCTACTAGTTCATAATAATCGCATCCACGAAATGTTTCGCCGCTACAGCGAAATCCTCAGGTGTCAAACGCAAAAATGTTTCATCAGAAAAGGAAGCGTTGGAATGTTAAAATTGACGTACACAACATGGTCACAATAAATAAATATAACACATATTACACAGAGACTGTTAACATTCCAAACGGGTCTGCTCTCCGTTCAGGTCGTGGTGCGATGTGCGTGTGAGTGGTAGGCCTATCCGGAATGTTAACTCTCTCTGTGTCGTATATGTTTTATCTATTTATTGTAGCTGTGTTGTGCTCGTCAATTTTAACATTCCAATGATTCCTTTCCGGATGAAACATTTTTGTGTTTGACACCTGAGGAAGCCGCTGTAGCGGCGAAACATGTCGTGGATGTGATTATTATGAACTGTTGGACGAGGTATGTAACCTATTAAGTTATTTGTCTAAATTCACAGTTCAGGCGCTAAACAATGGAGTTTAATTAATTTAATAATGTATAAAATGGAGTTAATTGGAAAAAATTAATGTGGGATTATTCCTTTTTAATTGCAGGAAAACTTCCATAAACCTAGAAAAGCAACTAGAAGAAGATAGGAGATTGGCTATGGAAATGCAAAATCAGTTAAATGAAGAAATGAATACCCCTGCGAAAGCTGATTATAATCTAAGGAAAAGAAAACGGCCATCAGGGAATATGAAGAAGAAGGGTTTACTAGATAGGAATCAAACGACATTGGACAATCTTTTAATAAAGTGATATGTTGTAAAATAGGAGTTCTCAGATATTACAGAGTTACCAACGTTATATCTTAAGGTTTAAGACTGACTCCTTTTGTTTCAAAACCGATTAATTATTTTTTTGTGTTAATACAGAATATTATTATACTCAGACAGAACTAGAATATTGAACTCATTTCCAGTGTGAACTCTCTAGATATGTATCGTAAAAACTGGCCAACAGTGCATTCTAAGGTTGATTGTAAGGGGCGCCACATAAGTTGACGAATGGCCAAAAACAGCTGGGGAGAGAGGGTACTTTTCCAAAAACATCAAGCTTACGTAATACGTTGATATTAATGGAACAGCTGATTTATCTGCAAATTAATTCGTCAAGTTATATGGTGGGACTTAAAGATTTTTATTGAGCTGTTGACGAGTTGTTTTTTATTTATATTGAATTAACCTTATGTTACATTTAATGTTCCTTCGGTCGTTGAAACACCATTCTTACTAAAAATATATGAACAAGAGAGATTAAAAGAATAGTTAGAGAGAGAATGGTAATTTTCCTGTTTTTCTGTATTAACTCATGTTTTTATCTAATTCTCGCACATATTTTTGGTTCAATTCAATTTTCTACAAATTTGTCTACATGGTAGAATTCAGTCACAAACAAACTTTCGTTATTTTCATATTCAGCAAAAAACTTGTTAAAAGTTTCAGACCTGTATATCTCATCAGTTCTGTATTTCTAAAGCAAAATTATTTAAATACCCGCTTACATACTTAACACGAAAGGCTAGAAAAATAATAGCTCTGTATTGCATTCTATTATTTAATTAAGTGCAACAAAGTATGTTAGTAAACAAAAAAAAAAAACATAATTTTTTTATTATTACTGATGCTAAATTTACATGTATGAATACAGCTCATTATTAACATACAATAATTTTGAAATGTTAATTTTTTAGAAAAAGAAACTGTAATAAGGATCATAAAAAAGCAAAGAGGTTATATGCATTACAGTTGATTGTCCAAATAAATTGACTACAGAAGCAACAGTAGCCAAAGCTAGCGGATTATTCTTTGGCCGACCATTCTTGCGGCTCACTGGTCATCATATGAATTTCATCCATAACGCCAGCTTCATCGTCACACACAGTGCCAGAACAGTGTTAGAAAGAATTATCTATTGAGGTAGAAAATATTTACCTGTATCAAGTTACTTTATAGTCTTTGCAATTATTTTTCAAGATAATAGAGAGTCTTTTGTAGTCAGAAAGTGTAGAAAGCAAACCAAATCAATTGTTTACTTCTTTTTCCAAAGTGTCACACCTTTACATTTTAAATAGTAAACAGAACACTGATGGTAATGAGTCAATTATGATAAATACTTTATGATATTGTAATTAATATATAAACATTTGCATGGAAAATTATTATGTACGTAATAATATGTGTATAAGACAAAGGTTGTAGATGTAAAATCGTCCAGATACAGTGATGGAAAAATCTTACCAATTTTCATAATATTTTGATTAGCACACTTCATTACTTCCATTGAAAAGACTGCTGTGTTGATTTAGAAAATATTTCACAATATCAATAGTTTAAATGTGTGGTAAAATCAAAATATTTCAATTAGACCTATTTATAGTTTTATCTTTTGAATTAAATTTTTGCTTTAACTATGAAAAGCAATAAAATACCTAAGAGTTGACCCTTTATATGTAGATGGACACTTATTTGTTATTGGTTCTGTTTAATCAGTTTACATCTTTTATTCACAGATTGACTATTATTTATTTTTGATATAACAAGTATTGTACTTTGTTGTTTTTAACTCTTAATTTTTAGTTATTTGGCTAAGCCATTTTAACCTTATTACACAACACAATATACATATTACTCAGTCAGCTTAAGAGCTTTCTTTATTTTTATAGTTTATTGACAGTAGCTAAGTGCCATTCCTAAAGGTGTTTTTGAGTGTTTCTAAGTTTTGTTAAGGCGTTTTAGGCAAAAAAGAAAGTGTTTAACCAGTACTAAGTAATTTCTTCCAGGATGTCATTTTTTGTTATTTAGAACTATTGTTTTAACATTAAAGTTATATAAAATGTTTTCTACGTCTGAAGTAATTATGATATCATTACTTCATATCAGTTGTTTACTTGTAAGTTTAGGTAAAACTGACTATAATTTACATTTTGTAAATTATTTCACCGTCCTGGAATTTGGTCCATAATGGCAGGTTAAAAGTCTATATAAAGTTTATTAAAATTTTCATTTACCATTAATTGGATTACTATAAAAATATGCAAAGGATGAAAATAGGAATTGTTTGAAAACTATTTTGCCAACAATATAAAGGTTCTATTGTATATTTTGCTACTTTATCAAGTTCTTTTTTTACGATATAATATGGTTCCGGTGATATATGATTTTTATAGTTGTAAATATGTTTGTGTGTATTAAAGTTGTTGAACTAAAATTATTGTGTTTTACTCCTATCATTTACCTAAAGAAATCCCTCCAAGTAATCCAATTATTAACAATTTTACTAAAAAAATTGTTTTGTATAAAATACTAAGTGCACGAACACACAGAGAGCAACGCTATTGATTCAAATCCATGTAATCCGTTATGTAGAGCAGCGTCGCTGCTAGTGTGTTCGGCTTAAGAGTCATCTTCACCCCTGGGCCAGTAACCCATTGTTGCGCAGTCGGCAATGTTAATCATACGGCTTTTATGCTAAAACATGGTTTTGCATTCCCCTGTTTCGGACGCCGTTTTTAACCGATTCTCTTGAAAGTTGGTAAGTGTTTAGTTGAATACTTATATTAGGTTTCTCATACCTCGGAATTTTGAAAATTTAACAAATATTACTCTCTGTGACGTCGCAAAGTAACTCGATTTTCCTTAGTTAATATTTCAAAATTTAGTAAAATTTTCAAAATTTCGAGGTATGAGAAACCTAATATAAGTATTCAACTAAACACTTACCAACTTTCAAGAGAATCGGTTGAAAAACGGCGTCCGAAACAGGGGAATGCAAAACCATGTTTTAGCATAAAAGCCGTATGATTAACATTGCCGATTGCGCAACAATGGGCTACTGGCCCAGGGGTGAAGATGACTCTTAACCTGATTACATGGATTTGATTCAATTGTGTCGTGTCACGTCGCTCTCTGTGTGTTTGTCTTGTGCACTTACACTTTATTTTGTGTTTCCACTTTCTTTACTGTTGAGGGAATTAAAAATTGAAAACTCATGAATTAAAACAAATTATTTTCATACTTTGGGTAATAACAGTAAACAAAAATTGTTCAGCAAACAAGTTACTCTTAAGCGCTTCAGAATGTGTTACTTAAGATGTTTCGACATCTTGGAGATGTTGTAATGCAGTTTTCTTTTTTTTAACCGTAAGAAATTTTAGTTCTTTTTTATGTAAAACTTAACTTTCATGTAAATTAATTACATTGTGAACGGGAGAACAGTTTGGAGAAGATAAAAATGCAATCTTTTTTAACAAATTTTTTTTGAGTCACTAAAGTTTGGGACTAGTTTACGTATGAGTGATTATAATTCTTTCAAATACACTAACTAACTCCTTCTGCAAATGAATATCAATAATTATAAATATGGTGAAAACTAAAACCAGCTTCGTTAATTTAAAATGACAGAACTATTGAGCATTTATTATTAAAAGACTAAGTAGCAAGTAATGATAATGAGCTCTTCGTTCATTAATGCATATTAATCGTTCAATGGGCATATTAATTTTGAATCACGGAAGGGCACTCATAACAGAGGTTACCTCCTTATGTACAAAATCTAGGCAGTAATTGAGTAAAAACTATTTTAACATTAATACCACCATACAAGAAACATGGTATAACGGGTGTCCCACGAAGAGGTTGTTATTAATATACCAGACATATGAAACACGCTGAAACTCTACTGATGTAATAAAAACATAAGTAAAAGAAATACCTCGGAGGTTCAATTGATTTTGATAATGGTGTGTTTTCGTTAAAGCAGTTTAAATTGAAAAACAAAGACAAGGCGAAATTATCCTTATTTACATATACATAGAGTACCGTAATGGCATCAATATTTCAGTTTCATCTGTTAGGTTGACTTCTTAATTCCAGGTATTCTTCAACAGAGTAGACCTCT
Source organism: Neoaliturus tenellus (assembly GCA_030545055.2). NCBI lineage: Eukaryota > Metazoa > Arthropoda > Insecta > Hemiptera > Cicadellidae > Neoaliturus > Neoaliturus tenellus. Next base: position 264,721,815 of record CM061532.1, read on the forward strand.
TCCTGTAGCAGCCAGAAAAGTAGAGATTCTTTAAAAGACCTGTTGCCTTTCTGTTTTTTTTATTTTTATTTTTTTTTTTTTTAGTTCAGGTGGATGGAAGTTGAAAAGTTTAGCTCCGATGTAGCCTAGGTTATTTCTCGTAGGCAGTTTGATGATGTGTGGGTGGGAGGTCTGTAGTTTATTTTGTTCCCATTGTTATACGATTGAGCCTCTGAAAATTTGGTGAGTCTTTTGTTTGCTGCATGCATTATTACCATCGCAATGTACAGGTTAGCTACTGTTTGAAGTTTCAGTCATTTGAATACTCCCCGGCAAGAGTCATGGAAACCCAAGTTTGCCATAATTCTTATTGCTTTTTATTATTTATTTATTTATTTATTTTTTTTTTTAGAAGAAGAAGCAATACCCTATGTAGGTTTTCCTGAGATGAGAACCCCCAAACAATCAGCCCGCAGCGCATAGGGTTCATAATAACCTAATGAGCCGGTTCTTGAAGCTAAAAATTGACCTGTGATGTGATGATCTGAAGACCCGGATATTGAACCGAACCGGATCATTTTACTGATCTGACCTGAATGAGCCGGGTTACTCTAGACTTTCACTTTCACGGCACTGATCCACACCCATCACTTTTATAATTGACTATATACAGTAACGTGAATAGACTTCTCATCCAATGCATTTAGTTCAATACAATAATTTAAAAGGTTTGTGTACGCAATGCCAGAGTCGCTGCAATCGATGATATTATTCAGATGGATTTACAGTGCTGTAAATACATTTCATCACAATACAAACAAACCCTCCGTTATCAAATTTGTCATCGTTGATTGAGAAAAGTGGTGGTACTGATTTTCCTATCATATGACTCTTGTACTGCCATGTACGCCGCGCGGAAGATTGTGCTACCTTATGTTGGTTTCAAACACGCCTTTGCTAATGAGAAGCCTAATTACATAAGTGTATACAGGGTGAATCTTGTAAGGTCCTAAATATATTACAGACAAACACTTTGCCCTACAACCTTTAAAAAAATTATTTCCCACTAAATTAACCCAAAGGAATAATTTTAAAATGTTTTTAAAGTTGTATAAATACAGGGTGTCTCAAAAACTGGGGGTCACCGGTTTGAATCTTTTAAGTTTCAATAATACAAAGATATGTCATATTATACATCATTAGAAAGGTCTATTTAATACAAACATTTTGGTGAACTCAGAATTTAGTTATCTTCATTCATTTCAAAATGGTGTCCATTTTTTTATCCAAAATCAAAATTTACGGAATACTCTGTAATTCTTTTATTATTTGTCATAAATGACTTCTGATTCAAAATACTTCTTTGAAATAAGCTAAGCTTTACAATGATATGTCACAAAACCACATTTATTTAAAAACTAAAATTTCCAAAATTTAATATTTTTGATAATGTTTACATGAACAAAACTCAAAAATTTTAAATGCTAATTCATGTCATTTTGTATATCATCTTAAAGCTCTCGTTGTACAGACACAGGGGACGCTGTCTCGGCTGTCTCGCAGTGAGTTAATTTTGCCCTATTATCAAATCTGGCAGAATAAAAGCCATAAGATGTGTTCTTCAAAGTCTCTGTATTCATTGGTAAAGCTTATAGCTTATTTCAAATAGGTAAGTATTTTGAATCAGAAGTCATTTTATGATAAATAATAAAATAATTACAGAGTAGTCTGGAATTTTAATTTTGGTTACAAAAATGGATGCCATTTTGAAACGAATAAAGATAACTAAATTCTGATTTCACCAAAATGTTTGTATTAAATAATAGACCTTTCTAATAGATGTATAATGACATGTTTGTATTTTAAATTTCCAAGATTGGAAACTGTGACCCCAAGTTTTTGGGACACTGTATTTATGTTTGTATTGTACAACGTTAAAACTATTTTTAAATTATTCCTTGGAGTCAATTTAGTGAGAAATAATTTTGTTTTAATATTGTAGGGCAAATCATTTGTAGGTAATCCATTTAGGGCACCTTATGAGATTCACCCAGATTCAATTCTTGTAGTATGCTAGTTAGTAGATGATCGAACTTGTTCCGTGATTGGTCCACGATTTCATTTATGTATGAAATGGGCATGTTTATGCTCACTTTAAAAAAGCATGAGATCGACTACAGACTTCAGTCCGTAAATCTTTTAGATTGAGTGATTGCAAACCAGCATTAAATTTATATAGTTTATTAATCAATAAATACTTATTATCTTACAATTAGAGTATTGGTACTATTAGTTGCATTAGTTTTTGTCCAAAGTTGTGAATGAAATTAAATATATTAATAATTGTCAGTCTATCTTCTCACTCTATTTCACGCCAACAGATTCTGGAACTTTTGAGTTTTGAAACGCAAACAGCTGACTCATTCGTGTTACAATTACTGTCGTCTGCAGTTTGTTACATCAGTTTTGTTTTTGTTTACATGCGTCAGACAGAGCAGCGAGCAGCAGAGAAGAGTTAGAAAAGTCAGGGAAGTCTTTGAAGAGGTTAGAACAGAAAATTTAGTCGAAATTTTAGTGAAACTATTCTTTTGTACCCCGATATTAAAATAGGGTTTGAGTAATTTATTTCATCATGCCACCAAATAGAAGAAGACAGCCAGGCCTTGAACTAGGAGTAATTCTATTACTTTCAGAAATGTTCAATGTTGGATTTGGATCAATACCTCGAGTTACTTTATTTACCATTCTTGGCCAGGTAAGTGTACAGAAATAGTAATACTTGATTGTTATATTTTTGTACCTAATATATGTAGTCAGTCTCTTTCTTTGACCGGCCTTGGATCGAATAAGTAGGCCTTCACATCTGTATGTAGGCCTAGGTTAGGCCTATATTTTCACCAAAGTCAATAAGTTACACACACACAACAACAAAACATTTTTTAGGCTTTCTTATACCAAATGCTCTTAGGGCTACTATACCCATAAGTTTATTTTTAAGTTTATGTTTATTAAAACTTAAAGAGCTATGGTATGTAATTTGTCACCATCAAAACAATTAATGCTCCTTTTATTCACCGCGGCATGTCGCAGTGGGCTATCGCAGCGATTTTGTAAGTGCATAGCTTTAAATAGGGATGTTTATTCAGAAATAGCGGTGTGTCGTTGCGATTTGTAAATTCTGTCGCGTGCACTTAGAAATGGCTGGCAGCGAGCGGTTTCTATATGCATTGGTTTGTATTGGGCTATTTACTCTAAGCGGCAGCAATGAATACAGAGTCTTATAAGAAGAACAGACCCCATGTTAAATATTCTGCCGTTTTTTTTAATTGGGCAACTCAACACCTGGCTGCGCTGAGCGTTGGCTGTTCCGACTGCTCTACGTGCCCCCACGCTTTCATTGTTGTGATTAATTGGGCAACTCACCACCAGGTTGCGTCGACTGTTGGCTGTTCCAACGTACGGATACACACAGCTGGCTGTTCCAGTTACACTACACCCCCCTCCAGCCACCGCCGCTAAAGCACCAATTCTAAATTACAGCGTTTCATTGCAAAAAAATAATCGTTCACATTGAAAATTGTAATCTTTCATAGTAAAAATTGGGCCACCACTAGGCCTAAATAAAAATAACTTCGGTGTTAATTTAATTTTAGATCTATGATCGTTATGAAAAATATGTAAAAACATTGCGAAGCAATTTCTTTCAAATTAATCACATAAAAAGGTTGGTCTGAGAGAAAGTTTTTATTTATTATTGGTTTGGTAAATTTTGTCTTTGAGAAAGTAGTTGAGAAATACTTACATTTGCACAGTTAATTTAAAGTTAGCCTACTTTTTAAAACCCATAGGACTCTTTCTATACTTATTCAAAGGTAAAAGTTTAATTGTTGATTGGCAGGTAGCCGTGGGCAATGCCGACGGGCCGTGATTAATTAGCTTGTAGTTTTGTAATTACAGTATATTAAGTTTACTTAAATATCAATTTTCCTCATTAATGTTACAAAAAAAAGTATTGAAATGTTTATTGGAATGTAATGACTCATTCTATAAGTTATTTGGATTTTAAATTACTTTAATGTATTGAACTAACATGGCCAAAATATTTAATAAGGCCTATTAAATCATTCATAAAAAAGGTATTTTGGCTGTGGACGAAAGCTCGTTCACGTTAAAAATTTTGTTTTAATAAAAGGTGGATATTCTTTACAGGTCGGTCAATAATCCATAAACATTAAACTCTCGTATCTTACATATCAGAAAGTTGTGTCTTGTCTAGGAGATACTACTGATTAATTTATTAACTAATATTCCAATGAGCGTTATATAGTTGTAAAATTTTATACATTAAACTATGTGCAAAATCAATTTTTTACCATCATACAATTCTGCCAATTCTGCCTTTCCAAGAAACATTATTTAATTTTTCCCTACAGAAAAGGCTGATAACATGGGTAGGATAGCGAAAAATCTGACTAAAATTACATTTTAAACCATTAAAAATTATTGTTGCATGACCTTTTGATTCAAATTCTAGAGTACATTCTGGTTCTAAAGTTCACGTTGGCCACACTTTAACGACATTGTATAATGTTAACGGCAAAAACTTAGAGGATTACTTTTAATTAATTATATAATTTACATTAACCTTTATAAATTCATTCTTAATTTATTTTTATTATAAATCAACTTTTTTATTTTTTGAAATAGCAATTTCATAACACTGTTACAAATGAATGTACAGGAAAACAAATGTTTTCATAATTTTAATTCAATTTGATTTAATATTTATGCGGCCATGAAATTTATTGAAGACAAAGTAAATTACAAACTGGATTATACTAATAATATAATAATAAAACAGCTCGATATTAATTTTTGCCAATGACCCCAAAGAAGTCTGTGGCTCAAAATAAGTAGACTCCTCGCTCTGCGATCTAGCGCCTTTAATGTAGTTCAGAATTGAAAATTTCGCAAGATGTTGTGTTTATTACTGTTGAATAGCCTACATATTTTATGAGTACAGTATAGGTTACTAATACTGTATAGGTTACTAATTACAGTAAAAAGTAATTTTTAAATATTTAGAATTAGGCCTACATTATTTATTCAATCATTATTTAAAATAACATATCTTGCTTAGAAAAAACAAGCATCATAGAATACTTCAGCATTGCTGGACGAAATAATGGTTATGTTTAATTCTATAGAGTAAAAAAAATTATAAGATTTCGCAACTATGTGCTTAAAAAATATTAAGTAAAAAATAGATAGTCAATACACCTTGTCATTCTTATGAAATCATAGACCGAACGATGAAGTAAGAGAGCGCAAGACTCAAAGTGAATTTCTTTAAGGCACTATTAATTCAATTGCCAACGATCAAAACATTTAATCGTAAATTACTCAATTGCATGATGAAATTCATCTAAATGTCAACAACTTTCCCGCTAAAAGTTTGTTTCTGACCCAAAAATAAAAAAATTCCTCGCTTAGTAACTTTTTAATGTCAGACTAAATAAAAAATTAAAAGTTTCCAACTTGTAAATTATATATATTTCACAAATTAAAAAATATTCATATTGTTAGATTCTGAATTTCATACAGAAGCCGAATATATACGTTTTATAGCATATCAACCAGTTTCTTTAGGTCCAGGGGCGTGTAAACGGCGGCGCGCTATCCTTAAATTAACGCTGATTTCGCCATAGATGCTAGGTTAAAGGGGGGGATTTCACGCAATGGAACAGCCCAGGAGTACAGCGCGCGCAGCCTGGTGTTGAGTTGCCCAATTAAAAAAACTGGCAGAATTAAAGCCATAAGGTCTGTTCTTCTTATAAGACTCTGTATTCATTGGCGGCAGCCCGCTTACACTCTCGAAGTGCTGCCAACCCAAGCCACCTCAAACATCATTGGCAGTTCGGTAAGCGACTGATTAATGTGGTTGGCAGCACTTTCATCCCCTCCATGCTACACCAACCGATTGCAGCGACTTGTGGCGCAAAATTTTCGAACAGTGATCGGCCTCAAAGACAGCCCGCTGCGACGTACCACGTTGATTAAAAGAAGCCTAACTTATCATTATTTACCTTTATGTTCATTACAGGTCTTCCTCTACCTGGGAGTAATCAACGTGCCATGGACCAAATGGGATGTATGCATCAGTGCTGATAAAGTTCTCAAGTACAAAGATTACCGCAGATTTATATTTTCCACATTTGAACATGCAGATGATATGCACTTGTATTACAACATGATCTCATTCCTGATCAAAGGACGAACCCTTGAAAGACGATATGGAAGCTCAAACTTTGCTCTTCTACTAGCATTCATAACATTGCTCACCAATTCTTTTTACGTTGCTCTTGCTAAATATGGAAGTGAGTTTTTGGAAGACTACTCAATGATGAAATCTTGTGCAATTGGCTTTTCAGGTTAGTATGCAAGTCTTTGTTTCAATTAAATTTCTACAGCCTCCTATACAGTGTCAAACATGTCAGACGAGCATGTTGGGATCTGACTCCTTGTCCAACATGATCAGTGGTCTATGGGCTCTCCATACCAACATGCTCGGCAGATATGCCCGGTCAGATTCTCGGTTCGACAGCACCGCCCAACTAAAAGACATTCACATTTGATGGTGTGTGGATAACACCCAACATGTCAGGTTGGATGTTGAGTTTAACGTCCAACGTCAGGTCACGTTCTTGCAGGTTACAATAAGGATGTTTAATCGTGTGTGGGGGGGCTTTAAGAGCAATCTAGTATTATGTATGTCGCAGTGAGAGGTTAAAATTAAGCATTAAAATATATGCAGGCCTAAGACACGATAAGAAAAATCACCCAAACGACATTCAAAATAAATATGGTACCATAGTTAATTTGTAAAGTTGCCTAACATATATTTTTCTTGTAGGCCTAATTAGATTATTAATCTATTTATCATTGGTTGACACAAAAAACTACCAAGGCCTAAGTTATTTATTTTAGGCTACCGATACATCTAAAAGTCTTTATTAAATATGAATATCTTTCCTCTTTCTGAGAAAAAAATTAGGCTACCTACTTCATTAGTTTTAAAAGTTGTAAGATAACTAGTTTTTGGGAAGGACTTTATAATGGCAGGGTATGTCATACTCATACCTATGACATTTCATAGTTGCAGCATTTTAAGTCTAAATAATATGATGAACTTGGGACGATAGGCATCTAATTTTAATACCAATATCAACTTAAAAAGTTTTTCCTTAACTCAAAACTATCAGGCACATCACTTGAGATTTCAGTAGAAGCTCTCAAGTCCGGCCTCGGATGGTTTGGCCACGGTATTCTGGAAACGAAATGTTTAGTCCCAGGCGTTTCCTACATAAAAAATAGACAAGAGTCAACTTAATCCCATGTTATATCACTAAAATATATCAGTTCAATTGATGATTTCCGCACGATCCAGTTTTGGATATCTTCTAAAAGTTGATGTTAGTATATTGTTCTTTAATCGTTATCTTTTAGTTGGGTGTTTCGCGGCTCAATCGTCGAAGTTACACAGAATTTATAGGTCACTATAAACAGATTCTGTCGCTTTTGCAGTCCCATTTATACATTAGGGCCTTCGTTGACAGAAGACCAGTATTACTGTCTGTTAATCGTAGTTTCATCGCCAGCGGCTGCTTGTCCGTTCCCGATTGCCATTTCGGGGCTACAATGTCTGAGAGGGAGCAAATCATGATGGTTAAAAAGTTGATAACTTACATAGCATTGATTGGGCAAGTATGATATCCTTCATTGTTAGATACATCCGTAATAGTTGGAACACACATATAATACAGGTCTTTTTACCCCGTTTAATAAACCGCCGGATAATCCGGCCATTTTGAAATCAGGCCGGTGGTCCGGTCCCGAGGTGGCCGGATTTTAGGGCTTCTACTGTACCTATAATGCACAGGTTAATCACTGAATGGTTTCACCGCTACTTATTTTTAACTACCTTGTGTTTAACACCGAGTTTGCACCATATCCGTGACATTCTGTGTGGTTCGCAGGCGTGCTGTTCGCCCTGAAGGTGATCACCACCGCTGAGACCGGCCCGGGGACAGCTTACATCATGGGGCTGCCGGTGCCCAACAAGTACGCAGCGTGGGCGGAGCTTGTGGCTATTCATCTACTCGTGCCCAATGCCTCTTTCCTCGGCCACTTGGCAGGCATCCTGGCTGGCTGCGCCTACATCAGCACTCCCCTGGGCCGGGTGATCGACTACTTTATCTCGACCATTACAGGTACCTTGGTTTATCGAGATCATTCTTTTATAGCCAAAATTCTAAAAGAAATAGGCCATTGAGAAAGTACAATCATGGTAAGTACAATTATGTTACCTGGAAACCAGTAGGCTTGAGTCGTGTCACTTTCCGAAATTGTGGCTATATTTGAAAATAATTTTCTAATAAAATTACCTCTCTATAGCCTGTTTTTTTTCTTTTTTTTACTTCATCCTTTCTGGGAATGGACAGTAATAGTGGTTCGTAGGGTTTGTTTATTCTTGGTAATATTGCATTGGCTGAAGCCTTTTGGTTTTTTTTTTGTGGTTTTCGTTTTAATTCACTGTTGCATACCAGCTGGTAGTACCAACAACAGAGCCAAACAGTGCGTTGGTGAACTTTTGTTTGTTTTTTGATATTTTTTAGAATGTAAATCATATTGCCAGTAATTGTTTGTGAGAAACGTTTGTTGATATTTTGTGTTTGCTGAACGAGTTCTCCCAGTGCGGATGCGGATAACACATATGTTAATATCTACTGTTATCAGCTGATTTTTATGTTCAATTTAGTAGCTACAAAAAATCTCCATAAGGATAAGATAGGAAGATAAGAACTTTGAAGGGCTTTAGGACGAAAACCAGATTTTCCCAGCTGTGGATCCAAGTCCAATCGATTTCTGGTAGCCAAAACCAGCAAGCAAAGAATAGAAAGAGAGAGGCCAGACGAGCACAGCGTTGAAGCCATTTTGACAGCGGCTAAGTTCACAAAAAGAGGGAGAGAATGGTGATTCACACTAGGAAATTATTAACAAAATAACAATAAAAATTAGCCGTTTGTCTCATTTAGCTCAAGTTGCCCACAGACGGAGTGGCTTCACCACCTGTAATGTTAGTTGGATACGAGTGACCCCTCTATTTCTCTTCTGTGCTCCCTGGGCCAAAACACCCTTATCCAACCAAAAAAATCAAAAATCCTTGGACAAAAAATAAGTTTACCTGTGCGAACAGTATTTGTCTTAGAGCATAAGATAAGATTTGAGTAGGCCAGTGGCAAAAGTCGTTAAATCCAGATTTCAAAATTTTTAGGGAAATCCAGAAAAACTGATTAAAATAATGTTTATTGAGTCAGAACCTTAGAATTTTTTTAAAAAATTATGTAAAAATAGGCTTTTTTACTTTATTATAGGCTCTATAATTACAACAATTATTTAATTGAGTTATTTACTTAAATAGTTTCATTTTAACAGGTTTTGCATCTGTAAATGGAAATAACCGCATGAGAGGCCATTTTTGTTTAGGCTCAAGATGCAAACCCTGTTAAAAGCAGGGCATCTGTGTCAGATAGTATAAAACTGCATGCTTCAATGCAACTGCTTCAATCAAAACAAACCCCAAACAACAGACTGTCAATAACAAAATTAAAATGATTTACATAGAGATAGATTTGTTGGGAATACTGAATAAGCCCCATAGAGTAAGCAAATAAATAAAATCAAAATCTATGTTAGAGGAACAGTTGAAACATGGAAATAACAGCGTTTGCATCTGTTTGTTTGAAGCAGCCATTTAAATGATTGGGATTTAACAGCTTTAGAAACTGAAAACATGGTAGTTGGATTTAACGAGTCTTGTATCTGTAGCCTTGGAGGATTTAACAGCTTTTGGAAATTGGTACGTATTTCAATGTTGATTTTAACTCAGATATAACAGGTTTTGCACATTTATATTGGCTGGAAACGATAGCTGTCAACATGACGTTTCCATAGCAACTAAAATCTCAATATCGAAAAAAAAAAAATGGAATTAACGACTTTTGCCACTGGCCTACTCATTTGTAGAGTTGCTTTTGAATAATTTTACTTTAGAACTGTTGTTACTTTTTAACAAGGTAGACGTTTGGCTTAAAATCATAGCAGGTGAATGGGAGTCACTAAAAGACATAAGTGATAACAAACATTACTTAAGAGAAATCTTAATTAATTGAACATGTTTATCACATTAAATTATTTGTTTACAGTTTAAATTTTTCCCCCACCCCGATATTCTCCAAAAGGATGAAGTTTAAGAAAACTACTTTAATTATAAAAGCATACAGGGTTAGGCAAAAGTCTGGACACCCCCAGTTAACTTTTTAATGCGTTGCAGTAGGTAAACCAAACTCGGCACATGTTAACAACTTTAAAACCGCTTTTTTTCATCAACTACACAACTTTGCTCCTGCAACCAAAATGGGGTATTTTGGGGGCAGCCCCAAATTTTCAAATGTAAACCCCTATTGAGTGACCCCTCATTTTAAACGGTTTATCAAGAGAAATTAAATGGCACGAACTGGAGTCCGATATCTCACCCCTAAACAAAATGGCAGCCATTTCAAAATTTGAAAAGGGCAAGCAAGTTTAAGTCTGGACACCCCAATTAATCTTTTAACCTGTTACAGTAGGAAAACCAAACTTGGCACATGTTATCAACATAATACATGCAATTTTTCATCAAAGATACAACTTTGCCCCGACCCCCAAAATGGGGTATTTTGGGGGTAGCCCCAAATTTTCAAATATAAACTCTATTGAGTGACCCCTCATTTTAAACGGTTTTTAAAGAGAAATTAAATAGTGCAAACCTGAGGTCAATATCTCACTCCTAAACAAAATGGCAGCCATTTCAAAATTTGAAACATTGACAATTTAAAATTTGGGTGATTGACAATAAAATTACATTTTTAATACATTTACATTTTCAATAAAATTATATCGGAAAATAGCTATTTTAGAAATACAAATTTTTAGAATTATTTTAGAACTAAACCTACTAGTTCATTTCTGCTACTAGGTTCAACTCTAAAATAATTCCAGAAATTCTTGATTCAAAAAAGCTATTTTCTGATTTAATTTTAACGAATGTCAATTATCCCTTCTCAAATTTTAAAATGGCTGCCATTTTGGTTAGAGATGAGATATCAAACTCCGGTTTATGCCACTCAATTTCTCTTGATAAACCGTTTAAAATGAGGGGTGACTCATTGTCACCCCTATGGTTTGTATTTGAAAATTTGGGGCTGCCCCCAAAATACCCCATTTTGAGGGTCGGGGCAAAGTTGTGTCTTTGATGAAAAATTGCATTTATTGTGTTGATAACATGTGCCAAGTTTGGTTTTCCTACTGTAATAGGTTAAAAGATTAATTGGGGGAAACTTGCTTGCCCTTCTCAAATTTTGAAATGGCTGTCATTTTGTTTAGGGGTGAGATTTCGGCCTTCGGTTCGTGCCATTTAATTCCTCTTGATAAACCGTTTAAAATGAGGGGTCACTCAATAGGGGTTTACATTTGAAAATTTGGGGCTGCCCCCAAAATACCCCATTTTGGGGGCAGGGGCAAAGTTGTGTAGTTGATGAAAAAGTGCAGTTTTTTATGTTGTTAACATGTGCTGAGTTTGGTTTTCCTACTGCAACACGTTAAAAAGTTAACTTGTGGTGTCCAGACTTTTGCCTAACCCTGTAAGTTTGCCTTAACATAATATAAGTTTACCATACAAATTTTCATTTTTTGCGGTCAAGAGCCACTTATCACATTCCCAGAATTCCCTAAGGCCCGACTGTAGCGCAGTCCTTGTGAGTTCGTCTAGTTTTCTGATCTATTTAGTTCGTCTAGTTCTATTTATCTTATCACACTGCATGGGTGAGTGTCATTGTTGTCGTTGGTTATTACTTTAGTTCTCTGAACTAAAATTATTGACCACGTAACTTGACCATCCATACACGTAACTTGCCACCCCAGCAAAATAACATTAAAAAAATTATTGATATGATTTTTTCATAAGTATATTAGTAACAGTTCAGTATTGAAAAGTGCACCCATTTTTACTTTCTCCCCCTATAACATAGTATATATGGAGAAAGTATTGTTTTCATCAAAATTTTCGAATTTGAGTTGTTGGTGGATTTATTTGTTTTGGTGCCCCCTAAGTCCAAAAAAGTGGTTTTCAGAGTGATGTCTGTCTGTGAGTGTGTGTGTGTGTGTGTGTGTGTGTGTGTGTGTGTGTGTGTGTGTGTGTGTGTGTGTCTGTGTGTCTGTGTGTCTGGATGTAAACAGAGCTAGAGAATGCCCCAATAGTCTGATTTTGATGAAATGTGGTATTTAGGTCCAAATCCACAATAATTCCAGGCGTTTTTTTTTTAATTTTTCATTTTAAGGGTAGTTTTTCCCTAAAAACCCTCAAAAAACATGAAAAATCAAAATTTTTCAAAAATGGCTTTAATGATTTTGATTAAAATGTTGTGGTTTCTTAAGATTAAAATGCTGAATAAAATGACACCACCTGCATCTCTGAGAAAATGCGCGTTCAAAAGTTATACAATAAAAAAGTGTTTAAAAAACCAATTTTTTGGATTTTCAAAAATAGCTCTTAGCTTAAAATAAATTTTACTTATCCTCATTAAATCAAGCTCAAAAAACTAAATAATCCAGTTATTTAAATTATTGCTCTACGTCAAGTGGTTGCGGAGAAAATTCAATTTTTCGTTTAGCGGAAAACGCAGTACATTGTTAAAAGTCAGAGACGCGCGCAGAGTCAAACTCGGGCTGCTCAGATGGTAGCTATTTGACTGAGCCATCTAGACATTAATGTTTGAAGGTTTTTAAAACATTTTTATATAGTTGGGAGAAAGTATATGTCAGTTATCTGATATTGTTTATTTTAATTGGTTTCGGTTTATCTGTTAGGTAGTAGTATTTAGTAAGGAATACGTCACCAGAGATAGATCAAGAGATAGATCAGTATATTAAAATGATCAGTCTTCCAATTTCTACAACTAATTTATATTTCCAGGTTGGCCTATGTTTCATGAGACAGGAAGTGATTACGAGCGGCAATCTTATCAATCGTCCCACAGTTCCTACAGCAGCACAGGCAGTGGTTTTGACTCGGCCGGCTTTCAGACTGGAAATGGATATGGAAACGGTGGATTTGGAACTGGATTTGGAAACACTGGGTTTGGAACTGGATTTGGAAATGCGTTTGGAACTGGATTTGGAAACGCGTTTGGAACTGGATTTGGAAACAATGGCTTTGGAACTGGATTTGGTAATAGTGGTTTTGGTATTTTTGGGCCCAACTTGTTTCACAGGACCCATACCACTAGAGAACAAGAATATGGATGGAGGTATTAAACTAACCGACCGTTTTGTTGTTGTTATTTGCAAATTTTGATTGTCTATATATGTAAATATATATTTATTTCTTGTACAAATTTATATTTTTCATGTGTGTTTTGATGTTTGCTCAACAAAGAAGAACTAATGTTTTATATAGTCTATTTATTTTTCATTGACCTTGCTCTTCATGTGCATTAGTTAAAATGATGGGGTCACTCTAGAATAATATATCAAATCTAGGTGTGGAAAAGTTAGAATAGTATAAACCCAAACCTTCACTTTTTCATTTTTAATTTGGATAGAAGATTAAATCTTTGCAAAAATTTAATTTTTGGGGCTTAAATTTTGTTAAAGACTGTGCATCTCCATTGGCTGATGGCCCACAGTTATTATTTCTTGAGTGTTGACTGAACGAATTATCCCTTGCATAATTTGTGTTTATGTTCTACGCTGTATACACCAGCTGATAACAGATTAACGGTAACATTAAACATGTCCAATAAAACCAGTCTTTGCTAGTTTATGCTTTAATTTTGCTTTGGATTAGAGTCAATTAACACATTTTAACTAAATTATTATCTAATGTTATCCAGTTAACTTTTTCACTTTTTGTGTAACAATAAATGTTTTTTCACATAAAAATACTATGTTTCCTTGATTTTTACTCTTTAAAAGTTAAGGAAAAATTGGTACTTTTCCGACGGGATGTCGGATTTAAGCAAATTTTCAGACTAGCCGGGTTCCGATAAGCGGGACACTAAATTTTTGTTGTCTTTCAAGAGAAGAAAAGCTGTAAAGAAAATTACATGCATTAATTATTGATCAATATTGATCAATGTTCTCTTGCTAAACATAACAATTTGTTCATTAATAAATGAAAAAATCTGGTTAAATAAACAAGCGGAGTTTATATAAAACACCTTTATTACATCTTTAGTATTAAATCCATAGACATTAACACATAAAATATACTTTGTACATAAACAGTCTGCATTCCTATCTAATGACTGACATATATTGTACTTTATATTACAATAATTAATTGTTTGGGCACCACACAAATAACAAATATTTCAATATTTTATTACTAGACATCATATCAAATATTGCGTTACACAGACTATTTTGATCTAAGATCTACATCTACACAAAAGTCGTTTAGAAAATATATAACCTATACCATATTCTAACTAGTTAAATGAACTCGTTTGGTAATACTGACTAGTTTAGGGACATTCCTGATTGTGAAGCATCAAGTTTTAAATTTGACTAGAATTTCCCTTTTGGTTGAGTAAAATAAAATAGTTTCGGTAACTGATAAGGTAAATTTTTGGTCTATTTACAATCGGTTGGGGGAAAATAACCTACTGTACTATTGTTTATATCAACATTGTGATGCTTAGAAAATAATTTACTAAACAATAAATGTAGTAACACTAACTTCCCAGCTAGCGTAGTAAAATTAGTCGGGAAAAATGAAATAATTTTTGGAAAGCTAATTTCTTTTTAAATGTGTTCTATGGCATCCCCTGACCTTCATCCAAAAAGTCCCCTGAAATCCCATGTGGGGATCATGCCCAAAAATGAGGGGTTGGCCTATAAGGAGTTAAAATAAATTTTGATATTAAGCATAATAAATTTGATTACATTCCAGAAGGTTTATATATATCAAATTATAGGTCTTAAAATGTAGAGTACAATGCCGTAAACCCGACCTAAATATAACGGTCGGGAGAAAAATGGCAGACGTTCGAAATTTAGAATAAAATAATATTATCAAAACTTTGAAATGCAATAACTTCCGACATATTTGACCTTTTGAGGTCTGGTTTTCGGCTATGTACTCTCCTTATTAAGACCTTTAAAATTATGTATAGCATGGCTATGGAATAAGAAAAATTTTTCAAAACTCCCTCTTTGGGACGTCCATGTAGAGGGTGGTTCAAGGGTAATATGATGGGCATATGTCAAACTATCCCTAATTGCTAAGGTAATTGTACAAGCAAACGTCTGCCGCAAACCGGACCTCAAAAGGTCAAGTATTTAAAATATTATTACATTTTTTAGCGTTTAGATTAAAATTTGGTTTTTATTCAAAGTTTAACAGGCTGCCATTTTTGACTCAAGCAACCTTTTGAGGTGGGGTTTGCGGCATTAAATTCTACTACTTAAGAACTTTAATTTGATATACATAAACCTATAGGTCGATGAAAGACTTATTTCTGACTCCACGAGGGCCATCCCATCATTTTTAGGCATGTTGCCCACAGGGGATTTCAGGGGACTTTTCTGAGGGAGGTCAGGGGATGATATAGAACACATTTCAGCAAAAATTGGCTGTCCAAAAATTTTTTCATTTTCCAGCCATATTTTGGCTTAATTTTACTACACTAAGCGTGTTTAACTGTGAAAAAAGTCATGTAACTGAACCTGAATATTGTTCAGCAATATAGTTAGAGACCGATAGAGTTTAGAACATAAAAATTATAGTTTCTATATTATTTATAACTCAAAGAAAAAGTTATCAATTACAGTACAACTAAATGTCATCACGGAATAAACTAAAGGTAACAAAAATATTCTCTATTTCACAGGCTTTTTTCTTTCTTAAAGAAATCGTATATCACAAAAGCTTTGCTCGTGTTCATATTAAAAATAATTTGCATTGATCGTTTTTTCTTTAATTTTATAATAAAAGTTAACAACTTTTTTGCTATATCTACAACAGTTATTTTACTGTTTCAAATTATTAAAATCGTTTAAAACTCTTCTCAGCTCGTAGCGATGCCAGTAACTCTAGAAAAACTAATTTCTTATCCTAAGTAAAAAAGCCTCTTCAATATAAATTAACTATAAGCCTTTTTACCTGGATTTCACTGATAGTAAAGCATTTTACTTTTAGTCAAACATTTTTGTGAAATCAATTAATGTTTAGGTCGGTAGTTTTTAAAAATGTACCTGAAGCGTTGAAATGATTTTTGTTAACTTCATAACAAAGTATATTACAAAACCAATGGCAGGTGAAAAATATTGTTAAGAATTTCCTATTTTCCTAGGTACAAAAAATAGTGGTGTAGGATCAAAAGTATACAAGGTAGGTGATAAGCAAGGACAGAATAAAAAGCTATTGCTACTTTACTTAAATAAATAAAAGGCAATATCAGGTGAAATAACACTGTTTTGAATGAGTTATTAAGTTTAGGGTTGAAACGTTACTGTCTTTAAAAATAAAAACTCACTTGCAAATACACGTAAAAAATAAGAAATCTTCTTAAATAAGCTTTGGTTGTGGATTAAAGAGAAATGGTTGAAAACCAATATACCAGAGGACTCTGTACTTATACTTCCATTTCAGCATACACGTTTGATCGTGAAAAATGTATTTTGTTCCCAGTAAATTTTGTCTCTTATGTGGATCATTAACATTGATTTCATTAACATCTATTATACCCAGTTCAAAATAAATGTGTGGTCGAAATACAAATTTCGATTCTCCCATTTCTTTCTGTTCCCCCACTGCCAAGAATCCAACCAATTAGAATCATGGGACGTTATTACAGCTGTTTAAAATCTCATGACACTTTCATGCCAATGTTTTGCTTCTTCATAAACAAATATTCTTATTTTGACGTTAGAGATGTAAAAAGAAGTGCTTGCAACAACAGAAGTAACATGATCATACGTGCTATTTTATACTCTTAATTTCAAGGGAGAAATAACATCTGATTGTGAAGAAAATAGGGGAATCCAGGAACAAATTGAGGGAATATTCCCTGTGATGGGAAATAAAATTCTGTCTTTCGACAGCAAATTAATTTTGAACGGGGTATAATAAAGCACCTTTCATTGATGGAAAAACCATAAGCCAGAAATTACTGCAACTTATGTCAATCTTATCTTATCTCTGCTTTACACCCACTCCCAGTATGATTTTATTTTAGGCCCGCTTGAAAACGTATGAGTGTTTACAACCTTCCGAGTGCACCTTCGTAAACCAAATCGATAATTTTGAGTATAAAAGCTTAACCATTTGTTACACTTTGCACAAACATGAGGCTTATTGTTACTCGTCGCGTTCTCCACCCTAATCCTTGGTCTCCTCGTCGGAAGATTCCTCCTCCTCCCCCTCCTCTCCCCCCTCCCCCTCCCCCTCCTGCCCTGGGATCGGCAGCAGCCCGGACTCATGTTTGGCGACGTGGTTCACCAACAGCTTCTTGCGGTTTGTGCCGTAGCTGCAATGCTCACAGTTGAACTGCTTAGCCTGAAATAAACAAAATTATTATAATAAATATTTTAAAATATCACAATAATGGAGGGTAAAAATTATGTAACCTTTACATAATCTTATTTGCCATGTTTGAGAAACTTTGTCAATATTTCTTGCTTTTACACCTTGGTTCAATTCATCGAATGATAGTGGCCTGATCTCGTACGATCCCGATGTAAGGCTACTGAGCGAACAAGTTCGCTCGTTGACAGTTACTATCATTAAGGACATCAATGCGAGCAAAGCCACAGGTATGGTAATAACTAGTATGTAATACTGCCTGTAGTTTAGCGAAAACTTAATTCCAAACTTTAAAATCAAACATCAAAACTTTCTCGTTCTTAATATTATAATAAAAAACATATTTAAAGACTTTGTTTATGATCATTGTACAATTATCCATATTTAAATATTATTTTACAAATAAGCTGCATTTATAATAAAAATCCTAGGTTTGTAAATTGACTGTGAAGATGGGCAAAGTCCCAAGACATATTGTAATACAATTAAGGGATTAATCCAAAAAAGGGCGCTCTACCCTTTACACTCTCTCAAGAAAAGGGTGGTTGAAATATTTTTTTATCATCATATTAGCAGCCCTACTAACTGAAAGCAAAATATATATAAATATTATTGTATTAGTAGGCAGCACACCGTAGCTCCTAGAGGTGTTCAATAAAGTTAATTTACTAGATCGGTGATTTCAGTGAGAGCGCCAAACGCAAACTAGTGACTTTAACTGGTGACTTCCTGGCCTGGCCAGTGCCTTACACCTCAATAACCGTGCACAATTCGAGGCTGCTGTGACATTAGGTGCCAGTGACAGTGACAGTTTTCACCTTTGCAACAAAGTTGTACTTTTATATTGTGTTTTACTTGAAATCTGAACCAACCTTTTTTTGGGTTGACAGAGAGCATTCAGTTAGAATAAGAGGTAATTTGAAAATTACAAAATTAATTGTGCAATAGCTAAAAGTAACTGGAGCTGGAATTTTCCACTTTCCGACACCGGTTATACCGGTGACAAGTTAGTATTAGTGACAAAATAACCGGTACAAATATATAATACACCTCTAGTAGCTTCAAGTCTAGACTCCAATTGGCTAGCTGGCCGAGACATTTTTTTCTCACCATTAATTATATTATCCTGACTGGTCATGGCTACTTCCGACTGTACCTTCACCGAATGGGCAAGGTCGACTCGCCCAGGTGCAGGTACTGCGGACACAACGGAGACGACGCGCACCACACTTTCTTTGTGTGCCGTCACTTTGATGAAGAACGGACTGCCCTCGCCGACTCAGTTGGCGGTCATCTGACCCCGGACAACATCGTGGGGAAGATGCTGCAGGGCAGCGACAGCTGGAACGCTGTTGCTGAATTCGTTCAGACCATCCTGCGCCAGAAGAGGAGAGATGGTGTCTGGAGTGACCCCAGAACCGAGGACAGCCAGAGGTTGATCACCAACTGAAGAGTCCCGAAAGGGACAGAGGCCACAAATTGCAATGTCGCAATGAGCAGACGCTCGGGTCGATTGCAATGGATGTGGTGACAGCACGCGTCGGGGGTTATTTTAGCAGGTATGCCCTTGGGTGGCGAGAGACTACAATCACCTACCCTAGCCGCCCTGAGGCGGGACCTCGACATCACTGCTGAGGGATGTCATAATGAGGCTGAAACCCCTGATCGCCCCTTGAATAAAGTGGCGTAGAGGGCCCGCACTTTTGTGTGCGGGTAAGAGCTATTTTTCCCTCCGTCCAGCATGGTAAAACAAAAAAAGCTGGCCAAGACCGTACCTTGGTGTGGCTGAAGAGGTGGCTCTTGAGGTTGCCGGACTGGGAGAATGTGTCACCGCAGATGATGCACTTGTACGGCTTCTCCTTGGTGTGGGTGCGCATGTGGTTGACCAGTGCACTACTCACTGTGAACCGCTGCTTGCACACCGAGCACGGGTACGGCTTGTGGCCCGAGTGCTTGCGCATGTGGATGCCCAGGTCACCCTTCTGCGAACACCTGTGGGAAACATCTCCCATCGTTGAATGGAAAATAACTTTGAATCAAATCATAAATTAAACTAAAACTGATGCTATAGAATTGTGATGAAATAAAACAAAAATGTATAAAAAACTCAAACTCATGAAAACGGTAACATTTTTTATAAATCAAATATTGTTTTCGTTTTATCTTCAACTGAGCAAACTCATCAACAGTTCTCACCTCAACTGGCAATTAATTTATCCAAACATTTTTCCCTGCCCAAGATAGTTTCTTTAAAAAAAAAAATGTAAGCTATAAGGATCAATAACTATTTCATTCCTATATCTGATGTGATAATTGTGTTTATCCCCCAACTTAGCAACCATATTGGTGTTTGATAGTTATTTAAGTATGATTATAGGACTCCTTAATCAGGGTTTCTACTGGTCACTGAAGTCACCAAAAGTCACCGAAAGTCACGGATTTTAGTTAATGGTCACGGAAATCACCAAAAAGTCACTTATTTTTCTTTGAAATGCCAGAAAAATCATGAATTTTAGTATAAATTGAGAAAATAATGCAATTGTGAGCCAAAGTTTTGCGACTTTAACAATATCTGCCGAAAATTTTCTATCTTAGAAACAGAAAAGTCACTGATTTTTTACATTTTTCACCCCCGAAAGTCGCCAAAAAGTCACTGATTTTTGTATCTCTTTGACAGTAGACACCCTGATAATAATATTAAAATGCAATTTGCGCAAATTAGTTTAACGCATAGTAGCGAATTACTTTGACGTGCTACACAGTCTTACCTGTACAATTTTTACATTTTTAAATACTATAATTTAGATTCCTTTTAAACTAAGCAAACTCATAAATTGTTTTTTACCTCAACTGGTAATTTATCTAAAAAAATCCCTGCACAGGAGGCTTTTTGATTATAAAAATTCTAATCGAAGAGGATTAACAGATTTTTTCTTCCTATATCTGGTGTAATAATAAGTTTGATTTTTTAAAAGTAAAAAGTAAAAGTAAGTAAAAATTTTTCTATCTGTGATATTATACTGTAGGCCTAAACATTTTCTGTGATATTAATTTTAAGTAGGTAGCTGAAAAGAAATCCTCATAGTCACTCTTGTAATGATATGGTACGGTAACTCAAAACTATTCATTGGAAATGTAGCCAGAGCCATTTTGTTCCACACTCAAATTATTTATAGCCTAAGCCTAATATTACGGCACATGACGAAATTAATTGCAATATTGTATTGTTGAAAGATGGAATAAATGACTATTCATTGACTATTCATTTGGTATAAAGGTCAAAGCACTAGCCTCCAAAACCACCAGATTTACAATAATGAAAAACGCCTGATTCCAGACTGATTCAACTTGTAAAATCTAGCAATTTTTCAGCATGTTTTTTCATAACTCCGCAAAATGGTCAGCACACAAGGGTTTTTTAATACTTATCCAGGTGCTGTAATAAAGCCTTTTACTCAATCTATTTTAATTACAAATTTGTTGAAGATGGCTCTAAATATAGTGTAGTTTAAACAATCGAAATAACTGAATAACAAACAAAACCATGAGTTTCGAAGACATGAAGAGCTCATGTCCAGCAGTGTGGTGTTTTGACCCACCGGTAGTCACATTTGGTGCAGAAGTAGGGTTTTTCGCCCGTGTGTTTTCTCATGTGGGCCCTCAGGGTGCTGGTGTAGGGGCTCTTGTAGTCACAGTACGTGCACTTGTAAGGTCGCTCGCCCGTGTGCCTCCGAACATGGCTCTTGATGCTGCCTCGGTCCGCCGCCTACAACCATCGGCAAACAAGTCATTTGTCAATCGACCTCTATAAATATCATTGAATTCTTAAAACTCCCCCGTCGCAGCAGACCTGCGTACTCGGCGAATTTCCAACAGAATTCAATTTCTTTTGTATTCCTCCCATAAACACCATGGGAACGAGGATGTAGGTTTGCTGCCATGGGGATATTGTAAGTAAATATAGGAAAGATCCTTTCCCAGTGCTTGTACAAACTATATTGCATCAAATTCTGGTATTTTCCATTTTCCCCATAATGGGTGCTGTAAGTAAATATAAGTTAGACCCTACTTAGTGAATGTACATACCAAATTTGCTCAAGTTATGTCAATAAATATGTGAGGCAGGGTTTTGTTGATTTCACATAAAAATAACATGGAAAACCTGTTTTATGATTTTCTCCTTAACCTATGAAGCCAAACTAAAAATTCAAAAAACTAGATTGTTAGTTTTATAGCTCTTTTAAGTGGTTTAAGTTAAAAATGTTGAATTAAAAACAATTTAGGACCAAAAATGCCAAAAACTGATTTTTGACCCTTTAGAAACCCTATAAAACCCCGTTCCAATAACCTGATAATACTGGTTCGCAAACTCATGAAAACTCATGGTGTAGACTTGGTCCTACACCTTCATACCAAATTTCATCAAAATCAATGTCAAAAGTTATTAGTACCATGGAGACATAGATATATATTCATACATATATATGAAAATGAATGAATGGTGTTTTTGGCTTCTGGGGACCTCAAAATGAAAAAGTAACATGGTCTTGGGCTTAGATCTTACCGTAGCTACTACCGTAATGTCATATTCCCTATAGGGAAATTCGCTAAAAATACATGACTCATGAAGTGATCCTGAGGTGGGTTCATATTTATAATGCATTCTTTACAAAATCAATGATTAAAGTTTAGCAAATCAGGAGGAGGTTTAGGTTCGGCTGGATGATGTCAGTTATAACTGCTTGTGAGGTGTACAAATCAAATCAAATCAAATCAAAAACAGCTTTATTTCGAGAATGCATATTAATACAATGTAACATGGGCCATTGATAAAATATTTCTTAATACTAACCTAACAAATTGATGGCTAGCTTAGGAAATACATCTCACATAGGCTACAAGTAGCCCGTGCGTGAGAGCAAGATGAGACGTTATCATTAAAAAAATGTATATATAATCTTTTTTGAGCTGTTATTTGGTATTACATATTAATCAAAAATAAAATAAGAAAAAGAAGGAAACTAAAACTATAAAAAAGTAGAACTTGGATTTAAATGTAATTATTTAGGAGAATGCTTTGAAAAAAAAGCAATTAAAATTCAAACCATAAACAGTAACCGAAGCGAAAAAATGCTCCTACTTGGCATTTATTTAATAGATGATAGATTTTACCCCCTTCCCTCCCCCCCCCCCCAAAAAAAAAGTACCACTCAACAGACGGACAGACGGACCCAAACATACACGCACTCACACACACGCACACACACACACACACACACACACACACTCGCGCTCTCTCTCTCCACACATTCCTGGCATATCAGCCTAACGTCTGTAAATTGAAGTGATCAAGTTTTCTGAGTTTACCCTTCCAATCGTATGAAGCCAATTATTTACTCTTGATTTGTAAACCATGTAAGATAAAGCTGAATTTTTTAAAAAGTCTGGTAGATTTCTATACAAAATATGTGAAATGTAATAAGTGTTCGTTGTTGAAAAGGATTTAGAGAGTTTGGGAATTTGAATTCCAAAGTTAACTGCATTTCTAGTTTGATACGAGTGGGTTGAAATTTGTAAAATACTCTTAGCGTTTTTAAATAAATTACAAATAACTGCTCTAATGAAAAGTTGTCTTACGTTTAACACTTTGATCTCCTCAAACAAAGCATCCGACGGATACCGCCGACACTTCCCCTTCGCTGCCTTAAGAATTGCTTTTTGAGTTACTAACAGAGGGTTAAGTGTTGATTTGTAAGCCCCACCCCATGCCAATATTCCCCCCTCTAAAATTGACTGTGCATAAGCACAGTATATTACTATATTACAGTTAGTATATTACTTTAATTTCCGATGGTGTTAAAATATTACTGAGTTGATTAAAAGCATATATTAATTTTCTAAGTCTGCTATTAATAAATTTAACATGCATTGTCCATGACATCCTATTGTCCATCATGACACCCAAATATTTATACGAATTTACTCTTTCAATGATTTCACAATCACAATTTTCTGATTGAATATCCCCACAAATATGAAGTTTAAGACCGTTGATTGTCGTGTCGGTACTATTTCTAAGAGCGATTGGCATACACTTGGTTTTTGATATATTGAGTGTTAATAAATTATTATCAAACCAAGATTTTATTTGAGATAGGTCCCTCTTGGCAGCTTCGAATACGGAATCCCAATTATCACCTTCATGCAGAATGGCTGTATCGTTGGCAAATAGATACAGCTTACCTGAAATATTTACTTTTGCTAAGTTGTTAATATAGATTAAAAAAAGTAAAGGACCCATTGTACTACCCTGAATTACCCCATAATCTATACTTCTAGCCTCACTGTCAATCCCATTAATTGATGTAATCTGTCTTCGATTTTCCAAGTAACTTTTAAACCAGTTGTATGCCAAACCCCTGATCCCTATAAGGTTTAACTTCTCAAGCAGCTTATGTCTATCCACAGTGTCAAAAGCCTTGGCTAAGTCCAAAAATAAAATTTGACAACGTTTATTTTTACTAAGAGAAAATTTTATATCCGTTGTGATTTTGTAAAGCGCGTCAGATATGTTTTTAGACCTCCGAAACCCAAACTGGTGTTCTGTTATTACTGAGTTAACATCTAAATATTTGACTAATTGATCTTTGACGACTCTTTCTAATACTTTTGAAAAAACACTTAACAAACTGATTGGACGATAGTTGGATTTAATTGAATTATCATTGGATTTATACAGAGGAATGACTTTGGCAACTTTGAGGGCATCGGAGAACACGCCGGACACAATGCTTCTATTTATAATATGGAGTAAAGGGCCACATAGCGATTGGAAATGTTGCTTTAAAAAGTCTGCCGATATGCCATCGCAGCCCGGAGCTGAGCCGCCGCGCAGGCTAGTAACATAGTGCAGTAACTGGTCCTCAGTGATTGTGCTAAGAGTGAAATCAGCATCGATCGTGTAGTCTTCATCATTGACGACAGGTGGACCGCTTGAGTTGATTTTCGAGGCCAAGTTGTATCCGACTTGGGAAAAATATTCATTGAACTCGTCGGCCACCTGCCGCCTTCGGTCACCGTGTCCAAAGTCTTTGTTAACGGTAAATTGTTCAATTGGAAAAATGTCTTTTTTTATTTTTCTACCTGCAATTTTATTTACTGTTTTCCAAAAAATTTTAGGGTTGTTATTTGAGTTGATTAGTTTTGATCTGTAATAATTATTTTTAGTTCTGAATAAGAACGTTAAGTCTATTTCTATAAGAGATATAAAACCGCTTTAATTCAATATTAAATGGTTGACTTTTTAATCTTTTACTGAGTTTATTTCTTGTTTTGATTGATTTTATTAACCCCTCTGTAATCCACGGTTTTATTTTCTTCAATTTATGACTGTTCCTGGTTTGAAATTTTTTAGAACTTTCACTAAATTCCTTCAAAAGAGAAAAAAGTTTACTACACGACATATTTACATCAGCAATGTTGGTAACTTGTGTCCAGTCACAACTATCAACCAGTTCCCCCAATTGAGCTTTGTCAATGTAAGATAAAGGAATATATTCTGTGGAAATTGAACGTGAATGTTTGAGTGTTAGTTCGAAAGCAACGCAGTAATGGTCAGTTACGTCATTAATTATCACAGTTGTCTTTAGATCGCTTGAGTCAGAGTGATTGACAAAAATATGGTCTAGACATGTCTTACTATTTCCAGAGACTCTAGTGGGTTCATTAATACCACACATGAAGCCTTTTTCAAAGGGTTCATTAATACCACACATGAAGCCTTTTTCAAAGAGTACATCTAAGTAGCGTACAATATTGCAGGTTAAGGCCTAGTCCTTTTCTTATATTCCCTCTGTAAATGGTAACAGGCCAATATGATGCACCAATACAAGGTGTCTCTTCAAAATTTACAAAATTGTGAGAGGGCTTTCCACATGATTAAATTTATGTAAACATTTTAACAGTGGAAAAATTACAGTATTGCCGTAATTTTATTCAACCTTATATAAAAAAATAAATAAAAGATATATAAAAAGAAATAAAGATAAATAAAAAGATATATAAAAGGTTGGGAATCATGTAGGTAGGCCTAGTTAGGAATATAATGCAATTTTGAAATATATTGTAGCTCAGTAGCAATGCTCTGGCCTTACAAGGCGGTGGTCCCCGGTTCGATTCCGAGCAACGACTTTCCAGGCACAAACATCTCAGGCTAGATTAAGAGACTAAATAGGCTCCTATTGTGACCCGTTAAGAGTCATCTTCACCTATGATCCACTAGCCCATTGTTGTGCAGTCGGCAATGTTAACCATACGGCTTTTAATGCAAAACATGGTATTCTATTCCCCTGTTTCGGACGCCGTTTTTCAATCGATTTTCTTTAAACTTGGCAAGTGTTTAGTTGAATAGGTATATTATGTCTTTCATACCTCGAAGTTTTGAAAATTTAACAAATATTACTAAGGAAAATCAAGTTACTTTGCGACGTCCCAAAGAGTAATACTTGTTAAATTTTCAAAATTTGGAGGTATGAGGGACATAATATAACAATTCAACTAAACACTTACCAAGTTTAAAGAAAATCGGTTGAAAAAAGGCGTCCGAAACAGGGGAATAGAATACCATGTTTTGCATTAAAAGCCGTATGGTTAACATTGCTGACTGTGCAACAATGGGCTACTGGCACAGGGGTGAAGATGATTCTTAAGGTACCATCCTAACTGCAGATTTGGACCTTCATGGTCCATAGTGGTGGACATTGGGTGTTTAAAAAGAAATTAGGTATACCTAACCTGAGCACATTCCATACACATTGTGGACATTTTAAATGTGTGGCTAGGAGTAACTAGTGAATAAAGTCAATTCACATTTGTCTTAGTTTACAGGTCGATAATTTGATGGCCTTAATATTCTACTTTTCAGCTGGAAGGGAAGAAACGTAGGCCTACACAACAGTGTAGTTATACCCACTGTATTGGCTTCAAAACCATAACTTACCACACACAATACCAACATCCATGCACCTGAAAAATCAGGAATTTTAAATTTAAGATTAATATTTACAAATATCTATATGCCTAGAATCACAGGATTTTTTATTCATACTAGGCCTATATAAGTTAATGGACAAAACTTAAATTAAAATTAATCCATTTTATGTATTTAATATAGCCAATACATGATGTTTATGATGACAAAAAAATTTAATTTAAATTCACACAGATCCCTCAAGATAATCTGGAGTGGCAAAATAGGTACCACTCTAGACAAATCAAAAACCAATGATCTAAAGTATTATTTAAAAATAATAATAATAATAAACAATGATCCTTATGCCAAATCAAAATTAGTTTTATGTAATTTAATGCTGTGTAGAAAATGGATGAAACATCACATAAATTTTCTCATTATTTTAAAAATCTGTAACATTATTAACTAGGCAATGGAAGTTTTATCTGCCGAGACATATGTAATATGTAGTTCTTAGTCTCATTAACTTATAAGAATCATTTGTTCATTTCCATAATTTACTACAGTGTAAACAACTTTTGAAATTTTTTTTAAAGTCTTATATCAACACTTAACATATTCGCTGCCACTGCCGAAATACCGTACACAAATCTTTCAAAGTGCAACCACGTTCCACTGTTGGGTGCTTCGTCAGTATTTTATTTTCATGTAATTTAGTACTTACTATTTCAACATTTTTTAATTACCCTATATACAAATAATAATATTGTTGGTCTGATCAGATCACTATGCACATATACATATATGCATATATACAATGTTTTTTTTTTTTTTTATTCGATTTTGTGCACCATGGTCGAATTGGACCAGTGCTAATTTATGCTAAAATTCACACAGTTAAATTCTTTATTTTATTATCTATTCACTTTTTTGTACTGAACTATGAGAAAACCATTTTTGAGATCAAGAACATACTTATTCATAATGAATCCATTACTCATAGGTATTTTTGTATTGAACAGGTGGTAGGTAACCCAACTTTCTCAAACTTACTTAATTACTTATCCCTTGTCGTCCCGTAGACCGCAGAAGACGGCATGGGACCAGTCATTAGAAGTTAACATTCTCCTTGTATACTACCGCAAAGGAGGGGGGTGGGGGGGAGGAATTTATACACTCATCCACGGGGACAGTCGTCAAAAACATGACCCTACCAATTTGTTTGTAGGAAGTCGTCCAGGGCGTAAAAAAATTCCCGGCCCAGGAATTCATTCAACAAGACACAAAATTTTTTTGTGTCCTGGATCTCTTTCAGAGTTTGGGGGGGTATATTGTAAAGTCTGATGCCCTGGACTTGGTTTCTGTTCAAAAATTCTGAGATCGTGTTGAACTGAGGGTCTATTGTTTCTAAATCTCGTGTTGTAGTTGTGTCTTACTGAGTAGCTAGTTTGGTTTTAATTCTCGCGTTTTTTACTGCTTCAAAAATAAAAAGTGAAGGTACAGTTAACTTAACAAGTTCAAATGGTTGAATGTATCAGAGCAATGATCCATAGGCCTAAGCCCCGACATATACCTAATAGCCCTCTTTTGGAGTTTAAAAATACATTGAAGGTAATTTTTTGATGAGAAACCCCACAAGATGATTGAATACCACAAGTGAGCTTCGAAAAGCCCAAAGTAAACCAAGTTGGACAAATTCCTATTATCTACATGGCAGCTAATGTGTTAATAATGAACATAGTCATAGTTGTTGTTGTGTTAGATGTAACAATTAAAATGATGCCTTATGATACTTTGCCTTTTCAAAATATTTTGAAAATTCCTTCCTTCACATTATCAAGGGTCTATTGTGCTAGAATTTACCTCTTTATGCCTATAAATACCCATAAAAATGACGTATGTCACATAGCAAATACAATTAGTAAAACATTGGCAGTCCACCGTTGTGTTAAAATAAAAATGTTCATGCCAAAATAACGTTACAAAACCAAACAAGCTGGTAGATCGGGTGATGAAGTTATAGCCTTGTGGAACGATGCTAAAGTTACCTTGTAATCACAGTAAGGGCAGACATAAGGCTTTTCTCCTGTGTGCCTTCGGACGTGCTTCGCCAGGTTTCCCGGACTTCGACACTTGTATTCACAGTATTCACATAGGTAAAACTTCACCCCGTTTTCATCCTTAATATATCTGACAGCTCGAGGCCCTCTCGTTCTTCTTACGATGGTTTTACCATCGATGTAGGGCATCTGGTTAGGTAGATACATATCTAAAATAATAATAGGTAATAATAATCCACTGAAAAAGTTTAACAATGCATGGGAATTTAGAGATAAGAATTCCAACAATTTTTACACTATACAAGTTCACATTTTTTTACTTAATTCATTTTAATTTGATACACCCATCTTTTTCCCGTCTTTTTCTTTATTTTAATTTAAGCTTCGTTGACGGTTTCATTTCCACAAGTTAACAAACTCTTAATATGTTATTACAAGAAATGTAGGGGTACATTAAATATGGAAGACAGTATTGAGATACCAGTAAGAAAGGGGCTGGGTAATATACTTGGGAAAAAATGTGACGTTCAATTTGAATGTTTTTGTAAACATTTAAGAAATGGACAATTTAATATTTTAAAGATTTAAATGGCTCAAATGAACTTATCGCAAAATACCCCAAAAAATTGACAGTGTAATACAAAGCATGATTGTTGATATTAAGGTTATGGTGATTCTATCTATTGAATCTAGACAAATTTTGTAATTTATTAAGGGCCGGCTTCTCCAAACACGTTTAAATTAAACTTAGTTTAATTCAATGTTAAAGATATGGACAATTTTGGATTATACTTGGGTTAATGTATAAACTTGCTCCGAGAAACCGGCCCTAAGAGGGACATATGTTATTATCATATCTGTTATTATCAACATATTTTCATTATTACTTCAGTTTCCAAGTCACTTTGAGCTAAAAATAAAAGGTTATATTACATTGTTACCGTCTTCATGACTTTTGTAAAATCCTTGATTTTTACACGTTTCGGCACATTATTGCGCCATCTTGAGAAATACACATCATGAAGAGGTCGTCATATTGGTTTAAAAAATAAATTAAAGTTTACAGACATTTAAATGAATTAAGTAAACACAAAACACGAAACATTTAACACTACGCAATGAGTCACGGACTTGAGGCCTCAACACGCACCGGCGCGGGAGCAAGTCTAGACTCCAAGCTTCGTTGACGCTTAAGGATTTTCCGACAAATAAATAATAAATGAAAATAATAATAAAATGGGGTGAAAGGACCTCTCTCAGAATGTCATGCAGTGGTTTGCCATTCTCATTTAGTGCCTTTATATAAAGACCGATAAAAGTGGAGAGAGGTTTTAAATAAAAAAAGATAAAATACGGTCACTTGACTGCGCATGAAAAATAATCGCTCTCTATCCCTTAAACCCCCTCTTAATTCAAATCAATTCTAAATAAAAAATACTTAAGTATATTCACTTAAACATTTTAATAATTGTAAAGTCTTTAATAATTATAAAGTGGCCTAACAAAATACAAATACAGTGGAACCTTCATATATTGAATTTCAATTAATCCTCAGTAACAGTCTTCCCATTCCTCTTGAACCTGCCTATATCAAGGCCAACTATACACCAGGCCGGAATGCCCCCCACCACTCGTGTTAAAACGTCATACTACTAGTGCGCCAGCTGATCTGAAACTATGCGATTTTGATGCAATTCCCCTGATAATTACTTGGAAATCCCCTAAAATAAACAAATATTTACCCAACTTCTGCTTAAATACCCTAAAATTGGGTAAATTACCCATTTTTGTCAACAACAATCAGTTGTCACACAAATGTTGTGACGTCATCTCTCTCAGCACTCCGGCCTGATATGTAGTTGGCCTTGCCTATATATCTAATGTTTTTACCTCAGTATATCGATGGAATGACCAGGCAGGGGTGCACAGTATGTCCGATCCGGTGATCTAGTACCAAGAATAATTTCATGGTGTCTAGGGAAATTATTAATCTTTTTTGTTTATTATCCTTTTCTTAATAATTAAATTTAAATAAGACTGAGCATCTAATAAAGATTTTATTTTAGTTATGATAGATATAAAGAACTACTGGTAAGTAGTTTTGATTTTATTTTAATTACTTGTGTTTTAATATAATAAAAAAAATCTTTATCATTAAACTGCCTCATTGTAAGTTGTTGAGTTTTAAGGCCAAGTCATATGTTGCATATCTTGGCGGAAATCTTTGATCCGTAACAGTACGACTGGTGGAAATTTTAGGAGTCAATACATTTTCTGCAGATCTGTAGCCAGGATGACCTCAAACTTTTAATCTTTTCTCGTGGCAAACACAATCTAAGAGCCTCTACAAATTGAAGTTTTGATTGCAAAAACTCAACATATCGAAGTTAAAAAAGGACAACTAATTAATCATCGAACTCCATTTTCTTTTGTGTCGCAACCTGTCCTTCTACAGATGTCGCCCTTTATGCTCTTTGTGAAGCGCTGTTCTTGTTTTCCGCGTTTGCAGTTAACTTACTGGTTGCATGCTGGGAACATGAGCACTACCTACCGGTTACATTGTAGTGGTTTGTGTGTGGTAACTTAACGATTACCATATATTTCGGCTGATGGTAAGAAAATAGTTACCGCAAGTTTACTGTAATATCAGTGTGTGGAGTACTGAATATAGACGATCAGGGGCCCGTTTCATAATAAACTACAAACTAATATTATTAGTAAATCAGCTCATTGTCAAATGCAAATCTAATGGAAATTACAAGTTACATCTTGTAACTTGTAACTAGTAGATTATTATGAAATGGGCTCCAGTTTGTGACGACTCCATGGAAGAGTTCATAAACAACTTATAATGTTACAATGAACTTTTATTCTTCTATTCAATGGCAAAATGTAAGTTACCTAATCACAGTAAACACTTATTTATACGTCAATTGATAGGCCTATTGTAAATAGGTAATGAGCGGCCAAAAATCACCTTGATATAACGGACCTTGGTATATTGATGACCTTGATAATACAAAGTTTTGACATTCCCTGTCAGGTTCAATAAATCAAGGTTCCACTGTACTATCATACCATTGTATGGTCAAATGTAGAAGACCATTTGGCAATTTTTTTGCTAAGAGTATTGTCTCATGTATGTAGATACAAAAAGCAGCAATCACACATTTCAATACTTAATTAACTTAATATAAATTTTCATTTAACAGACATATTTACGGTACATTTTACATAACATGGTATAGTACATTCATTTCTCATTAAACAGACATAAAAGATGGTTTAGACGCCTACATTCACTTTTTTATTCTCACCAATATTATTTAAAAGCAAAAGCATATCCTTACCAAATCCCCCTGCTGGAGCCAAAAGACCAGGAAACGCCATCAATTCTCGACTGGCTAGCATGTAGTCTGCAATGACATCAGTGAAATTCCAATCCTGAAAGCAAATAAGGTCAAATCCTTTAATACGGTTTTTCTCAACTGGTGGTATGCCAGTGCACCAGTGGTACCGGTTTCTCAACCGGTTGCATCAGTGGTATGCGAGTGCCTTTCGGGTGGTATACAAGGGAAAAAATAAAAAAATTCATCGAAAATAAAAATAAATACCCCCTTGTCGCAGCAGACCTGCGTACTCAGCGAATTTCCAAATTAGTAATATTAATTTTGACCAGCTAAACTTTTAAACAAAATTTCATCACGTGCTCATAAATAGGGAAATGTATATTCTCCTTATGATAAATATAGGGAAAGAGTATGCAGGTATGCTGCCATGGGGAACACCAAAAGTAGGTTTTTAGCATAGAAAAAATTTATTTCGACCATATAAAGCCAAATAGTAAATTTCATCCATACCTGTCCATAAATAAAAGAGTTTGCCGATTCTCCATATGATTAGCATGGGAAAAGAGTATGCAGGTTTGCTGTCATGATAAGTACAAAAACCACGATTTTTTACCTTAAATAGATGAATCTCAACCAAATGAAGTGGTTAATAAGTGAAATATTAACACATCCTTATTCTCCATAAGATTAACATTGGAGCCCGAAAAGACAATGTACTGTCTTTGATTCATCGGATAACTGGGAATCGGAGCTAAGAGAATATTCTTGTTTAAAATATTAGTTTTCCGAACAACAGCAATAGTCCCAGTTCTCCGATGAATTAGCGAGAGAATATCAATTGTCCGAAAGTATTCGGAAAATTGGGACTCAACACGCTATGGGACAACTGGGATATTTACATCATCGGAGCTAAGGGATTCGGAGCTAAGGGACCCCACGTACGGTCTATTTTAATTGTTAGACAGTTTAGGCACAGTCTACGGGATTGTCCGCCGCATATGTGCGGCGCTTGGTCTGTGGCTAGGACGATCACTGACTTCACTGGAATGTTTTTACATACATTTTTATTTAATGTATTTTTGAAAGTAACATTTTTTAACCTATATAAGATATCTTTACACGAATATTCATAAAATATCTTATATGACACATTGAAAAAAGTTTATTGTGCAAGAAAAAGGTATAAACATTTGCATTTTGTATACTTGTAAAACATTTTAATCATACTACGCAAATGAATTGTAAACAACTCTTTTTGTAAACAAAAATTTCAATACAATGTTTTTATGTATAAGCCATATTTTTCAAAGGTTATGAATAAAAATAAGGTTAAATTGGTGCCGACGTTAACATGCGTCACTTGGTCTCTGAGGTGAAAACATGTTTCCTGTAATGTGATGGACCATGCGCCGCAAATGTACGGCACTAAAAAAATTACCAAAAATTAAGAGAAAATTGTATATATTTTTTATTTAATGAAATTAAGATACTTTGAAGTGTAAAAACTAATTTTGGACAGTTTCTATTCTATTCTGTGGCATAAGTCACAAACACTAGGGCTGGTCTACAGGGAAGTCCATGATTTTTTAGTGGGCTGTGGGATTGGCCTGACCGGCGGCTGGTAGCAAACGTGTTCAGATCCCACAATATTGTTGTTTTTGCTGCTGTTCACAGCACATTGTACAGTGGTATTGAAGCTTGGCACCACGAAATTCAACACTGTTTCCTTAGAAACTGATTTACTTTGACAAAAGTTTTTGTCAATAAAACATATTTTCATCCGATTATCAAATAAACAGAAGACCACCGGCACCAAGCGGAGGACGCTCCTACAACATCTAACCAAACTCTAACCAAAGTAAGTGCTTTACCACTATTATTCTTGTCAGATTTCTAAGCAGACCTCTCTCAGCAAAAGAATATGCTTTGCCAATTTTTAACGTCTTCTTTTATTTTTTAGTTATATTGCTAATAGTTCAAGAATGTATTGGCAAACTATGCTTTTGTTTAGCTATAAAATCGGGATTAAAAAAAATTTATTTGAAATTTGTATTTGTTTGTAAGGAACTTATGGTTTTATGACCTAAGTAAACTCTATGGAATCGCAAAGATGAGGGGGAAGTGTGTTTGTGAGACGTTTCACATTACATTCTCTTCTACCATAGAGATGCAGATGCTTTCTGATCACAAACAAGGCCAATAGAAAGCTATTATGTCACACATTGACTGAAATTTTTTACCATCTCAGATTGATTTCATATGTCAAAAGAGCATTCCTTTACCGAATGTATCAAAGCTTTTACCCCTGATTTTTAACTTATCATTTGTTAATTTTCCGTCACATTTTCCCACTTCAGATTTGGCACACAAATATTTCCTCTTTATCACAGTTTAAAAAAAATGAATAACTGTGAACTGAGACTGAAACTTATGAATGTATTACACAAACAACTATGACCCGATTGTTAAAATAATTTTTTTGTTTTGTGAATTTAATTTTGATGCTTTCATATCGTATTTTTTTATGAAACTGTTTTGATACCTCATTAAAATTATTTTATTTCATAGTGAAGTTTTAAGTCTTTGGTAGTCAAAGTTAATTATTCTTGTATTTCCTTTCAATGGTTTTGATAATTTTAGTAATTTAACTTTATATAGCGTAAGCTAGGAAGTGTAGTGGCAGGCAATGTTTCAAGTTTTATTCCTAGTCGCCAGATGTGCTGAGAGAAACATCAATCCAACATTCACATAAGCTTACTTTATAACTTCTAGCTGTGTTCATGTGGTACCCTTCGGATGCACCAAGATGGGATATTTCTTTTATAGCTTAGGATTATCTAAACGCCCCATGTAGTTTGAGAGGGTAACTAAAAATAATTATTTTTTCAGCATAACGATGTATCAGAACTAATGTTTCAGTTTCAAAGTTCTTTCAATTTTGAAAAATGGTACCAAACTGTAACTACATTGCCTCACTGTGCCAGAATGTTAAAAATTTTCATGTTTTTTTCATAACTTACTTATTTATTCACTTTTTTTAAGTAAAATATTAGACAATATTAATTGATACGGTTTCAAAATGGGTGACAGCTGAGTTAAAATAATAATCTCAAAAATCATTGTACATTTACAACTTGTTACGCTGTTAAGGTGACCTTATCAAATGATAAAACCTTGATGAATCCTTCATGGACAATTCTATCTTGTGTTGTTATAATTTGATAATACTGTGCCATCGTAGCAGCAAAACATATAGTGAACATACAATAATGTTTGAGATTCTTGATGGAAGGTTGGTGCATAATTGCAGTTCACTATGTGGCTGAGATTTTTATTAATGCTTAAGCATTTCTCCAGCCATACTTGTGCATGATATAAAAAACAAATTGGAAGAGTTCTGATTTTGTGATACTGGTATTTATCTTGCAATTTTCATAGGCCTATTATTATTTTTTTTTTATTACATTCTATGAGGTAAAATGGAGTAAATATTTCCAAGCATAACCTCACAAAGGGTTCTTGTGGCATATAAATTTTCAGCAGCCGAGTATATATCTTAGACTAACTTTAATTTTTATCAACAGGGAACTAAAACAATGTCTCTCAGCACCATTGTGGGGGTCACGATAGGTGGAGTATCCCTGAGTTGCGTCGTGCTCAGGTATCTTCTGTTCGGGAATCCAGAAGTTGACGATGGGGTCGACGGGGTCACAGTGGACGGCCAAGAGGTAGTAGAAAGTATTTACACAGAATCGTCTGTGCAGACTGATGATCCCAGCATTGTCCAGACTCGGTCTGTGGCGACGCAGACCGATTCCTTGGGTCTGTTTCGTCAGCTTTTGCTGCGGCAGCCCCGGGTCTCAGGCGATGACCCAGTTCCAACGGTCCGGTTTGCACCCGATGTATCGTATGAGATATATTACATTGATTCGGAGGATTGTTTCGACTGTGATAGGGGCACTTCTACTCACGAATGTAAATCTACCCAAGCAGATCTTCCGTTGTCACTTTTGACCCCACGTTTGCCCGGGTGGCACTTCTTTTAAAGCTTACGATTTTCCAAATTTAAACGTGGGTTAAAAAGTGCGACATGAAGTGCAGTATGGGTCGATTTATTATTCGAGGGTATTGTGCACTATCCAGTGGATTGAATACTCAGTGTCAAGTAATGTAGAGCTCATTGGATCGATCGGGACGGACTTGTGGACCTAGGCCGAAGCCTCAAGTCTGTCCGATTCTGGTTTTATCCGTTTTGTAGCGACCTTCTGAGTGTACTCCTGCTACTTCTTGTACTTCCACTGAATCGGAAAAAAATGACAAGTCTCCTCATTGCAACTTACTGGATTCTTGGAAGGAATTTACCTTAAAAAAAAAAAGACCGACGCCTCTCAAATATTCC
The DNA here is from genome assembly GCA_030545055.2 of Neoaliturus tenellus. Lineage (NCBI taxonomy): Eukaryota > Metazoa > Arthropoda > Insecta > Hemiptera > Cicadellidae > Neoaliturus > Neoaliturus tenellus. The sequence continues at coordinate 264,758,260 of CM061532.1, forward strand.
AACTAGCGTGGCACCCATTTATTGGTATGAAAAAGAGAGAGAGGAGAGAGAGAGTGGCCACAGGTTCAATGAAAGGAAATTAACAAACAATGAATATGGGCTAGAGAAAACCTAAGATGATGCTACTGATAAATATGAGGTCATCTAAAAGACAAATGCATCAGCCATCTCCTGATCCATCACCTGTGGGCCGAAAGTTCAACAAAAATGAAAGAACAAAAATGAAAGTTCAATAGAAATGAATGTTCTGATGAAAGAACGATGGAAAATACACTGGACCAAAAAACATATCTGAAAATTGAACCATCACCTTTGTGAATGTACAAAATCGATGAAAAAATGATGGTTAACACAATGAAAAACTTGAGGAGCTGGATCCGTTTCGCCAAAAGTGAAGGAAGCCAACAGCAAGCTCCCAGTTGTGATGCACAAGTCAGCGAGATAGAACATACCCTGCTGAGCTAGAAGCTTGAGATTCTACTCAAAACGCACGAATCTCATGAACAATCAAAGAAAACTAAAACAAGAGATCGAAAAATCACAATGGAAAGGAGAGTTCCTAATCGTATCAAAAGTAAACCTGTCTACCGAAAGTGGTATTGGTGCCGGAATCAAACTCAAGTTACAACAAAACCTCTGGAGACAAAACAAAGTTACAAAGGAAGGAGAGTTTGGTATTTGAAGGCAAAGTAAAAAAAAAAAAAAAAAAAAAAAAACTGTGCTCCGAAAATCGTATTAGTGCCGAAGAAAATTCATGGAAAAGCCAAGTCTTGGCGATGTGGTCTGATCGGATGACTGAGAGCCTTAAAAGTCAATAATGTGCTCAATTCATCATTTTGTAAATAAACAAAAAGGTGCAAAAAAAACTGTACAATTTTTATTATGGTTATACTAATAATACTATGGTTAAAGTGGCAATATTATAGTAATTTTTTTTATCGAATTAAAAACCACTATAATTTTACACATTATTAAAAATTTACAGCTGATTTTTACATCCTAATTCAAATGAAAGAAAACTTTGACATATAGCTTATGAATGCAAATAAACAATTAATTGAGGCACCGAGATGCAAAGGGGTGCAAGTGGCCAAAGTAAGATTTTGTGTAAAACTAATTCAAAGTTCAAGTCTTATTGTAAATTCTACGTATGTCTTATGAAAATGCTATTTACACACTTTACTTTGGCATTCATTTGTTTGTTTAAATATGCAGTTTGGAATAATTGTGATTTAAATTGTTTGCATGGTAATTTTTTTTTTATTTGCCCTGCAATCACTTACACCCTTTTACTTCCAAACATGTTACTTACACCCCTTTGCAACTAAAGAATATGCATATTTTCTTGGCATTTACAATAGAGGCAAACAGGTGTAAGTGCACCTAACCCCCTCTGCCACCAAACAAAATGAAGCGTTCAGTTAGTAGTTTTTCTTTACGCCACTATATGTCAGCACATGTCAAGGCTAACACTTGCATCTCTTTACCACCAAATAAAACATTGTTTCCGCTATAATTTTCACTGGTCATCTGCAGTGGTGGATCCAGACGTGCCTTGAGGGGGGGGGGCCAATATTTAGAATGGATAGAAGAATTTTTTTACGAAACCCACGGTAGACTTGTGTTAAAAGTAAGTAAAGGATTAACAAATAAATAAATATGATTAGTTTAGTTACAAATAAGCCGTGGTATTTATTTATTTTTATTCTTCATTTTAAAAATTCTGGTATTTTTTTATTTTCCTCATAAAAAATACTCCACTTAGGGGTGAGTATGTAGGTTTTTCGCCATATGAGTGTTGTAAGAAAATATAAGTTACAATCTAGGCTACCTGGTGAAGATACATACCAAATGTTATCAAGTTATGTCAATAAGTGAGATAGGGGGATTTGTTGATTTCCCTTAAGAATAATATGGAAAATATGTTTTTGGATATTCCCCGTAATCTGTCAAGCCAACTTAAAAAATGAAAATAACAAATTGTTTGTTTTTTAAGATATTTTAGACTAACGCGCCTAAGTTACTGCAATAACACATTAGGCCTATTCCAATAACATAAACAGAACAAAAAAATCCAAAATGCTCTCACAAGCAACACAAACTTTTATGATTTTATGACCTTTAGGGGTGATCACCCCTTGAGATTGTAGGATTAACAATCTAGTCTAAGAATCTTTTTTAATGTATCGTAATTTTTAGCGAGCAGAATTCATAATTCTGTCATGACGCAAAATAAGGCTTACGTTACTTAGTGAATCTCCCACTAATGCTTATACAATGCTAATACTTTATACATTAATAAGTATAAAGTATACGTATTTGTCAAAATTGTTTAGACAATAAGTAATAATTAAAACAACATAGATTACCTTTCTAGTTTCATTTGAATAATTCAATACAATTTGGAAATAAAGTCGGACAATTAAGTTATGTACTTTCAAGTTATTGGCAGATCCACTTAATTGCGCCACTCCCTGAATAAGCCGATAACATCTGAAGGGACACCAAACATGATTTAGATAGAGTCTATATTGATCAAAATTATCTAAAACAATAACAGTTAAATTCATTAGTGATAATACCTTTCTAGTTATGGGAATAATTAGATAGGTACTATTTGGAAATAAAGTCGGACAAAAATATAGCCAACATGAGATTTATTGGCAAATTCGTAAAGGCCTAATTGATGTCCATCTAGTGTAGATGGCATTAAGTGTTTAATAATGAAACTCACAATTCATGTTAATAATTAAAAATACTTATTGAGTTTCATGAAATAATAGTTGTTAAATAAATTAGCCTTATTCACATATACAACTTATACACATTACTGCATTATAGTACGGATTATGCTTAAAATGGACTTTCCATGGTTATGAGTTCATAGTCAGACTTTCGATTCAGCAAATGCTGTTAGTCTACTCATTCTGACCAGTCCAGTCCAGAGTCGTAATTTATGCGGGAGGAGGAAAGTTTCCATAGAGCATACGTGGGTATTACATTCTTTGTTCTTGTAGCAAAATAGGCCATAGAGTTTTAAAAGTTAATATAACATACAATATCAATACCGTAATTTGTTAATGTATCGTAATATTGCAAATTGAAATTTAAAAAAAACTCAAGCTGAGGGGGGGGGGCCATGGGCATGGCCCCCCCCCCCTTGAATCCGCCCCTGCTTTAGACTTAGTAATATCTCGGTAACCAATGGAGATAGAGCAAAGCTTCAAGATACTAAATTGTGTGTTTTTTTTGAGCTAAATCCAATGGTCAAGATAAAAATTAAAAATTTTTTAAATTTACGTATGAAAACTGCAAAAAACCCATTTTTGGGGTACAAAACACCCTAAAACTACCCCTTCCGGTAGGTCGATATGTCTGGTTTTCGAACTCATCCGAGTAAACGTAGGATTACACATCTCTACCAAATTTGGTGTCGATCGGACCGTTTTTACGAGAGTTATCGTGTCTAGGAACACATATATATATATACATATATATATATATATATATATATATATATATATATATATATATATATATATATATATATATATATAAATTTTAATGACTATTATTTTTTGTCTCTGGGCACCTCAAAACGAAAAAGTAACATGGTCCCGGGCTTAGGTCTTACCATGAGACATACGGTAATAGCTTATTCCCTATGGGAAATTCGCTAAAAAACTTTTCTTATTGACATGTTGACGACGGTTGTTTTGGTCAGCTCAGTTCTGCATTACAGTGCATTTTTACTTAGTTTGTGGGACTCCAAGTTAGCACATATGACTAGCTAAAGAAATTTTGTACCAACTTGGTAAAGTAAATTCCTGCTTTCTGAGTATATTTCTATTAATAAATAATGAATTTGCTTTCAGTAGGTACTCGTTTAAACTTGAATTATTTTAAGTTTGAGATTTACCTTCCACTGTTCAAAGTTACAAGACACGCTCTGCAGAAGAGACAAAACATGAGGGAAAATTTTTTTGGTCATGTCCACAGAGAATTTTAAGTTTATCACTTAAAGATTGGACTAAGTGCTGTGTGAATTAGCTCGGTTAGGCCCCGCAAGTAATCTGTACAAATTGTTTGGGTTGTATATTTGTTTGTATGTAGAAGTCTTGATTATTAATTAGTTGAGTCTTTCTTAAACAATAAACAACAACAATTTTCCTATTACCTTTCTTGCTGTCAAAACCTATTAGTTTGTAGTATATTATTGTTTTAGTTTCTTTTGTAGAAATGAATAATACCTTTCTTTTTGCAGTTTAAATATTGTTTAAACTTTTTTTACCAATGTTATTGTTTCCAGAGGTATTTATAAAACCTACAACCTTTGACTATATACACTAACGTGAATAGACTTCTCATAGCATAGGCGTGTTTAAAACCTATTGACGGTGTGCGATCTTCTGCGGCTCACATGAAGTACAAGTAACATATGATAGATGAATCAGTATTACCACTCTTCTCAACCAAGGATGAAACATTTTATAACTGAGGGTTATGTTTATGTTTTAGTACAGTGTTTTTGCAGCACTGTAAATCCAGCTGAAAAATAAAACCTAGATTGCAGTGAATCTGGCACTGCGTACACGAACTTTCCAAGTTTTAGTATCAAACAAAAAGCACTGGATGAGAAGTCTATTCACATTAGTGTACATAGTCAATGCTACAACTATTAGTTTTTTGTTTAAAACTGGAAAATTTAGTTTACTTATATTATTATGTCAATTTATTACCAGATTAATATTTGTATAGCTCTGAACTATAAAGTTCATTCAAATTTATGTTTATTCAATTAAAATAGAATACTGTATTTCTAAATGTTGTAAATTGTTATGTATTTAATTTTTATACTCATCTCCATGGTGAATTAAGTGTAATTAATCAAATTAGTGACAGCAGAATATGTTAAAAATAAAACAATATTGTACACCCTCTCTGGCCTTACCTCAAAGGAGGGGGGGGGGGGGGGGGGTGATGGTGATTGGTATGAGTTTGGATGGTATACCAAACATTGAAAAGGCATCAGGTAATACGTGAATATAAAAATTGATATAAACCCTAAATTGTCACTTAACTTCTACCTCCTACTTCTTGACATTATGGTAACTATTTAAGAACACAGTCAAAAAACGAAACACTATAAGCACTTTGAAAAACTTACACAGAATGGGATATTCAATTTTAAGATTATAATATCCAATATTACAATAAAAATTTCCTTATGAGTTCAGAAAATCTAAATATTACATTTTAGGCTGGACCATATTACAGTATGGCAGTTAACATGCACATAACTCAACCTGCATCGATCAGCCTACCTCTGTTTGCCATGATGTAAATCACCCGAATATACAGAAGCCTGTGGCCATTCATGACAGAGAGCACTCTCAAAATTTTCAACAATGTTTTTCATTTAAAGGAATTTTCAAATTGACTAGTATCACAAAAGATAGAAAGATTAGAGTACCAAGGCCTATCAACTTTTTTTTTAAATCAAAAACTCCTTTCGGACTAAACTCAAGATAACTGATTAAATTTTATATAACATTTTAAAATCTTTAGTTCCACACAACTTACCTACCCAGAAAATATAACTGCTTCAAAAAATCTCCTCTGATAAATTTCTAATGTAAAAATCATTGTTTATACGAGTATTTACATTGTATTTGATATTCTTGATGAAGGCTAATGCCGAAAATTTGAACCTGAATTAAAGCAAATGTAGTAAAAGTTTTTGTATTGTTTTCAAATAGAATAAAAGTAATTAAATGTGGAAATTAACTGAAAATATAAGAAAGTCTGACCTCTTTAACGATGATTTCAACTTCCGGCTCGAACAGATTCTGTGATATCATGCTGGACTCGTCACAGTACTGCTTCTTAAGCACCGCATCAAGCCTGCAACAGCCAAGTTAACAGAAAATAGTCAATATGCAATTATTAGGATCTGTTTATAACAGACAATATTGCATACAACTCTTACAGAAATTGCATACTTCCATTCAGTTTAGGATTACCAGGCATCCAGGTTTTCAGGGTCCATTTGGTGTCTGGTGCGGAGTTGTTACTTGTACGGGGTTGGTTTGATGCAATGTTATAAATTTCGTGTCAAAACACACCTCACAACGAAAGAGGATATACCGAGTGTCCCGAAATTCTATTCCCCCTGCTATTTTTTTAAATAGATGTAGACATCAAGATTATCTTTAGGTGATGTCTTAGTGAGGAAATGAGGAAATTTTTGGTGTGTAAACTCTCACCTCAAAAATCGGGGTTTTGGTAGGAAAGTCGATATTTTTCAATAGTATTCTTTAAAACTGGTATATACTAGTTGCAAAGTCGACAATGAGTACAGCAAATGAAGAAAAAGTTGCAATAGCATGTGGTAAGTCTTTTGGGTGTCCACTTTGAGAATTCCCTTCCTTTATGAACCATTGATATTCTAGACTTTGGGGAGTTAATGGCTGTGGGCAAGGAAACGACTAGCTAAGGATATTGAATGGACAGTTGGTTGGTTGGCCATTTAGAGGGCAGAGTGGACTGCCTGTTTGAGGCTGAAAAATCAATTGTCACAGGAGCACGGGAGTTGGCCTTCTAAACAGTCAAAAGGACGTCTGCTGTCCCAGTTTCCACCCTTTTTCCTCCTCTATGTCCCGTCCTTTGGGGGCTTTGCAAAAAGCCCGTTAGAGCCAGACATGCTTACAACGGTTCGGCCGGGGTTTTCTTATCCTCCAATTACAACAACAACAACAACACACTGGCACGATATACAGCATGGAAGTGTAAAGAAATTTTATAACTTAAAACATACTATGGAACTTTTTCGTTAATTCACTACCACTACGTATTTGATTGTGATTACGTTAAATCATACAACACCACTTACGTTCAAGCTCTTACAAAAACTTTGTTTAATTAGGCCTAATATAAAACACATAAACATGAAAAGATAATTAAACTGATTTAAAACTTTTATTAAAAAGGGTAGGTTAGATTAGGATAGAGTAGGGCTGGTTCGAGAGTTGGTTAATGTTGTTAGGTTTGATGAGGAATGTCTTGTTTTTTTTGTATATTTTTGTGCCTATTTTTTGTGTCTATCTACGCCAGAGGCATTTTTTTAACGTTTTGACGGGGAACGGTCCAAACCCCAGTCTTGTTACTATCTAACATCGACCAGTTGTTAGAAAGCATCATTCATTAATAGCCCAATGACAAATGGCTACTGGGTCCGGAATCGATCCTTTAAAAAGCTACTAACTTTCCTCAGGATCGAACCGGCAACCTTTGGATTCAAAGGCGAGCACTATAACCACTCAGCTACCCAGCCCGTTATCTTGTTGTGATTTACGTTTAATAAAATTCACAAAACTTAATTAAGTATATTCCTCATTCCAACGGTGAACAGTATTACTAAAGTGGCTACTAACTGATCACATGCTATGCGGAATACGTATCTTTACGTGATAATATAAAAGTACATGAGTTCCACCAATTGTGAACGATAAGGTAATTGTGCGCATGAGAAACACTACACTGCATGATTTTTATTTGATTTATTTATTTAACGTCTTAACCATTTTTAAAGTATTTTACACTGTGAGACATGACAAAGGTCTTGATGAGTGTTGTTGATCCCTATAGTCAACTGAAAATATTATAAACATTACTAGAAGCATAAGCAGTAAGGCTACCAAGTAGGAACCTTGGCAGCTAGGATGTCCACAATGGTGCAGGTTTGATGACGACTGACGACCGAATCTAACATGGTGATACAAATATTGAAAGTTATCCGATCTGTGACGTTTGTAGGAGGGCCTAAGTTAAATAATTGGTAGCACACTTGCTTGGAAGTTGACAAGATCAGTTTATTCTTTGGGAGTAGCCCCTTGGTCAACACTGATTTTGCTTCTTTTCACTTGTGTTTATGCCTACTGTTTGTATCACTACAGCTTTTAAATTTGAAAAATGACCATATTTTTACCCCAACATGACAATAAAATTGTTTACAATGATGACAACACTAAATTTCCTACGTTGAAGATACTGAGTTTCCAAACACTTGTAACAAAAGTAAAAGAGTTAATATAATAATCATATTCAGTGGGATCTTAATATATGGAACCTGAATATATCAAAATCCTCGATGTACAGTAAACTTCCAATAATCCGGAATCCTATGATCAGGCATGCTTTATAATCTGGCATGACTTTAAGAACGATTATATTGACAGAAACAAAAATAACACTTAAGCGATCGAGTTTGTTTGGGATCGAAAGTCGCCCCGAAGCAACGCTGTGTCGTACAAAGCGTATTCCACAGTCTAATAGGTTATTGGGAGACAGTCATGACACTGCATCACTTAGGTTGTCCGTCTGAACCACCCGGGGCTCCAGTTACGCAAGGAACAGTGGCTTGAAGCACTAGTGTGGATTTATTAGCAGTCGTAGTGGTTGGCATCCGAGTTGACAACACAATCACAGGTGATCGCAGCCATCAGTGCAACACGGACACAGCTGACGATAATGTCATTGACTATACAATGCTGATAACAATAACAAATTGTCAAATTAAATCTCAATCAAATCATAACGGCCGAAATGTATTCCAGAATAGGTATTGGCATGCGTGTTGCTGAGATGAGTCATCTTCGGCCCATATCGGGGGACATAGTTTTATTTCGGAATAGGCCTGGCGTAACAGTAGCTTTGTTACATTTCGTATTCGTGTTCAGTCTGCTAGCGTGCGTCTCTTTAATGTGACGCTGTTTGTACATTTCAAAAACTTTATTAAATAACAACAAAAGCAAACAAAATATCCTCTAAACTAAATTATTCAATTAGTTACACTATAGTACATAACCTCCGTCTTACTGTATCCAAGTTTTCTCCGTGTCCCAGGTGGCCTCGGTCCCAATTACTGTACCTCGATAATGGGGCGTCTAAGTTACTGTACTTTTTTGCGTCTCATAATCATGTACTGTATTTTTCACTAAAGTCGAGTACGTTATAGGCCTACAACAGTTATTATTCTTTAAAAACTTTTTTTATAATAAAATACGTTTTTTATAGTCTTTTTTGTTTAATTTACATTTTTCCTGACATTCATCCTGTAATCCGGCATATTTCGTAATCCTGCATGTGTCAAGTCCCGGATGAGCCGGATTAGAGGAAGTTAACTGTATTAGTTTTCTCATCCCCCTTGAATCTGACTATCAATCTAATGTTATTTCTACCTCTATACATCGGTGGATTAGCAAGGGTTATCTCAATATAACAAACTTTTTTAGCGCTGAAGCACGACCTAACCACCTCTACATATCGAAGTTAAAAAAGAACAACAAGTTGAATCATATAACTCATCCATTTTCTTTCATGTTGCAACCTGTCACTCTACAGACGATGCCTTTTGCTGTGCCTTGTGCTCTTAGCGGTGTTCTTGTTTCCCGTGTTAGCAGTTAACTTATTGTTACGGTAGTGTTGTTCATTTCATTACCTTAAGCGGCCGCTAGCAAGGCCGCTAGCAAGGCTTTGTTTAAAGCCTTTCACATAATTGTCGTGAGTACTAATTTTAAAACCCCATGTTTACTGCATGTATAAGAGTACAAACATCATCTAGTCCATATCGATGCTTATTAAATAAATTTTGTGTTTGCAGCAGTGTTTAGTTTTTACGTCACCAGTCTTTGTCCTGATCCTCAGCTTCTAATAAAAATCCCATTAATGGGTTTATATACAACTTATAATGTTACAGTGGACTATTATATTATTTTGTGCAATAACAAAATGTTGGTTATGTAATCACAGTAAACACGTTTATTCCTCAATTGTTATAGGCCTATTGGAAATAAGTAGGCTAATGGTATTTTGAGGTGGTTTTGAACCTCAGTAGCCTACATCAAAGTTCGTAAAAACTAACTTTGATATAACCAACCTCAATATATCGAGAATAAAAAATATATATTGAAGGCATTGATATATTACGAATATTTTACATTCCCCTACAGGTTAGATATATTGAGGTTCCACTGTATAACAAAAGCATTAACTGACCCATGAAACTCAGCAGCAGTTTCTGATGGGCTGATTTTGTGGACAGTGATTTCACTACCAAACGCATTGTGCATCTTTGACCTGAAACAAGAGAGATACGGTAAATATACAAAATAGAGAAACAGTACTAATTTTACTAGTCTCACTGAAGAATAAAACAGTTAAAATTGCTTTCAACCATGACTTTTAAACAAATACACGTTTTATTCAGAATTCAACAGTCAACAAGGTTATGCTGTGATGCAGGAATGCTGTGATTATTAAGTGACTTAAAGTTAAGGAATTAAAATTTTTCAATAGTTCTATCAAGTGGGTACAATCTACATTATGCTGAATAGATAAATAGTGTTAAACCTTCGCTGTTTTTTATTGAGATTTGAAAGTTAGTTGTTGATTTGTTATGAATTTGTATGTTTATCGCATTGTTATTTACTGTTAGGCTTATTTATTGTTATTGTTTATTTTTTTTTACCATCTTCCTAGCAAGGATTGAAAAATGTAAAATGGTGTAACCGTTGAAATAATAAATAAAAAAATAAAGTGCTGGCGCTGGTACTGTACGTTACGTGAAGGACAAAATAATCACCTTGCACCTTATTATTTGTAGATGATCTAGAAAATTAAACAAAAAATTGTTTAGCTGTTAAAATGATTGAGGGATCATTTAAAAAACCTGTTTTAAACAAAAGTTTGCAGTTTGGCATACTTATCCTTGTACAGTTACAGGTAGGCTTGCCGTTAGGGGTGTCAATCCCGGGCCGAAATTCCGATCCCGGGATTTCGGGATTGGTTAACGTCAATCCCGGGATTCGTATACCATAGGCATATAGGCTATTTTGCTTTGTAATAGAATTTTTTACTCTAACTCACGATCAATTACACAACAATTGCTTACATCTTAAGTATCTTCACCATCTGGAAGATTACTCTTTGCTTATTTATAGCATCTGGTAAAATCATTCCACAATCGACAGCTTTTGTGTTTGGAAATACAATGGTAATAGCCTTCCAAATATTTGAAATATTTCAAATATTTAAATTCATATATTTAATATATGAATATGTAGTTTCAAATATTTAAATACATTGCTGCCGTACCTAACTTACCACGCGTATGACTTTGAACCTACATTTATCGTTAGAAAGTCCTCTCGACTTCCTTTTGACTGTCCGTTTGATTATCCTTTTGACTATATTTCCTCAAACTACAAATAAATCCACAGAAATGAGTTTGGGTTGTGACACTCCATTGAGACCATTGTTAATTTTATGACATACCCTTCTTAAAATACTACAATCAACTATTTAATTGAAATTAATCTGAGCAAAAAACGGCCATTTTAAAGCAACATTAACGTAATCGTTCTTTAATATTACTGGTTTACATTAATTATAGTAGTATAATACTACTTCAAGAGTCAATGCGTTTTATCGAAATTTATTTGTCACTAAAATAATAACTAAACACCATATTATTCCATTTTATAAAACATTAACGATAGTTTATTGACATCATATCATTAAATATTTTCGTGAGAGCCTGATAGCAACTAAATATATTGTGACTTAGACCAAAATGAAATCATCAAATATGGTGTTAGGCTACATCAACTTTGGGAAAGAAGAGCACCGGGAGTTTTGAGCGATAAGAAACTATTCTTAGCGCTATAGGAATAATTCAGATATTGATGCTTATATGCGGCCAATGCGAATGGTTTCAAACTTTTGAAATAAATTTTCATGTTGGGTTAACGAATCTTATCAAGTTTTATTTGGAGTTACACACCGAACCACTTAAAAAACTATGAAAAAGATGATTTTGACAATCCCGAAAATCCCGGGATTGAAGATTGAAAATCCCGGGGTTTTTAGGTTTATCCAAAAGTGCTCGGGATCCCGGGATTCGGGATCCCGGGATTGACATCCCTACTTGACGTGTCCTGGTTTAACCGGGACGGTCCCGGCTTTTTGCTGTTGTCCTGGTGTCCCGGCCGGTTTGGCTTTTGTCCCGGTTTTTTTTGTAAAAATTAAAAATATACCCCCGTCGCAGCAGACCTGCGTACTCAGCGAATTTCCAATGGAATTTCAGATTATTTACTTTCCCCATAAAAACACCATAGGATCGAGTATGTAGGTTTTCTGCCATTGGGTGTTGTTAGAAAATCTAAGTTAATCAATAATTATTGGTGAATGTAAACACAAAATTGTATCAAACTCTGGCAATTTTTTATTTTCCCCATAAACCCCATGGGGGTGAGTATGTAGGTTTGCTGCCATATGGGTTTTGTAAGCAAGTATAAGTTAAACCTTATATAGATCATGTACATTCCAAATTTGATTAAGTTATGTCAATAAATAAGAAAGATCACAGAGTAAAGGGTTTTCTTGATTTCCCATAAGAATAACATGGAAAACACATTTTTGGATTTGCCCCGTAACCAGTTATGCTATGATAAAAATTCAAAATACCAAATTGTTTGTTTTTTTAAGCTCTTTTAAATGGTTTCAGTTAAAATTGATGAGTTTTAAAAATTAAGGTCAAAAAATGCAAAAAACCCATTTTTGACCCCTTTGAAACCCCATAAAACCCCGTTCCCATAACCCGACAATGCTGGTTCGCGAACTCATGAAAATAGACCTGGTCTTACACCTCCATACCAAATTTCATCAAAATCGGAGGTCCCCTTCAAAAGTTATCAGTACCACGGACACATAGATATATAGATATATAGATAGATATATATATATATATATATACATATATATGAAAATGAACGAATGGTGTTTTTGGCTTCTGGGGACCTCAAAATGAAAAAGTAAAGTGGTCCTGGGCTTAGGTCTTACCATGGCTACTACCGTAATAGCGTATTCCCTATCTAGGGAAATTCGTTAAAACAGTGATTTATTAGTAAAAAATAGTTTATTTATTAAATAAATATACTTGAAAAATATTTTACAGAATATTTGGAATGTTTCCAAAAAACCATCAGTTTGATTTTATTGTTATAAACATCGTTGTCCATAAAAGTGACATGAGGTTTACAAACGGTTAGATTTAGGGTAGATTATTATTACAGTAAGTTTTTTAATTTTATCGTTGTTGATTCTATTGTTTTCATTGCACAATTTTATTCACAAATTAATCAAAATTTAACACTGATAATAATGGTGGAGCAGGATAACGGAGTTACGCCCCTACTTTAATTACTGACACAAACCAGCTATTTCAAGTTATTTGTCAGGATCATTAATCTATACTTATTTAATCCGCTAAGGGTTTTTTTGTGTAGAGAACTCCTTTTACAATCCTCAACCGGTTTTTGATGTCGTTGGATAGGGTTTGGTCAACTAACTACAGAGTTGTTTCCGCCAAAAATTGATGAAAATCGGACTTAAAATAAGGGCGCTATAAATAAATTAAATTTGAAATTTTTCCATTGGAACAACACTGAGATTGTTTTGAGCATTTCGGATGTCATTGATTTAGAACTATAACTTAATGTAACTTTTGTTTTGCATCAAAATAAATTGCTCGAAGTCGAGCAACACGTGCACTAGTTATTAGTTAATAGTTCAGTGAACAAAGGCTAAATGGGATTAATTATTGATGGTAAAAACAGTGTGGTCTTAAGAGACCGAGGTCATACAAGTGTTTAAAAAATGTTTTTAAATGGTCCTAAGCTGAAAGATTGTTAATAATTTTCATGATGTTAACAATTGATACCTCATACAAAATACATTAGCCTATATTATTAGGCCTAACTTTAACTGCTAAATGGCTCAGAGACCAGGGGATCCTGTTATATATAGGGCTATAGTAGGCCTATGGAACAGTTTGGGTAAGGTTTTGGTTATGTTGGTTAATAATGTTATAAAGTCGAGTCAATTAAGTTATTTTAACAGAATTCTTACAGCCGAAGTGAATTTCTGTGACCAAACGGACACAGCTGGAGGTAGGCCCTGACATTATTTCATGTTTTCAACTTTGCTGTGATGCTCTTCTCCTTTATAGACCCTAGACTTAGCCTTTTATGATTCACACTCGATCTCCAAGAAATAAAAAAATGCATTTTTTAAGGATCAAGCTGATAGGAAAAGGGTGGGATGAATAGGAAGAGTGCAGTATATAATTAAAAGTTTACACTGCTCTTTTTTACTTTTTAGAAAATTATTTTGTGAAACGTATTAAAATATTAGGTCATCTTTGGTTGTAGCAAGTTGAGTCAGTATCACATAACCTATGTAAGCCTAAAATCAATAATTGCATGCAAAATTAAAATTATTTTACATCCACAGACTAAACGTCAATGTTTGAATTAAAGATAACCTTGTTTTAAAAGAAATTTTAACTTACTTTTTAAATTTAAATTTTAAATATTTTAAAACAGTCTGAAATCATATAATGACACAGATTACAACTAATAATTTGGAAGTTAAATGTTTAGAAAATATTTCATTGAAGTGTTGAAAAAAGTCTTTACTGTTGATGACACCGAACTAATCTATAAAATTAATTTTAGGGACTATTTTGTGCGAAAAAAGAGAAAAGGGAAAGGGGTGAGGGGAAAGCAATTAAATGAAAACAAAATGAAAAGAAAATAATATTGACAAATGTCAGCTGTCAGAGTTCAGTGCTACTGCAATTGGTTCACCACTTTTGATTAGTATACTATGTGAACAACAGTATTATGTTTAAACATCCTATTATGTATGCAGCTTATGATAAGATTCTGAAGATTTTCCATTACAATTGGCTAATATTTTGAGTGTTTCAGTTTCAACCAAAGCCATACTAGATTATTCTAGTATGGCTTTGTAGGCCTATCATTATAATATCATATTGAAAACGTCCTGATTAGCTCTAAACATGTTTGTGTTATCATTGACTATGGATACTAAATTATCAATAGTCAATGGTGCTATGGTTTTTAATTTTTTTTTTGTATCTGCGCCAGTGGCATTTTTAACGTTTTTACGGAAAACAGTCAGGTCCAAGCCCCGGTCTTGTTACTATCTAACATCTTCTAGTTAGGAAGCATCATTCATTATTAGCCAACTGACAAATGGCAACTTGGTCCAGAATTGAAACTTTATAAAGCTACTAACTTTTCTCAGGATTGAGCAGGCAACTTTAGGTTTCAAAGGTGAGTATTACAACCATAGCCAGTTATAGTACTTAATAAAGACTACGAATAAAATCCAAAAATAAAATCAAAAAATAAAAAATAAAATAAAATCAATGTTTGTATTTTAATACTTTTTAATATAAGTACTTATTTACGTATTTACTAACGGCAATGTGATTTTACAAATACTACACCGTGCAGTGCACCAAAAATAATATAGCTTCATAAAGTTGAACAATGCAAAACTATCAAAAAATTCACACAAATATATTGTTTTATGGATAGCAGAAATAAAGAAAAATACACAGATTTAAATCAAAATTAGAGAAATGTACAACATGTATCCAGAGGGATTTATATGGACAGTAAATTATAACAAAAATAAAATAGTACCCCGTCAACCTTCAAACTCAGCAGATATTTCCCTATAAAACCCATGGGGTTAAGTATGTAGGTTTGTCGCCATGTAGGTTTTGTAAATAAATACAAGTTAGACCCTAACTAGTAAATGTGTATACCAAATTATATCAAGCTATGGTATTCTTTTCATTTTCTCCATAAAACCCCCAATGGGGGTGAGGGTGAATACATATAGATTTGCCGCAATTTTTAGCTTTGTGAGCAAGATATAAATTAGTGTAAAACCTTCTTAATATTAACTTACATACCAAATTCTACTATGAAATGTCAGTAAATTGGCAAGATAAAATGTTTTGTTTATTTCCCATAAGAATAACATGGGAAACATATTTTTTATTTTCTCCGTAACCATTTAAGCTAAGTTAATAATTTAAGATACTAAATTGTTTATTTTTTTAGTTTGTATTGAATGGTTTATGTTAAAATTGCTGGACTTTAAAAATTAAGGTAAAAAAAGCCAAACCATCCATTTTTACCCTCTTAAAACCCCATAAAATCCCATTCCCATCGTTCGATATTTTCTGGTAAATGTGAACTCATTCAAGTAGATGTTAGCTTATCTCTGAACCAAATTTCATCAAAATCGGAGGTTCCGTTCTAAAGTTATATTGTTTATGGATACACACACACACACACACATATATATTTAATATACATACATATAACTTATATGAATTTGAACGAATAGTATTTTGGCTTCTGGGACCCCAAAAAAATCATGGTCCCGGGCTTAGGTCTTACCGTGACTACTACC
This sequence comes from Neoaliturus tenellus, assembly GCA_030545055.2. Taxonomy (NCBI): domain Eukaryota; kingdom Metazoa; phylum Arthropoda; class Insecta; order Hemiptera; family Cicadellidae; genus Neoaliturus; species Neoaliturus tenellus. The sequence continues at coordinate 264,774,616 of CM061532.1, forward strand.
GTAAGACATAAGACATAAGACTTTATTTATCATTAGGCACGTTACATGCATTGACAAGTCATTCATAATAATTATAACATCAAAGTTATTAGTCATTTTTTTACATACGTATCACAGTCATTCTTAATAAATAAATAAATACAATAATCAAATAAATTAATAAGTAAAATAGTGGTAGCAAGCAAATATGGAGGCTTCAGTGGAAACTCAATGGACATAAGTTACACCATACACAACAAAACAAGTTACAAGTAACAAGTTACAAGTAACAAGTTACAAGTAACAAGTTACAAGTAACAAGTTACAAGTAACAAGTTACAAGTAACAAGTTACAAGTAACAAGTTACAAGTTACAAGTAACAAGTGAATAACTAGAAAAATAAAATTCAAATTAGCCTAACAACAAAATATTACTATTATCACAATGAAACCTACACTACCGTAGTAATGAAATTAATTTATGTGTAAAACCTAACATAAATTTAACTACAAACAAATTTAAATGATATTTCTTCACTAAAAAATTATTTTTTATCTCCTTAGATTTATATAAAATTGATTCTGAAATGCAAATAATTTCTGCAAAAATGACAAATTATCCCTGGAGAATTGAACCACGGATATTTGTAAAACGCCTGCGCGACAAGGGTAGGCCACCCGCGTTTTAACCAATACAAAGCATGAAAATGAAACATCAGCGGCGCGTACTGGCGATCGGGAAACTACTGCTCCCATGATTTATTTCGGTACGATCTCTTTCTATCTTCAACTTATGACCTATACAATTGTCATTCTGTTAAATATTCTTATAATAATATTTTTGTTAATTTATTTATTTTGGTTTTTTTAATAAATTCTTTGGGGGGCGGCGTCCGGGAGTCCTTATGGGCGAGCCGCCACTGCTCCCATCGCCAGAGTAAGCTCGCGACTGCACAATCTTTTTAAATTCCTTGGTGTTTAAAATAATGTTGATACTGCCAATAAAATAAAAATCATACATTAAGTTTTGTAACCTTTACTTTTATTAACATGTCCAAGAGAGGGTAAAATTATAAAACAAACAACTAACTAGGCTGAATTTATTAAAAAGGCTAGACCATAGGCCTAGTTGCAGTCTGATAAAATTAGGCTACATAGATTTAAAAATACAGTAGTTTAAATATCATGCAATTTTACAATTAAAACTACTTCGTCTTAATATTTTTTTTGTAAAAGTAAGTATAATAAAACGAGCTCTACCACACCCTGTAAACATTGCTTGACACTTGTTTACTGGCAGGAAACAATGATAACCAATAACTGGACCTATCGGAGGGGGCCAAAAATAAGTTTGCTGGTTGGTCAGAAAAAATCTTTTACGCCACTGCTACTCAGCTAATTATTCTGAATAGTTACTGAATAGGTAGGAGGTGGTATGAACCATTTACTGTATTTATAATTTATATATGCATTTTAATATTATTTCCTCTAGGACAATGAAAATATTTGGTGTGAATATTTTTGTAACTAGGTCGGGCGCCTTCGGCGGCCTACCACGAGGGCGCTGAGGGCGCCTGGGTAGGAGGGTTCACGGGGACAAGTCCCGGTGTCCCGGCGAGCCAGTACGGGCCTGAATAAACACAATATTTTGTGACAAATGACCGTTTGACACATACGTCCATTTGAAATGAACCGTTTGTCCGTTGGTGTGTGGGTCCGTTTGAATGAACGTTTTTGACACATAGATATAAACAAGAACTTCCCTTAATTGTTTATAACTAACTATGTTTTACATCGTGTGCATACAATGTAAAACTTTGTCAACGGAATACATTAATTATAATTATTAAATTCAACTTTTTCATGACACGATGTTTTTACACTTTTTAATACAATATTTAACCTCGTTGCTTATTCCCTATGGAAAATTCGCTAAAAACGGACTATAACAGTTGTTTTTTAATCAGTTTATTTTTTGAACTGTTACTTTTTAACAAGGAATAAGTTTGGCTTAAAAATATAACAGCTGACTAGGATCGAGTCAAGGTCTGTAAAGGAATCTGATACGCGAACATGTTTGTCAAGACGAATTTAAATGTTTTGTTTACAGTTTAAAATTTTTGTTGACAGTTTAAACCCCAACTCGTTTTTGGCTCGTTTTTGTAACATTGTGTTACCGATCCAGATGTAATAATTGTTTATATCTATGATGGTCGGATGTCGTTGATTTAGAACAAAATGTAGTTTTTGTACTGTATCAAAATAAATTAATTGAGGAGTTTGATGGAAAAACGACCTCAGTCCAAAAAACGTGTTTTGAGATAATCGACTTTGAATATTAAACTTATGTTTTATAGGCTTTTACCAAATTGCATTACCCTTAGGATAGTTATACTATGCAAGATACATTCTTTTGGATTAAGAATATAATCTTCATTTTTTTATATGTCCTTTCCATCAAAAGTTATTGAACAAAATTTGAAGCAGAGTCAGAGGTCGTTTTTCCATCAAACCACTTTTTCAATATTAAAAACTTAAATTTTATGCTTTTAAACTCATCAAAGTGGATAAAAATAAAGTAAAATAAAATATTTATTCAACCTAAATTTATATGAAATAAAATCAAATAGGTCTAGCAACGGTTTCATTCATTAAAACTTAAAATAAACTTGTAGAGATACAATGGTCCATCAAAGACTTTACTGAAGGTTTTTAAACATTTAAATGACAGATAGCTTGTTTAAACATCAATTTTCACACATAGAAAACCTATACAACGTTTAGCAATAACCCATAATGTTTGTCTACACAAGAATGTTTCCTCCAGCTGAAGCCAGGACAAGGAGACTATAGGCCAGGGCCAGGAGAGCCGCATCCCATAAGAGCAATGGTGTGACTTTCTGCGACATCCATGGATTTCGCCTACCGGCAAGTGTTGCCAACAAAACAGCAAACAAAAATCGTTCTCGTTTGCGTTGGGAATTTTTGTCTCAACAATTACTAAAATAAGGGATTTCAAAGCAAAATAGGGTAGAATTTATGGTTTTAGATTTACCTTGATTGATAATTTGTAATTTGGTCATTACCTAATGGTTTGTTATCAACTAATAATCCAAATTTAAAGTAGAGTAATATGGCGTCGTTACGATAAATATCGTACCCGTGGCAATACTGCTTCATTCTCTTTCTTAATCAGCTGTGTAATGGTAAATATTATAACGTAACTTGACTTCCGTTTTAGTTTAGATGCTTCATATCCGGAACACAAAAAAAAGCTATACGGCTGACCTTGGAAGAAGTTATGCTTCTTCCTTTACAGACCTTGAAGCCAGGATGCCTCGTAAAAGCTGACAGCATTCAGAAAAAAATTCATAACTCAGCGAAAACACGACCGTCTCGCCGCAGTAATGCACCTGACTTTTTTTTGACATTTTGGAACATGTCTGATGGAACTGTGACTATTTGTCACGTTCCAGTGAAAAGAACGGATAGCTACGTTGTAGCATGGCTTCAGAATACATCCAATCAGCCATCTATCTTTTAGGTAGCGTTATAGCTATTTTGATTTGTGTTTTAATTGGTAGACGCTCAACTCAATGCACGGAAAAGCAACAAGGCTGAAAGTCTACATTTTTCGAAGTCATTAAACAATACGTTAAACACTCATCTCTCATTCATACTTGGTTATATAGGCCTACAACTACCTATTTAGTTAGGTCTCCATTAAAGATGTTAAAGTACATTTGGCCACAGTCCCAGAAAATATTATGTTTCTATTTCGGCATTAATTTTAACTGTCATACATATAAAACTAAACTACTATTTAGGACCGTGTGTAAAATTGTTACACAGTATTTTTATTAAATGAGTTATAAATAATAAACTATTTTATTGAAATAGAAAACTTACATACAATTTTTAAAAGCTAAGGTCCTTTCCATGAAACATCAACAATTTTACTCATGGTATAACAATACTTTCAATGAAACTTGATGGGTATTATAGTGTAAAATCAGTGATAATTAATTGAGACAGTAGGCCTACTTGGTTTGATCACTTATGGTATCACTTATGCATCACTTAAGATGCATTATTTTAAAGTGATAAATTGTAGGGCCTATTAGATAACTTAAGTTGTAGGCTACTTCAAATTAGAATCATACAATAAGTTACTACTTAGTTTTTAGCAAATTTCCTTAAGGGATACACTCAAGAGTGTGGTTTTATTATTAACCTTTTGTTGTTAAAAATTAATATCTAGGCCTACACCATAACAATGACTTGATGTAACTTTGGAAGTCACTTAAAATATATATTTGCTATCTCATAAATTTAAGTGTAGAAAAAGACATAAAGCGCATTAACACATTAAGATTTGGTCACAATCGTACTAACATCTTATTAGAATCATTAGATAACTTCAGAAAAATATCCCTAACATTTAAAAAGCTGTGATACATAGCTAGCCTAATTGCTGCAAGCTTTCAAACAAGAATAAATTAAGCCCAAGTCTCATTATGATTATACTGAAATATTTGGTAGGTTAGTAAGTCAGTTCAAGTCTTTCACTCATACTCAAACACCTCGTGGAACTCAGTCAGAAAAGAGCCACAACAAAGGAAGCAACAAGTAACTTAAAGTGATGTAACCGTTCTACCGAACCTATTCCTTACTTTGTCACTGGAACAATCCGGATCGTGAAAGTAACCGTTACAACGTCAAAAAAAGTCAGGTGCATTACTGCGGTGAGACAGTCGTGCGAAAACACAAGATTTTGACATGAAACAAACACTGCTGCAAAGAGGATAAAATAACGGATCATTTTAAGCGTTTTACCGGAAAACGACCTCAGTCACCTTAGGTCGTTTTTCCACCAACCTCCTCAATTGTTCGATCTCGAACACCACGCAGACTATAAACAATGTATACAGAACCTGCTATAATTTGACAATAATTCAACATATGAATAAGTTCTACGAAGAAGAGAAGTCCATTGTCAAAGACAGTCACAGATGTAAACAAAAACATTTTTAAGAACATATTTGTAATTAATTCATTAATTAACTTTTTTATTATTCATTTATTATTTTTTAATATTTAAATATCAACTCTTTGTATTTATATTTCGTTGTTTGTGTCTCTTGGTGAGCATGTTTTTGGGCTGTTACGTTATATTTCATGTTTGTTGTTCAACTTTTCGCTGTTTTAAAAATAATTAAAATTTTTTTGATCTTGTAGGATATATTGTAATCTTAAATTATGTTTCGCAATTTAACTATGAATAAACTGTCAATACAACAATATAAGTTTCCTTTATTCGGTACAAGAGGGTGTGTGTGCGCGCGGTGGAACAGCCAAACCAGCTCTGTGCTTCTGCAGTAAACCAATCTCCAAACTCCAAATGGGTGTGTGGCTGTGATTGAAGTTTTAAATGTTGTGATTGATTGTGTTTGTTTATCAAGGTGAAGGATGCCGTTGCGTCTTAAGGACTTTGTTTGATTTAGGTAAGATATTCTTTTCTCATTCCATTATTTATTATTTTTTACTTATTCTATCTTAATGTATGCGAGTTATAAAATTATACAAACAGAGTGTAATGGTAAAACCTTTCTTGTTTTAATACTGACCCTCTAATAAATCTCGGCCCTAGCTACTTTATAGCAAATATTTCAAACAGCATGATAAAGAAAATAGGCCTAAGTCCTATTCTATTTAACTGGAAAGGAACTGAGCAGACTCCATCAGTCAGCTCCTAACTTATATCATCAAAACCAGCAATGCCTCTAGGCCTATGAAAACCAGTACACCAGTTTACACCTTTGTTTACCAGGTGTGTTTACACCAGTGGTTGACAACCAAAAGTTGTTGACTTTTGCCATATAGATAAACAAGGTAGGCATTAAACAGTAGGCACCTTGCAAGGTAGGCAAGGTAAACAACATGTACATTATTCACATAAGCAAAAATTCATTGTTAGCATGTACTTTTTTTTGCTTTTTGTATGTTTAATGGTAATTTGTATATGTATTGTAAATTTGGTATGTTGCATGGTAAATTTTGCATGTAATTATTTATTTTGCACTCACAGCATTCTTGCATTGTTCCACATGAATCTTTTTTTTTATATGTTGCTGAAAACTGCCTAGCCTCTGCATGTATTTATTTTTACTTACTTGTATTGTATTGTATTGTATTTTGAACACACAATCATTCATATTGTATACTTGTGTAAACATGGCTGCTGCCGTTGGAAATAAATAAATAAATAAATATAGGCTGTTTTCAACTCTTGGCTGTCAACCTCTGGTGTAAACACAGCTTTAGGCCTACCTAGACCTAGCCTTCTTTATAAAATTTTAAACGGTCTAACTTAAGTTATTTGACCAGTGCTTTTATTTTTTCTTAAAGGCCTAGTGTAAGTATTTAATTTTGTTAACAAACAGTAAATTCTTAAACAAACCGTAACTTAGGATAGCCTAGTTAAATCAGTCTTCTGCTTGTGCCCGATATAAATTTAATCAATTTTACCCATTCAGATGTACATTGAGCTAACTCAGGCCTTACTAGAGTAGCCTAGGTACCTAAACTAAGACCTAATTATGCCTACTCAATGAATACGGTAGGCCTACCCAATTTCATGATCGTTGACCGTTCAATGTTGGGCAGATAGGCCTAGTGTCAACAAACCACCCTATTAACACAAGATGCAGAACTAGTTTATACATTATGACCATAGTTGGTAACACTAAGCATTTAACAAAATCTATACTTATTTAATACGCTAAGGCTTTTTTTGTCTTGAGAACTCCTCCTACAATTTTCAACCGATTTTAAAGTTTTTGGTGTCGTTGGATAGACATAAGACATAAGATCTTTATTTCCGTGAAATATTCAGTTGAATACATTGGATTCGTCACAATTGTGTTATTTATTATAGGCTATTAGATCTGTAGTTGTTGTGGATAGGGCTTGGTCTGTAGTTGTTTCCGCCAAGAACTGATGAGAATCGGACTGAAAATAAAGGTGCTATCAATCATTGAAATCTCAAAATTTCCCATTTAAATAACATTGGGATTGAATAACTTAAAGCATTTTAAACATCTGTTAATAATCAGCTGTAAATATGTGTGGTTTTTGGTGATTACAGATATTCACAATATTGGATGAGTCAGATGTCATTGATTTAGAGCTAAAAGTAACATTTGTGTTGTATTAAAATAAAGTGCTCGATTTCGAGCACCACGTATACTAGTATTTAATGTAATAGGCTGCTATCAAGCAATTTTACCTCATATTGGATCGATCTGATGGACATATGGACCGAATAGACGGATAAATATATTGCAGTAAGTTAGCCTCTATCAAATCTTTATAAATATCGAATAAATGTTAGTCAATACTTGTATCATTTAAAAAAATGTAATTAAAAAATTTAGTTTGACAAAATTGTATAATAATCCAACTATCATAACGTAAACTATTAAGTAGTATGAAAAATCAACCTCTATCCAGGATACTTTATATATAAGAGTAGACCACATAAGTAGAATGCATTACGTAATTGGTCTTTTTATTAACGGTAGCGGTGAGAAGAAGGTCTTTTTATTTGTTAGGGTAGGAGAAGAGTACATAGTAGGCAGATTATGTTATTTCTTTATAGTGGCTCTTATGCTTTTCAGAGCATATAAGCACTTGGGATAGTTTCTTGCTAAGGGCCTCTATGGGGTTATAAAATTCCATGTTAATTGTTTGTCCAGAGTAATTCCAAGAAATTTTGTGGTGGTTAATCCTGTTGTTTCTTCTATTGAGTGGTTGTTTTTGGTTTGAAGTTTATGACTATGGTTTTTCTGTTTATTTTAAGATTAATTTCGTTGCTTACTATTGTTAAAGTTTTTCTGTATTTCTTCTGTTTTGGCTGAATCATGTGTTGGAGTGATGATTGTGGTGTCGTCTACAAATATTATGCATGAACTATCTTCTGATGAACTATTTGGAAATGAATTAATATAATGTTAAAAAAGGATCGGTCTCAGAATCGAGCCCTGAGGGATTCCTTGATATACGTCTGTCCTGGATTGATGATCTAAATTGTACTTCGTAGTTATTTTGGGTTTGTTCCAGCTCCACTCATTGTTTGCGGATTGATAAATAACAATTTATTATGATTAGTAATGTTTCGATTTTGTTGATTTGAATTATGTTTGGTTATACTTGTTTTTTATTGTAAATGTGAGAAAGCTTTAAGTTACATAAAGCTTTACATAAACAGGAGTATTAGTTATAGGGATGGTCTTGGTTATTTAGGTATAGATTGAATCGACAGTTGATATGATAGATAAATCGATCAGATTAATCTATATTTTCATTCGATATTAGTGTATGAAACCGCACCTGTTATTGCCATGCTCAAATTCATGTACCCGAATTGTAAGAAATTTACAGTGAAAGTTCGTTCTACTCCATCGTAACTTATTATCAATGGTTGAAATTTTGATTTTGCGATAATGTTGCTATTTTATCGATACTACAATGAAACAAGACAAGGATTTCATCACATGATTTAGTTTTGTACCAGTACAAAATTTAGCCTATAATACCTCTCGATACCGTAGTAAAACCTACTACTGTGTACCTACATCTGTCGGCAACACACGGACGCCACTACGGCACTTTTCGCCGCTGTGTTCGGACTTTTTCAAATGTTTAAAGAGCCTTCGCTCATGGGGATTCCTGTCGACTGCTAAGTACAGTCAGTTTTCCATTTTCTGTAGGCTAAAGGCCTGAAATCGATCTATATTCAACGCGAGATCTGTGGAGTGTACGGAGAAAACATTGTGAGTGATGGCCGGTACAAAAGTGGGTTAGGGCATTTAATGATGGTTAAAAGGCATCGTTTTGCTTCACGATAATGCCTGTCCACATGTCACTTATCGAACCCAGGATTTGATCAGAGAATTTGGTTGGGAACAACTTGATCATCCTCCCTACAGTTCCCTTCTAGTGCCGAGTGACTACCACATTCATTTAAAGAAAGGCCTAAGCGGTGTGCGCTGCAACAATTACAACGATGTCAAAACAGCTGTATTGGAGAGTTTCTCATGGCATTCGGCAAAATTTTATGACAAAATTGTATAGCTAATTTTACGATATGGAAGTGCCTTAATAATTGCAGAAATTATGTGGAAAAGTAAAGTAGGCCTACAGGCTTTCATTTAAAAGTAAAATTATTAAATAATCTCTCTTAGTTTATTTTATTTTTTCAAAACGGTACGTACTTTAAAACATGCCTCGTATGGAAACGTTACTTATAGGCCTATTGGTAATTATATACTTTAAAAGTCCAACAAACAATATGTCCTGCGTTAGTATGAAAAAATTAACACATGTGGAGGAAAGTATTTTCAAGCAAACATTAAAATGTCATTACAGTAGAAGCTCTCTAGTCTGGCCTCGGAAAGCTTCAGCCATCAGATAATTTTTGCCTTGGTCTTCGGAAATGTAATGAAATGACTAATAAAATAGACACCAGTCAACTGGTTCCATGTACAGTAAAAAAATATACATCTGTTCAATTGCCAATTCCCATAGGGATCAGTTTCAGGCCTTTTCTAAAATATTGTGCTCCTTTACTGTTTTTATCATGATATTTTTCCTTGGTGTTTCCCGCGGAACGGTCATCAATGTTAGGTTGCGGGTGTTATGTCACTAGACAAATCCTGGGTCAATCCGTCCCATTTCTAGTTTTAAGTCCTTCATTGACATGACAATTGATAGGTAACATAACTAATAATAATCAAGAATCAAGAATCAAGAATCAAGAGTTTTATTGTCATTGACCTCATTTACAAGGAATAGACATAGTCAAATGATTAACCTAAATTACAGACTTAAATACATATTTACAATAAATGTACAAATAATGTTAAAAAATCAGTTGCTAATTCACTGAAATGTAATGTTGACATCAGTTTCTAAAAATTCCCTGATATCATAGAATGGATTATTTGTCAGCCAATCCTTCAATGCTCTTTTAAACACATTAAAAGAAACCGTCCTAGCTGATAAAGGTAATTTATTAAAAAAACGAATACAATTTAACTTGTGACAATTTCCAATTTTACTTAGTCTATAAGCAGGGATCTCAAGTTTAAGTTTACCTCTGGTCTCATAGGAATGCATATCTTGCCTAATACTGAAGTTTTGGAGATTTGATTTTGTGTATAATAATATATGACTGATATACAAATTCACAACTGTCATGATTTGTAATCTGACAAAGAGGGGTCGACAGTGCTCCACAGGGCCCACCCCACAGATAGTACGAATCACTTTTTTTTGCAAAATTAAAATTTTCTTAACAAAAGAAGAATGTCCCCATAATATAAGACCATAAGATATATGTGACTGAAAAAATGCAAAATATGTCATTCTTAAATATTCATCAGTTACAAAATCTTTCAATTTCCAAATTAAATAATTGACTCGAGAAATTTTTTTACATGTATATTCAATCTGTTCCTGCCAGTTGAGTTTGGAATCTAAGTGAAAGCCCAGGTATTTTACAGATTTTTTTTCAATATCATTTGAAAGGCCAATGAGAATGTTTTGAGTTTTATCCTGATTGCATTTAAGCTTATTGGCCGAAAACCACAATGATGTTGAGTCAGAAGCTTCTTTTGCAACTGTACTAAGTGCAAAAATATCTTTGTGAGACGCAAGTAACGTAGTATCATCTGCATATAATACAGAATCAACCCCAATATTACTAGGCAGGTCATTAATTGAAATTAGAAAAAGAAACGGTCCAAGAACCGAGCCCTGTGGAACTCCCGCTTCAACCCCCCTCAAACCAGAAGTCCTCCCACCAACAGAAACATACTGTTTTCTATTTGTCAAATATGATTTGATAATTTTCAACTGAGAATTTTTAATGCCATAAAATTCAAGTTTTTTAAGTAAGATATCAAAGGGGACGCAATCGAAAGCCTTAGTCAAATCAAATAATGTAAGAGAAACAGTCTCTTTTTTTCCAAAGAATTTAAAGACTTATTTACAATATCAAGAGCAGCTGAAACTGTTGATTTTCCCTCACGAAACCCAAATTGAGAATTAGTTAACAAGTTATTGTTTTCAAAATATTGACTAAGTTGCTTAAATATAAGAGATTCATAAATTTTGGAAAAAATTGGAACCACCGATATAGGTCGATAATTTTGAGGAGCACGTTTATCGCCTTTCTTAAACACAGGTACTACCTTAGAAATTTTTAAAAGATCTGAAAAATAACCAGATTGTAAGGATTTGTTGATACAGAATGCCAAAGGTCTGCTAAATAAGTGTATTGTCTGTTTGAGAAGGTAATTTGAGATCCAATAAAAGTCCATTGTTTTAGAGTTAGAGAAATTGGATACTATTTTTTCAATATCTGCATGTGATATCTCTTTCCAGTGAAAGTTTAGATTTTTATCTGAAGTACCAAGAAACTCAAATGCAGATTTATTTGTGGGCGAAATACCATCCATTAACTCCTTTACTGAATCAATGAAATAGTTATTAATATTGTCAGCATCCAATTCTACAGATTTAGATTGCATTGGTGAGTTTTCATGGGTGATCACTTCCCAAGCAGCCTTACATCTGTTGGGGGCCCTTTCTATATGCTCCTCAAAAGCTTTTCTCTTGGCTAATTTAAGTTCTGAATTATATATTTTCTTACTATTAAGATAGGCCAAATATGCATCATGTGAGTTTCCAGATTGAGTACCAGTAAGATGTTTGTATACAGTGTAAAATCCCAACATTTTCTCTCTGAGCTTCCTTAGTTCATCATTGTACCAATTTAATTTTCCTTTATTATTTTGTTTTTTGTTTTTGCTATTAACAAGAGGAGAACAAAAATGCCACACATTCATAAACTCTTAAAAAAATTCATCAAAGAGTGTTTTTCCATCTATATTGCCAATTAAGTATTCATCAATTATTTCCCATTTTTCAAGTTTAAGTTGCTCTGAAAAGGCCTTAATAATACTGTCACTTTGTCTGCGAACGTATTGTTTAATTGAATTGAATGGGGTTTTAGGTATAGGGTCAGTATTACAATTGAATTTAAAAATCAAGATATCATGATCCGCAAAACAACCCCCCACTAAGTCAATTTTGTACAAATCAGAAGAAAAGTTGACAATCACATTATCTATACAAGACTTACCACGTGTTGGCATAGTATTGGTACAAACTAAATTTAGACTGCGCAAAAGATTAGCAAATTCTTTAGATGACTTTTTTACCATCGACCCCATTTCAATATTAAAATCACCACAGACAGAAACATATTTACACATCTTTGAAATTTGTTTGAAAACTAGTTCAAATTTTTCAAAAAATAATGATATTTATGCCAATGAAAATATTCATTGTGTGAATTGACATAACATTTATTAATATTTTCCACATTTGTAAATTTCACATTTCCAGATTTTTTACTAAGATCATTGTCTTGTCATTTTATTTAATATTCTAATAACTTTTTCCAGTATTTTCAATTGTTTTTTCATCGTTTTCTTCTTAACTTACTACTTTTTTCTTTCTTCATTCTTCTTATTTCTTTCTTCATCATCCATTTAACACATTTTAATTGCTAGCAATCCCTTGTCCGTTGTCCAGCTGTCTTTTTGGCCCTATTAAAACACCTGAGCTAGTAAATTATGGCGGCTGTGAAATTCTAGATACACAGTTTGGGTCGGTACATTACCCATTTGTAGTAAAATACACTTAATTAATTCATAAATATATCATACATAACATTCATCAACATGTGTGTGTATACACACACACACACACACACACACACACACACACACACACACACACACACACACACACACACACACACACACACACACGTACATTAATAACATCTAACTTGTTTAATAAACCGCTGGTTAGTCCGGCCATTCTAAGTCCGGCGGAGATCCAGTCCCAAGGTGGTTCTTAGATTTCATTGAGGGTGTCTACTGTAGTTAAATAATAATTTACGAGTTGTTGCCCGCCGATACTTGATGGGTGCAGCTAAATTCGTGGCAAGTGCAGCGCTATTCAAATGGTGCGAAATATGTATAAAATTTACTTTTAAATTGCTATATTTTTCTAGCTAAGCAACTGTTTTTACATAATTAAGTATCTGTAGATGTTGGCCTAATCAAAACTTACATTCTCATCTACAAACTATAAAATTTTATAGTTTTAATACTATAACATTGTATAAATTTTCTATCCATTTAAAGGATAATATATTATAATTGTATACGTTTTTAGGTACAGGCCCTAGTAAACCAAATCCTTCTTGAGATTTTGCTTTTCTACTGTATTTAGACTAAATACATCGTGTGTTTTCAATCATCTGATTGAAAGCGTGTAAAATAAACTCATTGCAAAAGTTTGAAAATGTCAATATTTTTATTTAAGAAATTATTATAACGTCAAAGTGATTAAAACCTGCTAATATAGAAGGGTTTAGCTTTTATTTGGAACTAACTGCATGTTAATCGGTCCAGTGGAAGTTTTAGATGAACTGTCTGTAGGTTTCAAAATGTTGGCTTTTTTCTCCATGTTAAATCTCTGTAAAAAAGTTTATTTTCCGTTTTTGGCTGATTTAACGTTTATATTTTCTTAATACTAATAAAACCTGCTTATATAGGACCGAAAATGTTGGTTTTTGTATGATCCGCATATAAATCGGCCCAGTAGAAGTCTCAGATGAACTGTCAAAAGGGGTTTTTACTCTACTGTTTTAAATATATTGATAATTTTTAAATATAATAAGATATTTTTTGTACGGTAACATCAACCTGTGCTGTGTTAATAAACACAAATGACAATGCCATATAAAAAATAACAAAAATAATTTAATATTTCAATTTTGGTCAACTAAAAAACTAATTAATAAAGTGTAAATGAATACAATAAGCTCTCCCAAAGCGCAGAGTCCATTGATACAGTCTGCGGCATGGCAGTTGGCTTAATTTGTTGTGTCATGAATTTAAGACAAAATTGCTTTACTACAATACGTTTTTATATTTTATTCTGGTTACAACACAAGGTCATGAAACTTGACAACTCAATCATATTTCATATTTCTTCTTGAACAGCTCTGCAAAATTCAAGTTTTTAATTGTAAGTTTTTCACTATTGCTGGGTAGTCTTTTTTAAGTTACCTACTTAAGTCATAACACTTTATTAATAGCCTAAGTTTTTCTTAAATATTCTTTAGCATTTTGTATCCTTTTTTCAATAGCAAATTATTTTTTGATATAGACTAATGAAAAGGATTGTCAAAGAATAAGTGGATTATTCTTTGAGGAAAATTGTAAGCTACATTAATAAATCATATTTGCATAAACTGGATGAGTGGCCGCGTAACGCAGAGCTTCTATTTTGGTTGCAGTTGATGGGCCAGAGCCGGATGACCTCAGCCTCAGATAGGCCGAGCCGACACGGAACTCAAGGAACCTCGACGTCCAACCCTGCAAATAATAAGTACCATATTGTCTATTAATTAAAAATGGCAAATAAAAAGGAAAACTGAGTTTGATGCGAGGTCAGATGACGACGAAGAGGACTCTGATGTCAAGCTTCGGTTGCAGAGACCCTCAGGAGAGGCTACCTCCCGATCTCTACGATTACGACTGTCGAGGCCTCAGAGCGAGGAGGAAGACGACGATTACGGTAATGGAGGTGAGGAAGAGGAGCTGAAAAAGACAATCATGATAGGAAGTTCATATCAAGCTACGATTCCTGAAGGACTGTGTAAATATGACGATGCCTTACCTTATGAAAACGATGACAAACTTCTGTGGAACCCAGACAAAATGACAGATGATGAAATAGAATCTTATTTAGTGAAAGCACAGGAACCGATTTTCAGCAATGCTCAAGGAGTCCATGCGATCCCTACCGGTGCTCATACACGAGATGACGAGCAGGCGCTATACCTCCTACTACAGTGTGGCTACAACGTGGAGGAAGCCTTGCGAAGACGGAGGCTCAACGCCATTCCCACCTCAGACACTAGCACACTCTGGTCTGAAGAGGAATGTAGAAACTTTGAGAACGGTCTTCGAGCTTACGGTAAAGACTTCCATCAAATTCAACAAGATAAAGTCAGAACGAGATCCGTGGGTGAACTCGTCCAGTTTTATTATTTATGGAAGAAAACCGAGCGACATGATATCTTTGCAAACAAGGCTAGGTTGGAAAAGAAGAAGTATACTTTGCATCCTGGAATTACAGATTATATGGATCGGTTTTTGGAAGAGCAGGAAAGCGGATCAGCTCGGAACAGAGAGATAGGAGTGCCTCTCCCAACCACTCACACTCGCTGAGTGCAAGCGATTCAAAGCGGAAGCAACAAGTTGTTGAGGATAAGAAGGAGAGTACAGTGGCTGTAAAAGAAAGTACGGCGGGCAGCGTTGAGATCACAGTGACTAAAACCACCTCGGTTCCTGAGAGCCCCAGCAAAGTTTCGGCTCCCTCTGCCACAGCAACGATTACCCAGTGAAATGACTGTTTATGCAAATATGATTTAGTCTCCTATTACAGTCGCAGTACAAATATTTGATACAAGTATAACTTAATGATACTAGCTGAATTGCACAATTGTGGAGATTACCTACATATAGTTGAAATGCCTTATTTATAGACTCATTGGTTTTTATAAATAATTATGTTTGTGGCTGTTAAGTTATCGATATGCAAATTTTTATTCTTGGGAACTGGGTGGTAATTTAAAATTGAGAACCTAGCCTTATATTTTTATAAAATATTTAATTACTATAACGGTGATACTAATTTCAAATTTGGGTGATACTAATTTCAAATTTGAATCATATTCTTTTGTGTATTGGTATAATTTTCATCACTCGGTATGACATCTCACGTTTCAGAGCTATAAAACAAATTTAGCCATTGAGCCTCCATTGACTCTTATGCTATTCTGAGTTGAATCATTGACTATATACACTATTGTGAATAGACCTCTCATCCAATGCATTTAATTTGAGGCAAAAATTTGGAAGTTTCGTGTACGCCGCCACCAGAGTCGCTGCCATCGATGTTGTTATTATTTAGCAGAATTTTAAGTACTGCAAAAACATTTCATCACAACACAAACAAAAACCTCCATTATAAAATGTTTAATCCTTGATTGAGAAGAGTGGTAGTACTGACTTGCCTATCATATGACTCTTGTACTTCCATGTACGCCGAACGAGATCACACCACCGTCAATATGTTTCAAACACGCCTATGCTATGAGAAGTCTACTCACGGTAGTGTACATATTCAAGTTGAATAAGTTAAAAACCATTATATTAGTTTAAATATTGCCTCGCTTTTAAAAATTTTGCATACAAAGGCATTGTTGCTACATAGTAAGTTACCTAATGCAATGCAATATTAAAATTGATGATACCTATAAGTTATTTAAGCCCTATGCCTATTGGTTTACTTATTGTGGTCCTAAGCAAGTAATTGGTTAATCAAATGAAAGTGGGAAGTATTTAAAAGAAAAGTAGAATAATTCTTTAATAGTAAAAAATGTTCAGGTTGAAATAATAAAACATCTTCAAACACAATTCGATTTCGACTGTAATAGTTTACAAGACGGTAAATATATATAAAAGATCTTATAATGGCGATCGATTTCGACCAGTCACACCGGTCATCATCAGGCCCAATCCGAGATTGAGAGAATCAAGATCAAAGCGATCTTGATATTCATGTTATTATTTGAACCTGAATATAAGTACCAGCACGTAAAATGCTAATCAAGAAGTTACTTAGTAAAAAATGTTAACTAGACGCTTAGTGACTGAATCACAGTAACCATAAAAAAGATCTGATCCAAAAAAGAGTTTTGGTAGATTTATTATTTAATATATCTTTGATACAATATTTAAGAATAACTACCAATTATTTAAAAAATTTTATTTACTTATTGATAGATCCGTTAAAAAAGATATTTATTTGTTTGTGGAACCAGGATTTATGTCATTGAGTACTGAATTGAGTAACTGAATAAATTTTAGATATGTATAATATATATATATATATATATATATATATATATATATATATATATATATATATAGTAATATATATATATATAGTAATATATATATATATATATATATATATATAGTAATATATATAGTAATAGATTGAATTTTTTTCAGTTTTACAAACTAATACTGACAATATATAGGCGTAGAATCTGGTGATTGTGTTACCTTTCTGGTGCTTTCGAATTATTTACAAACTTCATTTGCATAAGTTTGTTTTTTGGCATTAAAATAATGAAAAGTGGTTTTTGAAAAAAAAAAATCTTGGGTGGATGTAGTGAACACCTAAACACCAATCTTATGGTCTCGACTGGATAAATTCAACCAAACTTTATGGTCCTTTCTTGGATTAAATTTCTAAAGAGTAATTTTAATTAGTGCACAAATTACAATCTCTAAATACACTAAGGTGTCAATTTTGTGACGGCCATTTGATAATCATCTAGTAAAGTGTTCCATGCATGATGTCAAAAGAGTGAATAATTTTTTACCACCGCTTACATTAATAGTATTTCAGGTGATATATTTTTATAATATATGTAAATTGTAACAGTTTTATTATTTTTGTATTAGAAAATATATTAAGATAATCAAATTTAAGTATAAAGTAAATTATAAGTATGAAATGGAAATATTTATATCATTATAAAATAATATAGTTTTATTTTTGGTTACTACGGTACTGATTGTGTCTTTATTAAGGGTGTCAATCCCAGACCGAAATTATGATCCCGGGATTCGGGATCCATTAATGACTATCCCAGGATTCGTATATCATGGAATTATGTATTATTCATTCAGCAATAAAAATTTGAGACATTTTTCTTGAATTCTCAATAATAAAATAACACAGCAAGTGCTCACAACCCTGAGTATTCAGGGAAAACTCTGTGCTCATCTAGCATCTGGTTAATTTGTTTTACTTATAACTGATATCTTTTGTTTATACCTAATACGCTCCTAGTTTGGAAGTCGGCAATTTTGTTGTTGCAGTACCTCTCGCGCCTCCAATGTTGAACGTACCAGCTACCTGTATCGTTAGAAAGCCCTACATTTAAATAAACAATAATTTTTAAAACTTAAAATTAACAATTACTTTGTTTTGAGTTGGTTTTCAGGCCTGCATTGGGATATTCCTAATTTTTATTACATTCTCTCCTAAACTACTACTCTCAACTATTCAACTAAAAATACTGTAACTCACATTAAAATATACCCCTAAAAATATAGTCAACTGTGGGAAGGATGCTTATCAGAAATACTAAGAAAATACTCGTTGCTTTTGATTTACTGATGCGGATGCGGCCAATGCGAGCTAAACTTTAGGAATAAATTGGCATGTTGAGTTGAGTACAGTCAGTTTGTAAAACAATTGTTTTTAAGGTTTAGTAGTAGTTAAACACAATAAAACTTCAAAAACTATACAAAAAACAATCCAGCTACTCCCGGGATTGAAGGCAAAGCATCCCGGGATTTTTAGGTACAAAAAAATGCTCGGATCCTGAATCCCGGATTGACACCCTTAGTCCTTACACATGTTATTCTAGTTTCATCTTAAACAAGTCATTTTCGAGCACACCAATTAAATTAGTTTTGGAAGACTATTGCTTGCTTCATCTAATGTGGTGTTCTGCCAGATGTGGTAGAAAGCATTTAATAACATCAGTGTCGAGAATCTTTCTTCTTTAATTTTCTGTTCTCTAATTGAAGAGAAAACCTCTTATTTACTATTTCAGAATAACTTCAGCTTTTTAAAACGCTCAGTTAAAATATCAAGACATTAGTTTTTATTTTTAAGTTTTAAAAATCCTGTAGCACCCGTACTTGGTTTGCTTGAAAATGATATGTTTTCTTCCATCATGTCATAGTATACTGTCACAACCTGATCTCACTGTAAATAAGTGTATTGTGAATACAAGCAAGCATTTATCAGACATATTTTAAATAAAAGTTTTTAAAGGATTTCTTTCATTATTCGATAGTCCTAATCTTTTCAATAAATAATGTTTTAAATCTAGGTAAACAAACAAAAAACAATGTCCTCTAAGAACCAAATCTTATAAAAATAATTTAAAAAGTAAAATAAGCTTTTGAAGGTCTTTTAACTACTTTAAGATTTAAAGGCAACTAAACAAGAACTCGACACAGTGAATTATTACCAAGAAGTTTGATAATCATGCCTTAGCAAAGATTAGGAACATTATATTATTATGAACCATTTATGCTACAATATTTAAGCATATATTAAGCATACTCCTCAAGGAGAATGCTTAAGGAGTATGCTTGGGGAGTATGCTTAATCTATGATATAAGTCACATTTTTATTTGTTTTTAGCCTCAACTAAATTATAAACAGGCCTATCTCTCCCTATAAAAATTCAATATACAGTAACTGTATTACATGGTGAACCGAGCACTGTTAATTGACTTAGCAATGGTAGCATTACTCACTCTACTGACTCACAGTTCGGAGCAATTGTTCAAGATGTAGTCTAAATTGTAATATTTCAGCATTTGGTTTCATTTATAAAATTATTTTTGGTTGGTTTATAATATGGTTGATCTTATTTGCTGTTTTCCTGTGTAAACTAAATCCACGTCTGAATGAAACCATCACATATATGTAGCAACAGTAAAAAATTACATAAAGAATTACATTAGTACATACATACGTAGTACAAAAATTACATAAGTACATAAGATTTTTTATGTTTACTTTTTGTTGTTTTTATGGTTTCCATCATAAACAAAAAGTATTATTATTTTATTTATTTAATCATTAATTAAATAAAGAATTTTTTACTTCAAATTGAATTTACCCAAGTAAAAAAACCATCCTGTATTCCAATATTTTTCCTTGCAACAATGTTTACTAATTAGGTATTATTGTTGTTAGATCAACGACAATTCTAACGACAATAGTTTTAACAGTTTTCTGGATTAATCAAGCAATATAAACAGTTAAGCGATAATTGTTTGTTCTACATAACCCTACTGTGTAGGGAATCGAGAAAAGGAAATAACCAGATGAGAATAAAAATCTTTGGGGCATATTGTAGATATCTGGTCAGCCAGTGAAAGTGGAAGGAAAGTGGAGCAGATACGTGTGAAATGACAACAATGCTGATCCAGACCATGAGAGAACGTGAGTCCCCGTGGAATGCCTGCAACTACTGCATTGTCAGAGAACGCATACAAACACTGTCTAGGTTTCAAACAGCTAAACTAGTCATAGAAAAATGATTACGTAATAAACAACAAAATAAAAAATATTAATTTTTAACTGAATTAGACCAAATTTAAAATTATTATAATTTTTATTCAGGATTTGAACGAACTTAGATTTTTCCGAATGTACATACCTGTAATTATGTTATTTTTATTCTAGAACTAAATTATTTGCAGAGTTTGAGTAGGCTAAATCTTTAGAGCCGTGTTTTAATCAGTGCGCATACATTTAAATAGCGTACCTTATATTATCTAAGGTAATTATCGTAGCTGGTGGGGATCAATGGCTGTGTGAAGCCTAATGGGGTGACTCAGCCGCTCATTGACATGCTTAAAGCCTCATTATCCGGCCAATTGTGCGGAGGAGGGTCACACACATCGATGACCATTATTGAGAGGCGACGCTGAAAATGTGGTAAAACTGTGCTGGAAAACTATTATGTATTACACTGTGGTAAATTTGTATGGTTTATTAAATTTTGTTGGATATTATGGCATAAAATAGTATTTTTTGAGAAATGATAATGGTTAGTAAAGACTAATGAATTTTTTACCTTCTAATGAAAAGTCTCCTTCTCCTTGGGTTTGAAGTTAAAGTTCGGAACTGGGTTGGATTTGGATTTCAGATCTGGTATGGTATACTTTTTGATGTAATTTCTCAGAGAGTATCCACCACCAAAATATTTCAGTATTTTAAATTTTAAAAGTCTACTGAACTTATATCGAGAAAATACAAAATAATATTATTTCCTAGTTGTGAGTTGGTGAATCAGAGGGTGGGAAGAACATTAGAAGGAAAACCGCAGTTTTTGTGGAATTGACATCATTTTCACCTTCTTATAACTTACACTTAAAATTTGTTATGTTCAAAGGATCCTATGAAGTGTTTCAGGCATAGAATAGTACTAATAATCAGTTAACCATTGCATATCAAATTTTTCATTTAGCTAACACACAGTGTTATAGTTTTTTTTCCAAATCCCTAAAGAGGAAGTCAAATAAATTTTGTTTAGTTTGGTCTGGTGCGGTTGATGATTATGTTGTTGGCTTCCAATAGAGATGCGGTGTCAGATAATGCAGACAGGAGGTAGGGGGTTATAACGAGGGGTAGGAGAGGAGGGGGATGATAGCCAGGATGTCGCCCCTTACACTAACGGCACACTTACGGCCCTCAACAGCCCTCACACCGGCGACCTGGCCGAGTAGATATAAAAGGATGGTTCTGAAACACTCGTAGTTTTTTTTGATGACTTTTTGCTTCATATGACCACTTTTTTTGCTTCATATGACCACTTTTTTTTCTTCGTATGACCGCTTTTGCTTCAAATGACCACTTTTTGCTTCAAATGACCACTTTTGCTTCAAATGACCACTTTTGCTTCAAATGACCACTTTTTGCTTCAAATGACCACTTTTTTGCTTCAAATGACCACTTTTTGAATATAATCCAGGGAACACTCGTAGTTTTTTTGAGCGCCTTCAGCTTCAAATTGACCGGTTTTTTACCGGATTCTGGTTGGTTTTGGCCAAATATCAGCCCATTTCAGGGCATTTTTCAGGATTTCAGACAGTGATTTCAAGGAGCATTTTGAATATAATCCAGGGAATACTCATGTTTTGTGAGCGCCTTCAGCTTCAAATTGCAATTTTACCTTCAAAGACACATTTTTAGGCCAAAATTCTCCAATTTTTAACCCAGTTTAACCTCTTAAGATCTAATTCCTAAGGCCCAGACAAGCCCTAAAACCTAGCAGCTAAGGCTTTAACCTATCAATAAGCCCAACTAACCATTAGCTTAGACCTAATGTGTTGGACCTAAGATCTAAACCTAAGGCCATGCACCTGAGTCCAAAGCCCTAAAACATAGCAGCTAAGGCTTAAACCTGTGAATAGGGCCGATTAGCCACCAGCTTAGACCTAATGTGTTGGACCTAAGATCTAAACCTAAGGCCTAACAGCTGAGTCCAAAGCCCTAAAACCTAGCAGCTAAGGCTTTGACCTGTGAATAGTTATTAGCCAACAGCCTAAACCTAATGTGTTGGCACTAAGAAGTAAACCTAAGGCCTTGCACCTGAGTCCAAAGCCCTAAAACCTAGCAGCTAAGGCTTTGACCTGTGAATAGGGCCTATTAGCCAACAGCCTAAACCTAATGTGTTGGCACTAAGATGTAAACCTAAGGCTTTGCACCTGAGTCTAAAGCCCTTAAAGCTAGCAGCTAAGGATTTGACCTGTGAATAGGGCTATTATCCATCAGCGAAGGCCTAATGTGCCGGATCTAAGATCTAAACCTAAGCCCTTGCACCTGAATCCAAAACCCTAAAACCTAGCAGCTAAGGATTTGACCTGTGAATAGTTATTAGCCAACAGCCTAAACCTAATGTGTTGGCACTAAGATGTAAACCTAAGGCCTTGCACCTGAGTCCAAAGTCCTAACAGCTAGCAGCTAAGGCTTTGACCTGTGAATAGGGCCTATTATCTATCAGCTTAGGCCTAATGTGTTGGACATAAGATCTAAGCCTAAGGCCTTACACATGGTTCCTAAGATGAAATGCCTTGGACTTAGGTCCTAAAACCTAGCAGCTAAGGCTTTGACCTGTGAATAGGACCTATTTGCGTTTAGCTTAGACCTAATGTGTTGGACCAAAAATCTAAACCTCAGGCCTTGCACTTGAGTCCAAAACCCTAAAACTTAGCAGCTAAGGATTTGACCTGTGAATAGTACCTATTAGCAAACAGCCTAAACCTAATGTGTTGGCACTAAGATGTAAACCTAAGGCCTTGCACCTGAGTCCAAAGCCCTAAAAGCTAGCAGCTAAGGATTTGACCTGTGAATAGGGCCTATTATCCATCAGCGAAGGCCTAATGTGCTGGATCTAAGATCTAAACCTAAGCCCTTGCACCTGAGTCCAAAACCCTAAAATCTAGCAGCTAAGGATTTGACCTGTGAATAGTTATTAGCCAACAGCCTAAACCTTATGTGTTGGCACTAAGATGTAAACCTAAGGCCTTGCACCTGAGTCCAAAGCCCTAAAACCTAGCAGCTAAGGCTTTAACCTGTGAATAGGACCTATTACCCAACAGCTTAGACCTAATGTGTTGAACCTAAAGTCTAAACCTAAGGCCTTGCAACTGAGTCCAAAGCTCAAAAACCTAGTGGCTAAAGCTATGACCTGTGTATAAGACCTATCAGCCCCCAGCCAGGACCTAATGTGTCGGGACTAAGATGTAAACATAAGGCCTGACACCTTAGTACAAAAGCCATAAAACCTTAGTATCTGAAAACTTACAAGGGGGCCGCGATTCACAGCCCCCCATGAATTGAGCAAACATTAGGCAACGAGGTCTTTTTTCTTTGAATATGAAATTATGATCAGAAATGGTTATCAGATTCAGATTGGAGTATTTGAAGACCAACCTCCATCCATCTTACCCAACTCCTAACTACCGCATGGACTTGACCCAAGACCTAAGGCTATACACCGTAGGCTTTAAGGATCTTAGCCCCAAGACCTAGGCCATAGAGTTAAGACCTGAATATTTACAAGGGGGCCGCGATTCACGGCCCCCCCTGAAAAGACACTGTGGTCTTAACCTAATACCTAATACACCGTGGTCTAGGCTTTTAGGTTTTTAGACCAAAGACCTACTACACCATGGTCTAGACCCAAGATCTAAGGTCTGTGGTCTAGGCTTCAGGTTCTAAGCCCCAAGATTTAAGGCCTGCATAGGCATTTAGGTTCTTAGCCTCCAGATCTAAGGCCCGTAATCTAGGCCTTTAGGTTCTTGAATCCAACACCTAGGACCCTACATCATGGTCTAGACCCTAAACCTAAGGCCTGTGATCTAGGTCTCTAAGTTCTCCTCAAGACATAAGGCCCTACACCATGGTCTAAAACCAAGACCTAAGGTCCGTGGTCTAGGCTTTTAGGTTCTTATACCCAAGTCCTAAGGCCCTACACCAGGGTCTAAAACCAAGATCTAAGGTCCGTGGTCTGAGCTTTTAGGTTCTTAAACCCAAGACCTAAGGTCCGTGGTCTAGGGGCTTTTAGGTTCTTATACCCAAGTCCTAAGGCCCTACACCAGGGTCTAACACCAAGATCTAAGGTCCGTGGGCCAGACTTTTAGGTTCTTATACCCAAGTCCTAAGGTCCGTGGTCTAGGCTTTTAGGTTCTTATACCAAAGTCCTAATGCCCTACACCAGGGTCTAGAACCAAGATCTAAGGTCCGTGGTCTAGGCTTTTAGGTTCTTATACCCAAGACCTAAGGTCCGTGGTCTAGGCTTTTAGGTTCTTATACCCAAATCCTAAGGCCCTACACCAGGGTCTAGAACCAAGACCTAAGGTCCGTGGTCTATGCCTTTAGGTTCTTATACCCAAGTCCTAAGGCCCTACACCAGGGTCTAGAACCAAGGTCCGTGGTCTAGGCTTTTAGGTTCTTATACCCAAGTCCTAAGGCCCTACACCAGGGTCTAGAACCAAGATCTAAGGTCCGTGGTCCAGGCTTTTAGGTTCTTATACCCAAGTCCTAAGGCCCTACACCAGGGTCTAGAACCAAGATCTAAGGTCCGTGGTCTAGGCTTTTAGGTTCTTATACCCAAGTCCTAAGGCCCTACACCAGGGTCTAGAACCAAGATCTAAGGTCCGTGGTCTAGGCCTTTAGGTTCTTATACCCAAGTCCTAAGGCCCTACACCAGGGTCTAGAACCAAGATCTAAGGTCCGTGGTCTAGGCTTTTAGGTTCTTATACCCAAGTCCTAAGGCCCTACACGAGGGTCTAGAACCAAGATCTAAGGTCCGTGGTCTAGGCTTTTAGGTTCTTAAACCCAAGACCTAAGGTCCGTGGTCTAGGCTTTTAGGTTCTTATACCCAAGTGCTAAGGCCCTACACCAGGGTCTAGAACCAAGATCTAAGGTCCGTGGTCTAGGCTTTCAGGATCTTATACCCAAGTATTAAAGCCCTACACCAGGGTCTAGAATCAAGATCTAAGGTCCGTGGTCTAGGCTTTTAGGTTCTTATACCCAAGTCCTAAGGCCCTACACCATGGTCTAAAACCAAGACCTAAGGTCCGTTGTGTAGGCTTTTAGGTTCTTATACCAAGACCTAAGGCCCTACACCAGGGTCTAGAACCAAGACCTAAGGTCCGTGGTCTTGGCCTTTAGGTTCTTATACCCAAGTCCTAAGGCCCTACACCAGGGTCTAGAACCAAGATCTAAGGTCTGTGGTCAAGGCTTTTAGGTTCTTATACCCAAGTCCTAAGGCCCTACAACAGGGCCTAGAACCAAGATCTAAGGTCCGTGGTCTAGGCTTTTAGGTTCTAATACCCAAGTCCTAAGGCCTCACACCAGGGTCTAGAACCCAGATCTAAGGTCCGTGGTCTAGGCTTTTACGTTCTTATACCCAAGTCCTAAGGCCCTACACCAGGGTCTAGAACCAAGATCTAAGGTCCGTGGTCTAGGCTTTTAGGTTCTTATACCCAAGTCTTAAGGCCCTACACCAGGGTCTAGAACCAAGATCTAAGGTCCGTGGTCTAGGCTTTTAGGTTCTTATACCCAAGTCCTAAGGCCCTACACCAGGGTCTAAAACCAAGATCTAAGGTCCGTGGTCTAGGCTTTTAGGTTCTTATACCCAAGTCCTAAGGCCCTACACTCAGGGTCTAGAACCAAGATCTAAGGTCCGTAGTCTAGGCTTTTAGGTTCTTATACCCAAGTCCTAAGGCCCTACACCAGGGTCTAGAACCAAGATCTAAGGTCCGTGGTCTAGGCTTTTAGGTTCTTATACCCAAGTCCTAAGGCCCTACACCAGGGTCTAGAACCAAGATCTAAGGTCCGTGGTCTAGGCTTCTAGGTTCTTATACCCAAGACCTAAGGTCTGTTGTGTAGGCTTTTAGGTTCTAATACCCAAGTCCTAAGGCCCTACACCAGGGTCTAGAACCAAGATCTAAGTTCCATGGTCTAGGCTTTTAGGTTCTAATACCCAAGACCTAAGGCCCTACACCAGGGTCTAGAACCAAGATCTAAGGTCCGTGGTCTAGGCTTTTAGGTTCTTATACCAAACTCCTAATGCTCTACACCAGGGTCTAGAACCAAGATCTAAGGTCCGTGGTCTAGGCTTTTAGGTTCTTATACCCAAGTCCTAAGGCCCTACACCAGGGTGTAAAACCAAGATCTAAGGTCCGTGGTCTAGGCCTTTAGGTTCTTATACCCAAGTCCCTAAGGCCCTACACCAGGGTCTAGAACCAAGATCTAAGGTCCGTAGTCTAGGGTTTTAAGGTTCTTATACCCAAGTCCTAAGGCCCTACACCAGGGTCTAGAACCAAGATCTAAGGTCCGTGGTCTAGGCTTCTAGGTTCTTATACCCAAGACCTAAGGTCTGTTGTGTAGGCTTTTAGGTTCTAATACCCAAGTCCTAAGGCCCTACACCAGGGTCTAGAACCAAGATCTAAGTTCCATGGTCTAGGCTTTTAGGTTCTAATACCCAAGTCCTAAGGCCCTACACCAGGGTCTAGAACCAAGATCTAAGGTCCGTGGTCTAGGCTTTTAGGTTCTTATACCCAAGTCCTAAGGGCCTACAACAGGGTCTAGAACCAAGATCTAATGTCCGTGGTCTAGGCTTTTAGGTTCTTATACCCAAGTCCTAAGGCCCTACACCAGGGTCTAGAACCAAGGTCCGTTAGTCTAGGCTTTTAGGTTCTTATACCCAAGTCCTAAGGCCCTACACCAGGGTCTAGAACCAAGGTCCGTGGTCTAGGCTGTTAGGTTCTTATACCCAAGTCCTAAGGCCCTACACCAGGGTCTAGAACCAAGATCTAAGGTCCGTAGTCTAGGCTTTTAGGTTCTTATACCCAAGTCATAAGGCTCTACACAAGGGTCTAGAAACAAGATCTAAGGTCCGTGGTCTAGGCTTTTAGGTTCTTATACCCATGACTTAAGGCCCTACACCAGGGTCTAGAACCAAGACCTAAGGTCCGTGGTCTAGGCCTTTAGGTTCTTATACCCAAGTCCTAAGGCCCTACACCAGGGTCTAGAACCAAGATCTAAGGTCTGTGGTCTAGGCTTTTAGGTTCTTATACCCAAGTCCTAAGGCCCTACACCAGGGTCTTGAACCAAGATCTAAGGTCCGTGGTCCAGGCTTTTAGGTTCTTATACCCAAGATCTAATCCCACACCATGGTCTAGAACCCAGATCTAAGGTCTGTGGTCTAGGCTTTTAGGTTCTTATACCCAAGTCCTAAGGCCCTACACCAGGGTCTAGAACCAAGATCTAAGGTCCGTGGTCTAGGCTTCTAGGTTCTTATACCCAAGACCTAAGGTCTGTTGTGTAGGCTTTTAGGTTCTAATACCCAAGTCCTAAGGCCCTACACCAGGGTCTAGAACCAAGACCTAAGGTCCGTGGTCTAGGCTTTTAGGTTCTTATACCCAAGTCCTAAGGCCCTACACCAGGGTCTAAAACCAAGATCTAAGGTCCGTGGTCTAGGCTTTTAGGTTCTTATACCCAAGTCCCTAAGGCCCTACACCAGGGTCTAGAACCAAGATCTAAGGTCCGTGGTCTAGGCTTTTAGGTTCTTATACCCAACTCCTAATGCCCTACACCAGGGTCTAGAACCAAGATCTAAGGTCCGTGGTCTAGGCTTCTAGGTTCTTATACCCAAAACCTAAGGTCTGTTGTGTAGGCTTTTAGGTTCTAATACCCAAGTCCTAAGGCCCTACACCAGGGTCTAGAACCAAGATCTAAGTTCCATGGTCTAGGCTTTTAGGTTCTAATACCCAAGTCCTAAGGCCCTACACCAGGGTCTAGAACCAAGATCTAAGGTCCGTGATCTAGGCTTTTAGGTTCTTATACCCAAGTCCTAAGGCCCTACAACAGTTTCTAGAACCAAGATCTAAGGTCCGTGGTCTAGGCTTTTAGGTTCTTATACCCAAGTCCTAAGGCCCTACAACCAGGGTCTAGAACCAAGGTCCGTGGTCTAGGCTTTTAGGTTCTTATACCCAAGTCCTAAGGCCCTACACCAGGGTCCAGAATCCAAGGTCCGTGGTCTAGGCTTTTAGGTTCTTATTACCCAAGTCCTAAGGCCCTACACCAGGTCTAGAACCAAGATCTAAGGTCCGTAGTCTAGGCTTTTAGGTTCTTATACCCAAGTCATAAGGCTCTACACAAGGGTCTAGAAACAAGATCTAAGGTCCGTGGTCTAGGCTTTTAGGTTCTTATACCCATGACTTAAGGCCCCTACACCAGGGTCTAGAACCAAGACCTAAGGTCCGTGGTCTAGGCCTTTAGGTTCTTATACCCAAGTCCTAAGGCCCTACACCAGGGTCTAGAACCAAGATTTAAGGTCTGTGGTCTAGGCTTTTAGGTTCTTATACCCAAGTCCTAAGGCCCTACACCAGGGTCTTGAACCAAGATCTAAGGTCCGTGGTCCCAGGCTTTTAGGTTCTTATACCCAAGATCTAATCCCACACCATGGTCTAGAACCCAGATCTAAGGTCTGTGGTCTAGGCTTTTAGGTTCTTATACCCAAGTCCTAAGGCCCTACACCCAGGGTCTAGAACCAAGATCTAAGGTCCGTGGTGGGTCTAGGCTTCTAGGTTCTTACCCAAGACCTAAGGTCTGTTGTGTAGGCTTTTAGGTTCTAATACCCAAGTCCTAAGGCCCTACACCAGGGTCTAGAACCAAGACCTAAGGTCCGTGGTCTAGGCTTTTAGGTTCTTATACCCAAGTCCTAAGGCCCTACACCAGGTCTAAAACCAAGATCTAAGGTCCGTGGTCTAGGCTTTTAGGTTCTTATACCCAAGTCCTAAGGCCCTACACCAGGGTCTAGAACCAAGATCTAAGGTCCGTGGTCTAGGCTTTCTAGGTTCTTATACCCAACTCCTAATGCCCTACACCAGGGTCTAGAACCAAGATCTAAGGTCCGTGGTCTAGGCTTTTAGGTTCTTATACCCAAGTCCTAAGGCCCTAACACCAGGGTGTAAAACCAAGATCTAAGGTCCGTGGTCTAGGCCTTTAGGTTCTTATACCCAAGTCCTAAGGCCCTACACCAGGGTCTAGAACCAAGATCTAAGGTCCGTGGTCTAGGCTTCTAGGTTCTTATACCCAAGACCTAAGGTCTGTTGTGTAGGCTTTTAGGTTCTAATACCCAAGTCCTAAGGCCCTACACCAGGGTCTAGAACCAAGATCCTAGAGTTCCATGGTCTAGGCTTTTAGGTTCTAATACCCAAGTCCTAAGGCCCTACACCAAGGGTCTAGAACCAAGATCTAAGGTCCGTGGTCTAGGCTTTTAGGTTCTTATACCCAAGTCCTAAGGCCCTACACCAGGGTCTAGAACCAAGGTCCGTGGTCTAGGCTTTTAGGTTCTTATACCCAAGTCCTAAGGCCCTACACCAGGGTCTAGAACCAAGGTCCGTGGTCTAGGCTTTTAGGTTCTTATACCCAAGTCCTAAGGCCCTACACCAGGGTCTAGAACCAAGATCTAAGGTCCGTAGTCTAGGCTTTTAGGTTCTTATACCCAAGTCATAAGGCTCTACACAAGGGTCTAGAAACAAGATCTAAGGTCCGTGGTCTAGGCTTTTAGGTTCTTATACCCAAGTCCTAAGGCCCTACACCATAGGCTAGAACCAAGATCTAAGGTCCGTGGTCTAGGCTTTTAGGTTCTTATACCCATGACTTAAGGCCCTACACCAGGGTCTAGAACCAAGACCTAAGGTCTGTGGTCTAGGCCTTTAGGTTCTTATACCCAAGTCCTAAGGCCCTACACCAGGGTCTAGAACCAAGATCTAAGGTCTGTGGTCTAGGCTTTTAGGTTCTTATACCCAAGTCCTAAGGCCCTACACCAGGGTCTTGAAACCAAGATCTAAGGTCCGTGGTCCAGGCTTTTAGGTTCTTATACCCAAGATCTAATCCCACACCATGGTCTAGAACCCAGATCTAAGGTCTGTGGTCTAGGCTTTTAGGTTCTTATACCCCAAGTCCTAAGGCCCTACACCAGGGTCTAGAACCAAGATCTAAGGTCCGTGGTCTAGGCTTCTAGGTTCTTATACCCAAGACCTAAGGTCTGTTGTGTAGGCTTTTAGGTTCTAATACCCAAGTCCTAAGGCCCTACACCAGGGTCTAGAACCAAGACCTAAGGTCCGTGGTCTAGGCTTTTAGGTTTCTTATACGCCAAGTCCTAAGGCCCTACACCAGGGTCTAAAACCAAGATCTAAGGTCCGTGGTCTAGGCTTTTAGGTTCTTATAGACCCAAGTCCTAAGGCCCTACACCAGGGTCTAGAACCAAGATCTAAGGTCCGTGGTCAAGGCTTTAGGTTCTTATACTCAAGTCCTAAGGTCCTAAACCAGGGTCTAGAACCAAGGTCCGTGGTCTAGGCTTTTAGGTGCTTATACCCAAGACCTAAGGCCCGACACCATAGGCTATAACCAAGACCTAAGGTCCTTTGATTAGGCCTTTAGGTTCTTAGACCCAAGTCCTAAGACCCGTGGACTAGGCCTTTAGGTTCATAGACCCAAGACCTAAGTTCTTAGACTCAAGACCTAAAAGCCATATACCGCGGGTTAGGGTTTTAAGCTCTTAGACCCAAGATCTAAGGCCATACACCCCTGGTCTATGCTTTTAGGTTCTTAAACCCAAGACCTAAGGCCATACACCCTGGTCTAGGCTTTTAGATTTTTATACCCAAGACCTAAGGCCCTACACCCTGGTCTAGGCTTTTAGGTTCTTATACCCAAGACCTAAGGCCCTACACCCTGGTCTAGGCTTTTAAGTACTTAGACCCAAGACCTAAGGCCATAAAGTAAAGACCTGAAAACTTACAAGGGAGTCGCGATTCACGACCCCTGAACAGACACTGTGGACCCAAGACCTAAGGCCTTACACCATGGTCTAGGCTTTTAAGCTCTTATACCCAAGACCTAAGGCCATAAACCCTGGTCTATGCTTTTAAGCTCTTAGACTCAAGACCCAAGGGCATACACACTGGTCTAGGCTTTTAAGTACTTACTCCAAGACCTAAAGTCATAAACCATGGGCTAGGCTTTTAAGCACTTAAACTCAATGCCTAAGGTGGTCCGCATGGGCTAGACTTAAGACCTAAGGCCATACACCCTGGTCTAGGCTTTTAAGTACTTATACCCAAGACCTAAGGCCATATACCGTTTTCTAGGCTTTTAAGCTCTTAGACTCAAGACCTAAGGCCATACACCGTGGTCTAGGCTTTTAAGTACTTAGACCCAAGACCTAAGGCCATACACCGTGGTCTAGGGCTTTTCACCGTGGGCTAGGCTTTAAAGCTCTTGGACCCAAGACCTAAAACCATAGGGTTAAGACTTGAAAACTTACAAGTTAATCTCAATTCACGATCCCCGAACAGACACCGTGGTCTAGACCCAATACTTAAGGCCCTACACCTAGACCCAAGAGCTAAGGTCCTTCACCATGATCTAGACCCTAAGACCAATGGCCTTACACTATGGTCTAGTACTCGGCATAAACCGTTTGCAGTTGTGGTTGTTTCATCTATTTCTAGAGTTAAGTCGGCCTCTAAGTTCTTAGACCCTAAGACCAAAGGCCTTATACTACGGTCTAGTACTCGGCATAAGCCATGTGCAGTTGTGGTTGTTTCATCTATAGCTAGAGGAAAGTCCTAAGTTCTTAGACCCCAAGACCAAAGGCTTACACCATGGTCTAGTACTCGGCATAAACCGTTTTGCAGTTGTGGTTGTTTCATCTATAGCTAAAGGTAAGTCCTAGGTTCTTAGACCCTAAGACCAAAGGCCTTACATCATGGTCTAGTATTCCTCTTAAGCCGTGTGCAGTGGTTAATTTGTCTATACTTAGAAGAAAGTCTGCCTTTAAGTTCTTAGACCCTAGACCTAAGACCCTACACCCATGGACTACAACCTGGACCTAAGGCCACATCCCGAGTTTTTGTACTCGTTTAAAACCGTGTGCAGTTGTGGTTGTTTAATCTATAGCTGGGCGAAGGTTGGCCTTTGATAACTGTGTGCAGTTATTACTGTTTCGTCTCGAAAAAGAGAATGTTTATGCTTTTACACCATAACTTAGAACGAAAACCCATGGTCTTATTCCTAAAACCTAGGACCTTAGACCGATACCCTAGGACATAAGGGCTTAGACTTATTGCTTTAGATCTAGGGCAAAAGGAATTTAAATGAGGACCTAAGGCCTCATAATTTAGACCAACCCCAATCCCAAGCATTTAAGGCATTATACCATGGACCTGTATGTATATGACCTTAAACATTTGACCTAAGATCTAAAACTTTAACATAAGTCTTAAGCCCTAAGACCCTACCCCATGGGTTAGTACTGGTCCTACACCATAAGGGACCGTGTAAAATGGCGTGCATAAAGCCAATCACATGGATTATTTGAAAGCCCAGCGCACATGAACACCTGTGTTTGCTGTTGGGCGTTTTTATGATTTGCGCTTTCGGGCGTTTTGCAAACTCGACCTGCATATTGCAAATCGATGTGTAGACGATGCCCTTTAATAATTAACGTCTGCGAACGTTTTTCAAAATCGATGTGTAGACAATGCCTTTTAATAATTAACGTCTGCGAACGTTTTTTAGAATCGATTCCCAGACGCTGTTTTAAAATAATCGACGTGTACGATCGTTTTTCAAAATCAATGTGTACACGATGTTTTTTAATAATTTCCGTCTGCGATCGTAATTTCCGCGTCGAGTTTGCAAAACGCCCGAAAGCACAAATCATAAAAACGCCCAACAGCAAACACAGGTGTTCATGTGCGCTGGGCTTTCAAATAATCCATGTGATTGGCTTTATGCACGCCATTTTACACGGTCCCTCATGGTGTAGGACCAGTACTAGCCCATGGGGTAGGGTCTTAGGGCTTAAGACTTATGTTAAAGTTTAGATCTTAGGTCAAATGTTTAAGGTCATATACATACAGGTCCATGGTATAATGCCTTAAATGCTTGGGATTGGGGTTGGTCTAAATTATGAGGCCTTAGGTCCTCATTTAAATTCCTTTTGCCCTAGATCTAAAGCAATAAGTCTAAGCCCTTATGTCCTAGGGTATCGGTCTAAGGTCCTAGGTTTTAGGAATAAGACCATGGGTTTTCGTTCTAAGTTATGGTGTAAAAGCATAAACATTCTCTTTTTCGAGACGAAACAGTAATAACTGCACACAGTTATCAAAGGCCAACCTTCGCCCAGCTATAGATTAAACAACCACACCTGCACACGGTTTTAAACGAGTACAAAAACTCGGGATGTGGCCTTAGGTCCAGGTTGTAGTCCATGGGTGTAGGGTCTTAGGTCTAGGGTCTAAGAACTTAAAGGCAGACTTTCTTCTAAGTATAGACAAATTAACCACTGCACACGGCTTAAGAGGAATACTAGACCATGATGTAAGGCCTTTGGTCTTAGGGTCTAAGAACCTAGGACTTACCTTTAGCTATAGATGAAACAACCACAACTGCAAAACGGTTATGCCGAGTACTAGACCATGGTGTAAGGCCTTTTGTCTTGGGGTCTAAGAACTTAGGACTTTCCTCTAGCTATAGATGAAACAACCACAACTGCACATGGCTTATGCCGAGTACTAGACCGTAGTATAAGGCCTTTGGTCTTAGGGTCTAAGAACTTAGAGGCCGACTTAACTCTAGAAATAGATGAAACAACCACAACTGCAAACGGTTTATGCCGGAGTACTAGACCATAGTGTAAGGCCATTGGTCTTAGGGTCTAGATCATGGTGAAGGACCTTAGCTCTTGGGTCTAGGTGTAGGGCCTTAAGTATTGGGTCTAGACCACGGTGTCTGTTCGGGGATCGTGAATTGAGATTAACTTGTAAGTTTTCAAGTCTTACCCTATGGTTTAGGTCTTGGGTCCAAGAGCTTTAAAGCCTAGCCCACCGTGTATGGCCTTAGGTCTTGGGTCTAAGTACTTAAAAGCCTAGACCACGGTGTATGGCCTTAGGTCTTGGGTCTAAGTACTTAAAAGCCTAGACCACGGTGTATGGCCTTAGGTCTTGAGTCTAAGAGCTTAAAAGCCTAGAAAACGGTATATGGCCTTAGGTCTTGGGTATAAGTACTAAAAGCCTAGACCAGGTGTATGGCCTTAGGTCTTAAGTCTAGCCCATGCGGACCACCTTAGGCATTGAGTTTAAGTGCTTAAAAGCCTAGCCCATGGTTTATGACTTTAGGTCTTGGAGTAAGTACTTAAAAGCCTAGACCAGTGTGTATGCCCTTGGGTCTTGAGTCTAAGAGCTTAAAAGCATAGACCAGGGTTTATGGCCTTAGGTCTTGGGTATAAGAGCTTAAAAGCCTAGACCATGGTGTAAGGCCTTAGGTCTTGGGTCCACAGTGTCTGTTCAGGGTCGTGAATCGCGACTCCCTTGTAAGTTTTCAGGTCTTTACTTTATGGCCTTAGGTCTTGGTCTAAGTACTTAAAGCCTAGACCAGGGTGTAGGGCCTTAGGTCTTGGGTATAAGAACCTAAAAGCCTAGACCAGGGTGTAGGGCCTTAGGTCTTGGGTATAAAAATCTAAAAGCCTAGACCAGGGTGTATGGCCTTAGGTCTTGGGTTTAAGAACCTAAAAGCCTAGACCAGGGTGTATGGCCGTAGATCTTGGGTCTAAGAGCTTAAAACCCTAACCCGCGGTATATGGCTTTAGGTCTTGAGTCTAAGAACTTAGGTCTTGGGTCTATGAACCTAAAGGCCTAGTCCACGGGTCTTAGGACTTGGGTCTAAGAACCTAAAGGCCTAATCAAAGGACCTTAGGTCTTGGTTATAGCCTATGGTGTCGGGCCTTAGGTCTTGGGTATAAGCACCTAAAGCCTAGACCACGGACCTTGGTTCTAGACCCTGGTTTAGGGCCTTAGGACTTGAGTATAAGAACCTAAAAGCCTTGACCACGGACCTTAGATCTTGGTTCTAGACCCTGGTGTAGGGCTTAGGACTTGGGTATAAGAACCTAAAAGCCTAGACCACGGACCTTAGATCTTGGTTTTAGACCTGGTGTAGGGCCTAGGACTTGGGTATAAGAACCTAAAAGCCTAGACCACGGACCTTAGGTCTTGGTTCTAGACCCTGGTGTAGGGCCTTAGGACTTGGGTATTAGAACCTAAAAGCCTACACAACAGACCTTAGGTCTTGGGTATAAGACCTAGAAGCCTAGACCACGGACCTTAGATCTTGGTTCTAGACCCTGGTGTAGGGCCTTAGGACTTGGGTATAAGAACCTAAAAGCCTAGACCACAGACCTTAGATCTGGGTTCTAGACCATGGTGTGGGATTAGATCTTGGGTATAAGAACCTAAAAGCCTGGACCACGGACCTTAGATCTTGGTTCAAGACCCTGGTGTAGGGCCTTAGGACTTGGGTATAAGAACCTAAAAGCCTAGACCACAGACCTTAGATCTTGGTTCTAGACCCTGGTGTAGGGCCTTAGGACTTGGGTATAAGAACCTAAAGGCCTAGACCACGGACCTTAGGTCTTGGTTCTAGACCCTGGTGTAGGGCCTTAAGTCATGGGTATAAAACCTAAAAGCCTAGACCACGGACCTTAGATCTTGGTTCTAGCCTATGGTGTAGGGCCTTAGGACTTGGGTATAAGAACCTAAAAGCCTAGACCACGGACCTTAGATCTTGTTTCTAGACCTTGTGTAGAGCCTTATGACTTGGGTATAAGAACCTAAAGCCTAGACTACGGACCTTAGATCTTGGTTCTAGACCCTGGTGTAGGGCCTTAGGACTTGGGTATAAGAACCTAAAAGCCTAGACCACGGACCTTGGTTCTAGACCCTGGTGTAGGGGACCCTGGTGTAGGGCCTTAGGACTTGGGTATAAGAACCTAAAAGCCTAGACCACGGACCTTGGTTCTAGACCCTGGTGTAGGGCCTTAGGACTTGGGTATAAGAACCTAAAAGCCTAGACCACGGACCTTAGATCTTGGTTCTAGACCCTGTTGTAGGGCCTTAGGACTTGGGTATAAGAACCTAAAAGCCTAGACCACGGACCTTAGATCTTGGTTCTAGACCCTGGTGTAGGGCCTTAGGACTTGGGTATTAGAACCTAAAAGCCTAGACCATGGAACTTAGATCTTGGTTCTAGACCCTGGTGTAGGGCCTTAGGACTTGGGTATTAGAACCTAAAAGCCTACACAACAGACCTTAGGTCTTGGGTATAAGAACCTAGAAGCCTAGACCACGGACCTTAGATCTTGGTTCTAGACCCTGGTGTAGGGCCTTAGGACTTGGGTATAAGAACCTAAAAGCCTAGACTACGGACCTTAGATCTTGGTTCTAGACCCTGGTGTAGGGCCTTAGGACTTGGGTATAAGAACCTAAAGGCCTAGACCACGGACCTTAGATCTTGGTTTTACACCCTGGTGTAGGGCCTTAGGACTTGGGTATAAGAACCTAAAAGCCTAGACCACGGACCTTAGATCTTGGTTCTAGACCCTGGTGTAGGGCATTAGGAGTTGGGTATAAGAACCTAAAAGCCTAGACCACGGACCTTAGATCTTGGTTCTAGACCCTGGTGTAGGGCCTTAGGTCTTGGGTATTAGAACCTAAAAGCCTAGACCATGGAACTTAGATCTTGGTTCTAGACCCTGGTGTAGGGCCTTAGGACTTGGGTATTAGAACCTAAAAGCCTACACAACAGACCTTAGGTCTTGGGTATAAGAACCTAGAAGCCTAGACCACGGACCTTAGATCTTGGTTCTAGACCCTGGTGTAGGGCCTTAGGACTTGGGTATAAGAACCTAAAAGCCTAGACCACGGACCTTAGATCTTGGTTCTAGACCCTGGTGTAGGGCCTTAGGACTTGGGTATAAGAACCTAAAAGCCTAGACTACGGACCTTAGATCTTGGTTCTAGACCCTGGTGTAGGGCCTTAGGACTTGGGTATAAGAACCTAAAAGCCTAGACCACGGACCTTAGATCTTGGTTTTAGACCCTGGTGTAGGGCCTTAGGACTTGGGTATAAGAACCTAAAAGCCTAGACCACGGACCTTAGATCTTGGTTCTAGACCCTGGTGTAGGGCCTTAGTACTTGGGTATAAGAACCTAAAAGCCTAGACCACGGACCATAGATCTTGGTTCTAGACCCTGGTGTAGGGCCTTAGGACTTGGGTATAAGAACGTAAAAGCCTAGACCACGGACCTTAGATCTGGGTTCTAGACCCTGGTGTGAGGCCTTAGGACTTGGGTATTAGAACCTAAAAGCCTAGACCACGGACCTTAGATCTTGGTTCTAGGCCCTGTTGTAGGGCCTTAGGACTTGGGTATAAGAACCTAAAAGCCTTGACCACAGACCTTAGATCTTGGTTCTAGACCCTGGTGTAGGGCCTTAGGACTTGGGTATAAGAACCTAAAGGCCTAGACCATGGACCTTAGGTCTTGGTTCTAGACCCTGGTGTAGGGCCTTAGGTCTTGGGTATAAGAACCTAAAAGCCTACACAACGGACCTTAGGTCTTGGTTTTAGACCATGGTGTAGGGCCTTAGGACTTGGGTATAAGAACCTAAAAGCCTAGACCACGGACCTTAGATCTTGATTCTAGACCCTGGTGTAGGGCTTTAATACTTGGGTATAAGATCCTGAAAGCCTAGACCACGGACCTTAGATCTTGGTTCTAGACCCTGGTGTAGGGCCTTAGCACTTGGGTATAAGAACCTAAAAGCCTAGACCACGGACCTTAGGTCTTGGGTTTAAGAACCTAAAAGCCTAGACCACGGACCTTAGATCTTGGTTCTAGACCCTCGTGTAGGGCCTTAGGACTTGGGTATAAGAACCTAAAAGCCTAGACCACGGACCTTAGATCTTGGTTCTAGACCCTGGTGTAGGGCCTTAGGACTTGGGTATAAGAACCTAAAGGCCTAGACCACGGACCTTAGATCTTGGTTCTAGACCCTGGTGTAGGGCCTTAGGACTTGGGTATAAGAACCTAAAAGCCTAGACCACGGACCTTAGATCTTGGTTCTAGACCCTGGTGTAGGGCCTTAGGACTTGGGTATAAGAACCTAAAAGCCTGGACCACGGACCTTAGATCTTGGTTCTAGACCCTGGTGTAGGGCCTTAGGACTTGGGTATAAGAACCTAAAAGCCTAGACCACGGACCTTGGTTCTAGACCCTGGTGTAGGGCCTTAGGACTTGGGTATAAGAACCTAAAGGCCTAGACCACGGACCTTAGGTCTTGGTTCTAGACCCTGGTGTAGGGCCTTAGGATTTGGGTATAAGAACCTAAAAGCCTAGACCACGGACCTTAGGTCTTGGGTATAAGAACCTAAAAGCCTAGACCACGGACCTTAGATCTTGGTTCTAGACCCTGGTGTAGGGCATTAGGACTTTGGTATAAGAACCTAAAAGCCTAGACCACGGACCTTAGGACTTGGGTATAAGAACCTAAAAGTCTGGACCACGGACCTTAGATCTTGGTGTTAGACCCTGGTGTAGGGCCTTAGGACTTGGGTATAAGAACCTAAAAGCCTAGACCACGGACCTTAAATCTTGGTTCTAGACCCTGGTGTAGGGCCTTATGTCTTGGGTATAAGAACCTAAAAGCCTACACAACGGACCTTAGGTCTTGGTTTTAGACCATGGTGTAGGGCCTTATGTCTTGAGGAGAACTTAAGAGACCTAGATCACAGGCCTTAGGTTTAGGGTCTAGACCATGATGTAGGGTCCTAGGTGTTGGATTCAAGAACCTAAAGGCCTAGATTACGGGCCTTAGATCTGGAGGCTAAGAACCTAAATGCCTATGCAGGTCTTAAATCTTGGGGCTTAGAACCTGAAGCCTAGACCACAGACCTTAGATCTTGGGTCTAGACCATGGTGTAGTAGGTCTTTGGTCTAAAAACCTAAAAGCCTAGACCACGGTGTATTAGGTATTAGGTTTAGACCACAGTGTCTTTTCAGGGGGGGCTGTGAATCGCGGCCCCCTTGTAAATATTCAGGTCTTAACTCTATGGCCTAGGTCTTGGGGCTAAGATCCTTAAAGCCTACGGTGTATAGCCTTAGGTCTTGGGTCAAGTCCATGCGGTAGTTAGGAGTTGGGTAAGATGGATGGAGGTTGGTCTTCAAATACTCCAATCTGAATCTGATAACCATTTCTGATCATAATTTCATATTCAAAGAAAAAAGACCTCGTTGCCTAATGTTTGCTCAATTCATGGGGGGCTGTGAATCGCGGCCCCCTTGTAAGTTTTCAGATACTAAGGTTTTATGGCTTTTGTACTAAGGTGTCAGGCCTTATGTTTACATCTTAGTCCCGACACATTAGGTCCTGGCTGGGGGCTGATAGGTCTTATACACAGGTCATAGCTTTAGCCACTAGGTTTTTGAGCTTTGGACTCAGTTGCAAGGCCTTAGGTTTAGACTTTAGGTTCAACACATTAGGTCTAAGCTGTTGGGTAATAGGTCCTATTCACAGGTTAAAGCCTTAGCTGCTAGGTTTTAGGGCTTTGGACTCAGGTGCAAGGCCTTAGGTTTACATCTTAGTGCCAACACATAAGGTTTAGGCTGTTGGCTAATAACTATTCACAGGTCAAATCCTTAGCTGCTAGATTTTAGGGTTTTGGACTCAGGTGCAAGGGCTTAGGTTTAGATCTTAGATCCAGCACATTAGGCCTTCGCTGATGGATAATAGGCCCTATTCACAGGTCAAATCCTTAGCTGCTAGCTTTTAGGGCTTTGGACTCAGGTGCAAGGCCTTAGGTTTACATCTTAGTGCCAACACATTAGGTTTAGGCTGTTTGCTAATAGGTACTATTCACAGGTCAAATCCTTAGCTGCTAAGTTTTAGGGTTTTGGACTCAAGTGCAAGGCCTGAGGTTTAGATTTTTGGTCCAACACATTAGGTCTAAGCTAAACGCAAATAGGTCCTATTCACAGGTCAAAGCCTTAGCTGCTAGGTTTTAGGACCTAAGTCCAAGGCATTTCATCTTAGGAACCATGTGTAAGGCCTTAGGCTTAGATCTTATGTCCAACACATTAGGCCTAAGCTGATAGATAATAGGCCCTATTCACAGGTCAAAGCCTTAGCTGCTAGCTGTTAGGACTTTGGACTCAGGTGCAAGGCCTTAGGTTTACATCTTAGTGCCAACACATTAGGTTTAGGCTGTTGGCTAATAACTATTCACAGGTCAAATCCTTAGCTGCTAGGTTTTAGGGTTTTGGATTCAGGTGCAAGGGCTTAGGTTTAGATCTTAGATCCAGCACATTAGGCCTTCGCTGATGGATAATAGGCCCTATTCACAGGTCAAATCCTTAGCTGCTAGCTTTATGGGCTTTAGACTCAGGTGCAAAGCCTTAGGTTTACATCTTAGTGCCAACACATTAGGTTTAGGCTGTTGGCTAATAGGCCCTATTCACAGGTCAAAGCCTTAGCTGCTAGGTTTTAGGGCTTTGGACTCAGGTGCAAGGCCTTAGGTTTACTTCTTAGTGCCAACACATTAGGTTTAGGCTGTTGGCTAATAACTATTCACAGGTCAAAGCCTTAGCTGCTAGGTTTTAGGGCTTTGGACTCAGCTGTTAGGCCTTAGGTTTAGATCTTAGGTCCAACACATTAGGTCTAAGCTGGTGGCTAATCGGCCCTATTCACAGGTTTAAGCCTTAGCTGCTATGTTTTAGGGCTTTGGACTCAGGTGCATGGCCTTAGGTTTAGATCTTAGGTCCAACACATTAGGTCTAAGCTAATGGTTAGTTGGGCTTATTGATAGGTTAAAGCCTTAGCTGCTAGGTTTTAGGGCTTGTCTGGGCCTTAGGAATTAGATCTTAAGAGGTTAAACTGGGTTAAAAATTGGAGAATTTTGGCCTAAAAATGTGTCTTTGAAGGTAAAATTGCAATTTGAAGCTGAAGGCGCTCACAAAACATGAGTATTCCCTGGATTATATTCAAAATGCTCCTTGAAATCACTGTCTGAAATCCTGAAAAATGCCCTGAAATGGGCTGATATTTGGCCAAAACCAACCAGAATCCGGTAAAAAACCGGTCAATTTGAAGCTGAAGGCGCTCAAAAAAAACTACGAGTGTTCCCTGGATTATATTCAAAAAGTGGTCATTTGAAGCAAAAAGTGGTCATTTGAAGCAAAAGTGGTCATTTGAAGCAAAAGTGGTCATTTGAAGCAAAAAGTGGTCATTTGAAGCAAAAGCGGTCATACGAAGAAAAAAAAGTGGTCATATGAAGCAAAAAAAGTGGTCATATGAAGCAAAAAGTCATCAAAAAAAACTACGAGTGTTTCAGAACCATCCTTTTATATCTACTTGGCCGTTAGCCCTCGCTAAACTTGCCATCTCACCTCCAACATTGATACCGAACTCGAATTTATTGCAACTGGGTCTGGTGTGGTGGAATTATAGATGCGATATTCCCTGGTGGGGATTAACGTCCGCACTAGTGAATACTAGTTCACCCATAAGTACCATCCTCATAATTAGACCAATTCGTATATGGGAGGTTGAAACTGTGGTTCGGATCCCACGTTAAACTGTAGGTCCCTAGATACCATTGGCTGTTGGGCTATGAATTAACAGTCCTGTCTAAGGAGAATGTCGGCTTTAGTCAGTAACAAGACTACAAGATCGCGCCACAATCATCCTACACTCATCCTTCATTCATACTTGGCTTTAAACTACCTATTGAGTTAGGTCGCCATTTCAATAAAGGTATTAAAGATAAGGAAAAGCAGGGAGTCCTTTCTGACAGGTGACTTTTCTGGCTGGTCTGATGCTGACACAATACCTCAACGCCATCGATGGATTATTTTGGTGACTTTTAGTGGAGAAGTATAAACGAGGGGAGGAGAGGATATAGAAAGACTATAATGCAGGAACAGTTTGCCAACTGAAATAATTTGTGAAATGAAGATTTCCATCTTTGGTTAATTTAGGGAGGTGGGTGAGAGTATTATATCAATGATAATGGACAATTTTTACTTTCTCCCCCTATACCATAGTATATGGAGAAAGTATTGTTTTCGTCAAAATTTTCGAATTTGAGTTGTTGGTGGATTTATCCATTTTGGTTCCCCCTGAGTCCAAAAAAGTGGTTTTCGGAGTGATGTCTGTGTGTGTGTGTGTGTGTGTGTGTGTGTATGTGTGTCAGGATGTAAACAGAGCTAGAGAATGCCCCAATGGTCCGATTTTGATGAAATTTGGTAGGTAGGTCCAAACCCACGATAATTCCAGGCGTTTTTTTCATTTTTTTGAATTTTTTATTTTTAAGGGTAGTTTACCCCCCAAAACCCTCAAAAATCGTCAAAAATCAAAATTTCTCAAAAACGGCTCTAACGATTTTGATTAAAATTTTGTGGTTTATTAAGCTTAAAATGGTGAATAAAATGACACCACCCGCATCTCCGGGAAAATGCGCGTTCAAAAGTTATGGAGTAAAAAGTGTTTCAAAAA
This sequence comes from Neoaliturus tenellus, assembly GCA_030545055.2. NCBI lineage: Eukaryota > Metazoa > Arthropoda > Insecta > Hemiptera > Cicadellidae > Neoaliturus > Neoaliturus tenellus. The sequence goes on from CM061532.1 coordinate 264,817,333, forward strand.
TCAATTTTTTGAATTTTCAAAATAGCTGTTGTCTCGAAATAAATTTTACTTATCACCATTAAATCAAGCTTAAAAAACTAAATAATCCAGTATTTAAAATTATTGCTCTACGTCAAGTGGTTGCGGAGAAAATTCAATTTTTCGTTTAGCGGTAAACGCAGTACGTTGTTAAAAGTCACAGACGCGCGTACGGTCAAACGAGCGCTGCTCAGCTGGTAGCTATCCGACTGAGTCATCAAGACATTAATGTTTGGAGCTTTTAACACCTTTTTATATATTGTTGGGAGAAAGTATGTGTCAGTTAACTGATACCGTTTATTTTTTTAAGTTAAGGGTTAAATTTTTTTCTCATGATAAGTGCTAATCATCAACTAATTTGTTATATTAACTTATGTTAATTATTTTATGCCCTATGTTAAATTTAAAACGCTACTCAGTTTATTGTTTTGTTATTAAATGTTCCGACAGAGATGTTGTGTGAAATTGCAAAGATAACTTGATAAGTTTTTCAATTTTCCATGTAATTCAAATCTTGGGTGTAAAAATAGAATCTACTGATCAAAATGCAGAAGAATTTGGTGTTTGTTTTTCTAATCATTATTTTCTAAGTGCTGAAATTTTAACAGTGTATTTTCTAAATGCATTCATATAAAATTACAAATTTTTCATTCGGAGGCATGTAAGGAAATCTGGAGGGATGAAGAAATTTTTGCAAACATGTTAGGATAGAAATAGCAAGCAAGGTCAAAGAACTGCTTTTTCTAATTTTGAAAATTGTGCTTTTACTTCCCTGGGTCACCGCGCCTATTGTGAGATAGGCAGTTAATTAGGGCTTTCACAACCTAAATATTATAATGTTACCGGTGAGAAGAGTCACTGCCCGGACAAGTTACCTGTTAGAAGGCCGCCCAAAAAGCTGAAGGCAATTTGTGTAACCAGTCTGCTGTAAAGAAGTTGAGTGTTGTTTGAAGATCAAAATAATTGTTGTTCAGTGTTCCTTTAAATGTTAACAAAAATTATCCTATCTTTAAATAGATATTGAACAACAATAACATTTGTTATAAGTTAAGTAAAAAAAATAACGTCAGACTTGCCGAAATAAAATAAAACTTACCATTTGAAATTTTAAGAGTAATGCAGTTGTTGTGTCGTTGAAAGTTTGGCTGTAAGTTGGAGTACTAAAAGTAGTTGCAAAACTGTCTTTATAAGTTGGCAGCTGTGTTATTTTCGAGGCCAGATCTAAATCCACACAGGGATTTATTTTTCCTTTACATAAATTTTGTTATTCAATTACGATGCAAGTAAATCAAGACCAGCTTAAATTAAGTTTTTTATTCATGTTATTTTTTTATGTTTTTTTTAATTATTAGGATAGAGTACCTAGTCTGTTTTAAGGGTTAAACGTTATAATAAAAAAAAAAAAACAAAAAAAAACAGGTTATTATTAAAAAATTGGTCTAGATTTAACAATATTAATTTTCATCACTAGGAGCTAAAGTGGGTCTTTTTGGTGCGCAATCGTGTTTTTAAAAATGATTAAGCATCAAAAAGACACTTTTGCTCCTAGTGATGAACAACGTTTTTTTATCATAATGCAAAATTAGACTTTTGATTGTTAAAAATATTAACTATTAAGTTGTATTTTCGAGGTTATATTTACAAAGTAAGTAATATGCAGTGTTTACATTTCTGTTATTTACAAACAATGCTCTTTATAACGTTTGAATTTCAAAATTCTGCTCCTCAACATTAATAAATCAATAATAATATACTTAGCAAACAGCTGACTTTTCAGTACTAGGACCTAAAAAATTCTCCAGATGATTTTTCAGTCCTAGAACAAAAAAGAATCGGTTTTGGTACTATTGAGAGAGCAAAAAACAGACTGATTTAGTGCAGAATGATAAGAAAATATAATCTATTCTTTGAGCCTGGGTATGAATTAAATTATTTTTCCTTATTTACCAGTTAATAATTAGTTTGATTTGGTGTCTATTATTTTTAAAACCCCAATTCGCCAGGTAGGTATAAGACCACTATTGTGATCCTCTTTTTGTCAGATACCTTCAAGATTCATTGTATTTTAATGCACTAAATATTTCATAAATGGTATTTCTAATTTATTTGATAGTAAATTTGTCATCTCAATACACCAACAATGTATTATTCGCTTCATCACACGATAAATATACGTCAGTCATGCCTTGCCCTACACTCCTACTATCACGTAATGTGTAGTGGTATAAACAAAAACGGGCCAAGTACCGTGCCTTGCTGTAATCCACTCTAAGGTGCTCCATTCACACTAGTGAAGGTGAGTGAGTGAGCGATCAGCCGGTAGTGTGTAGCGGTGTAAACAATAACGGGGCGAGTATCTTGCTTTGCCCTACTCCGCTCTACGGTGCTCCATTCACACTAGTGAAGGTGAGTGAGTGAGCGATCAGCCGGTAGTGTGTAGCGGTGTAAACAATAACGGGGCGAGTATCGTGCCTTGCCCTACTCCGCTCTACGGTGCTCCATTCACACTAGTGAAGGTGAGTGAGTGATCAGCCGGTAGTGTGTAGCGGTGTAAACAATAACGGGGCGAGTATCGTGCCTTGCCCTACTCCGCTCTATGGTTCTCCATTCACACTAGTGAAGGTGAGTGAGTGATCAGCCGGTAGTGTGTAGCGGTGTAAACAATAACGGGGCGAGTATCGTGCCTTGCCCTACTCCGCTCTACGGTTCTCCATTCACACTAGTGAAGGTGAGTGAACGATCAGCCGGTAGTGTGTAGCGGTGTAAACAATAACGGGGCGAGTATCGTGCCTTGTCCTACTCCGCTCTACGGTTCTCCATTCACACTAGTGAAGGTGAGTGAACGATCAGCCGGTAGTGTGTAGCGGTGTAAACAATAACGGGGCGAGTATCGTGCTTTGCCCTACTACGCTCTACGGTGCTCCATTCACACTAGTGAAGGTGAGTGAGCGATCAGCCGGTAGTGTGTAGCGGTGTAAACAATAACGGGGCGAGTATCGTGCTTTGCCCTACTCCACTCTACGGTGCTCCATTCACACTAGTGAAGGTGAGTGAGAGAGCGATCAGCCGGTAGTGTGTAGCGGTGTAAACAATAATGGGGCGAGTATCGTGCCTTGCCCTACTCCGCTCTACGGTGCTCCATTCACACTAGTGAAGGTGAGTGAGTGATCAGCCGGTAGTGTGTAGCGGTGTAAACAATAACGGGGCGAGTATCGTGCCTTGCCCTACTCCGCTCTACGGTGCTCCATTCACACTAGTGAAGGTGAGTGAGTGATCAGCCGGTAGTGTGTAGCGGTGTAAACAATAACGGGGCGAGTATCGTGCCTTGCCCTACTCCGCTCTACGGTGCTCCATTCACACTAGTGAAGGTGAGGGAGCGATCAGCCGGTAGTGTGTAGCGGTGTAAACAATAACGGGGCGAGTATCGTGCTTTGCCCTACTCCGCTCTACGGTGCTCCATTCACACTAGTGAAGGTGAGTGAGCGATCAGCCGGTAGTGTGTAGCGGTGTAAACAATAACGGGGCGAGTATCGTGCCTTGCCCTACTCCGCTCTACGGTGCTCCATTCACACTAGTGAAGGTGAGTGAGCGATCAGCAGGTAGTGTGTAGCGGTGTAAACAATAACGGGGCGAGTATCGTGCCTTGCCCTACTCCGCTCTACGGTGCTCCATTCACACTAGTGAAGGTGAGTGAGCGATCAGCAGGTAGTGTGTAGCGGTGTAAACAATAACGGGGCAAGTATCGTGCCTTGCCCTACTCCGCTCTACGGTGCTCCATTCACACTAGTGAAGTTGAGTGAGCGATCAGCAGGTAGTGTGTAGCGGTGTAAACAATAATGGGGCGAGTATCGTGCCTTGCCCTACTCCGCTCTACGGTGCTCCATTCACACTAGTGAAGGTGAGTGAGCGATCAGCAGGTAGTGTGTAGGGGTGTAAACAATAACGGGGCGAGTATCGTGCCTTGCCCTACTCCGCTCTACGGTGCTCCATTCACACTAGTGAAGGTGAGTGAGCGATAAGCAGGTAGTGTGTAGCGGTGTAAACAATAACGGGGCGAGTATCGTGCCTTGCCCTACTCCGCTCTACGGTGCTCCATTCACACTAGTGAAGGTGAGTGAGTGATCAGCCGGTAGTGTGTAGCGGTGTAAACAATAACGGGGCGAGTATCGTGCCTTGCCCTACTCCGCTCTACGGTGCTCCATTCACACTAGTGAAGGTGAGTGAGTGATCAGCCGGTAGTGTGTAGCGGTGTAAACAATAACGGGGCGAGTATCTTGCCTTGCCCTACTCCGCCCTACGGTGCTCCATTCACACTAGTGAAGGTGAGTGAGCGATCAGCCGGTAGTGTGTAGCGGTGTAAACAATAACGGGGCGAGTATCGTGCCTTGCCCTACTCCGCTCTACGGTGCTCCATTCACACTAGTGAAGGTGAGTGAGCGATCAGCAGGTAGTGTGTAGCGGTGTAAACAATAACGGGGCGAGTATCGTGCCTTGCCCTACTCCGCTCTACGGTGCTCCATTCACACTAGTGAAGGTGAGTGAGCGATCAGCCGGTAGTGTGTAGCGGTGTAAACAATAACGGGGCGAGTATCGTGCCTTGCCCTACTCCGCTCTACGGTGCTCCATTCACACTAGTGAAGGTAAGTGAGTGATCAGCCGGTAGTGTGTAGCGGTGTAAACAATAACGGGGCGAGTATCGTGCCTTGCCCTACTCCGCTCTACGGTGCTCCATTCACACAAGTGAAGGTGAGTGAGTGATCAGCCGGTAGTGTGTAGCGGTGTAAACAATAACGGGGCGAGTATCGTGCCTTGCCCTACTCCGCTCTACGGTGCTCCATTCACACTAGTGAAGGTGAGGGAGCGATCAGCCGGTAGTGTGTAGCGGTGTAAACAATAACGGGGCGAGTATCGTGCCTTGCCCTACTCCGCTCTACGGTGCTCCATTCACACTAGTGAAGGTGAGTGAGCGATTAGCCGGTAGTGTGTAGCGGTGTAAACAATAACGGGGCGAGTATCGTGCCTTGCCCTACTCCGCTCTACGGTGCTCCATTCACACAAGTGAAGGTGAGTGAGTGATCAGCCGGTAGTGTGTAGCGGTGTAAACAATAACGGGGCGAGTATCGTGCCTTGCCCTACTCCGCTCTATGGTTCTCCATTCACACTAGTGAAGGTGAGTGAGTGATCAGCCGGTAGTGTGTAGCGGTGTAAACAATAACGGGGCGAGTATCTTGCTTTGCCCTACTCCGCTCTACGGTGCTCCATTCACACTAGTGAAGGTGAGGGAGCGATCAGCCGGTAGTGTGTATCGGTGTAAACAATAACGGGGCGAGTATCGTGCCTTGCCCTACTCCGCTCTACGGTGCTCCATTCAGAATATTGATCGCCGCCCACCACTCGCCGCTCTCAATGTTGACAAAGATTTGGTCCATATCGCTCTCGATCCGGCTCTGTTAAACAGAGTCGCGTTCTATTTTTGTTCCGGCATTATTATGTGATACATTTCATCACCAGGAAAAGTCTGATTTTTATTTCAAAAAATTGGTTTGTCGTTGTTTCAAACATGGTGAGCTTTGTTGGTTAGAATATGAAATAAAGTACGGTACAAAATATTTTGAGTGAATCTTTATTAATGTTCTCAATGAATCTTGTATAGATACTGTCATTTGCTTCCTTGGTTGTAAACACACAATTCACTTAGGAAATGTAAGAATCAATCCATTAGTAAGTGTAGTAATTACCAATACGGTAACATTTCATATGCGTTGAAAGGCACTGTAAAAACACACATGCTAATTAGGATTTGTTGTTTTTTTCAGTAATATTGTACGCTGTGACACTTTCATTACCCGTATTGATGAAAATATTTGCCTAAATATAGAAACCCTAGAAAAATAGAAAATTACAATTGACTTGATCCTTTCTTTCACTCGTCTATGAAACAGGAAACCCTTTATTGTTTCAATCTAGGAATTAGCCGCCACTATTTCCGTTCCCGTGTACAAAAAGTTGCGGCGGAACCGTGTAATGTAATGGAAGTCTTGCGGCTGGGGCTGTGGCCAGTCCCCAGACTTGATAACTCGAGTGCGCGGTACTACAGAAACACATTGTCCTCGTCCTCACTACAATATCGACATTTCGATAATACAGTTTGCTGACTGGATCCTCCCGTGTCGTGCCATTCGAGTGTTCAAAAATGTCCGTGATAACGTTTCTTCTTTGCCCACTAATTTATTTGTATCCAAAATGTAAAATTACATACCATGCATGATATTCAAAATCGCTGGGGTTTTTACATCTCGCTTTTGAATCCGAAGATTTCCAGTTCGATTCTGGGATATTTTAGTAGATCTTTAAGGTTTCGTTCCGGACCCAGTGATGATTTTTTTGGGAAATTAAATTAATGATAATTTCCAACAGATTAGATAGTAATAAGTCTTGGAATTGGCCGGTTTCCCATAAAAATGGTAATTAGTGTTAACACCTTAGGCGTTGAATAAAAAATGTGTATTTCTTTTGGGAATTTTGTTAAAAAGAAAATTCAAAAACAAAAGTTAATTCTATAGGAGTTGAAATAAAAAAAGGGCAAGTAAGTTATTCCTCGATCTAGGGAGTTTCGTTAAAAACAAGAAAATCACAAAAGTAAAAGTTAGGATTCCTTAGGGGTTTACAGTCCTTACAACGAGGACATGTTGCTTTGCAAATGGTAAATTTTGACCTGGTGCAGATCAGTTATGGTTGAGTGCATTAGACCAGGTACAAAAAAAGTTTTCCTTATCCGATTTCCATACCTCGACCTTCTGTGCACTCTGTGCTGAAATCGAGTTGTATTTCGTAATCAGCATAACCACGCCGCGCCGTCTATACACTTGTGCCACGTGCAGCATTGGCTTTGACGTAGGCGTCCTCTCCTCTTCTTAGAGATATAAATAATCCATATCCCCCCTGGAGTACTGGGCTGGGCGTCCGCGATGAAGACACTGAAATGTTTCTCGCGCTTAGCCCAGTTCTTTATAAACTTGTTACTTCGGGGGGGGGGGGGGGGGGGGGGGCAAGATGAAAGGAATGACATGTTTAAATTGTAAACCTATCCAAGCAACATCTCTGTCTTTCCCGCTTGATCCGAAATAGGATCGAGTTGGTAATCGACGAATAGACGCAAGGAAAGGTAACGCGATCCAAGGGTAGGAAACGCATCCATGAATAGTTAAGTTTATTTACCGAGAATCGCGTAGTGAAATTTTATACGGAAGCGTCCTAACGGGGTATTTTGATGGTGATATGCGGTTGGCCTGACAAATATCTTTAAGGGGTTTGTTGGGCGGTCATGTGTCAAAGTGTTGTTTGGGTTGTGTATTCTGTTTTATTATTATTTCAAGATGCAGCAAAGAGTTCCAGAAATATATTACATTCCTTGACACACCGCACCATTAACTACTTAGTCTAAAAGTATATTCTGTTTCTGGGATGCTACATTTGTTTGACTGGAGAGATCTGCAATGAAAGAATATCGGTAACTCATCAATTTGTGGTGCGGTGAACAACAATAATAGTAGGTGTATAGTATATTGCACCCATTAATTATTAATTGTGAGAAGACGCTGTACATAACAAAACAAAACGTGTTATAGGCCCAGCACAGTCAACCTCTAAATGTGTTTGCAAATATGTTTATCATGCCAACTGGTAAAAGTTAAACTATTTTCATCACTCCGTATACGAAAGTGACAACTTACCGTACAGCTGAGACCTTGGAAAGTAGTCATTTCCCAAACTGTCACCGTCAGCTGATTTTACTGACCTGTACGGAAAGTAATGTTTGTAAAGGTAAACAAACTTTTGTCCACAAACTTTGTAAAAAACAAACTGTTGTCCAAGGTAAACAAACTTTTCCGTACAGCAACAATCAGCTGGGTTTAAAACAAATTAAATTTTGAATTCCAGCTTTGTTTACTTTGTCCAATGGCGAAGAATTTACAAAAATAATCCTCCTTTAAAACTTCCACATTTATTAATAATTGCGTCGTGATGAAAAGTATCGTTCACAACTCGTCCGGAAAGCCCATTTCCAGGCTCGATAGTGTTTTCCACGCTCGGCTTCGCCTCGCACGTAAAACACTACCTCGCCCAGAAATGGGTCACTTTCCGGACTAGTGGTGAAATATATTATTCTCAGAATACCAGGGCGTGATTTAATCATCGTACTAAATAAACCACTGGAACGCACTCTTAAAATTATATTATAGTAGGATTCACGAAAATAGTCCGATGAGAGTCGATGCATTGTTGCCAGATTTATTCTAAACACATTTTTATATTGTATTACACATGGTAAACATAACCACAAATTGCAACGTTGCAAGGCGAGAGGGTATGAGGGGGGGGGGGGGCACAGCTGTTGAAATTTCCATCGGACTATTTTCGTGCATCTTACTATAGTAAAGTTGTTTACGTATAATGTGAATCGGCAACACTGTCGATGCCCGTTTCAAACATGACAGTTTTCTCCTCGTTTCCACGTGAGTATTCGTAAGTTTGTTATATTTCGATGTAACTGATCGCAACTGTACTGCGCAATAGTGTTTTCAATGATAAACAAAAACGCCACTTTTGAATAATGGAACTCATGCTTATGCCAGAATGAAATCGGAGTTATACAGTATCCCGGCCATATTATAGTTAACCCGATAGAGTTATAGTTAACCCGGCCATCTCGGGACCAGGCCTCGGCCGGTTAATGATTTGGCCGGTTAAACCGATGTAAATTTAATAAAAATTCCAACCTACAATTTCATATGGCCTAAATGCATTTATGGCTTGAAAAAACCAACTATAAATATATTACTCTATATAATTTATAGCTAACATCCGACACCGATGAAATCAGTGACCAAAAAATTATAATAATTCGTTTCCTATATTATCTTTTGGATAGCAGGTCCAAACACATTCACTTCCAATGGCATACACTTCCGTCCAGGACAGTACATTTTATGTGGTTTGAGAACATCATGATATAATGTGGAATTGAATTATACATTAGATAAGAAAACAAAGATTCCCGCGAAACATGGCCGGTTAAAGCAATGTCGAGTTAAAAATGGCCAGTTAAAAAGACGATGTTTTGTGCCAGGGTAGGCCGGTTGAAGCGGAGACCGGTTAAAAGGTGGCCGGTTAAGAGGGAGTCTACTATATACGCTTCTACAAAAAAATACGTTGCAAACGCCACAGCAGCGGGGAAAGACCATAAGACAAAACTTGTCGCAGAGCTGCGAAACGTGAGATTGGCGCGACACAAAACATTATGCTGGCGTTGGGCTTATTGAGCAATAAATCAATTGTTCCAACCTTGAAGCAATTATAGGACACGGGCCACGATCATAGCGACTATACAGGGTGTCCCGGAACTCTCTGGAACCCTTTTGTATATTTGTTCCTTGCATCGAGGCAAGAAAAAAACATCAGACAAATAGGGGTATAAAATGCTTTGTTTAGCCGCTAGCCGCCATTTTTTTTTTGCATATATTAGATTTTATTTCCGTAACGGATGGTTGCATTAAGTTTATATTTGGTATGAACCTTTATCATACCAATAGGCATTTTCAGGAAAACAACAATTTTTGTCTACTTTATATTTTTAAAATGGCGATCATTTTAATTTTTCTAACTCAAATATCTGAAAATCGGTAAATTTTGTAAAAAATGCTCAGCACAAAAAAGTTGCCAAATTTAATTACCTAACCAATAAACCAAGTTTGTAAGGATCTGACAACAAATAACGGAGTTATTGCGATTTTTCTGTTAAAATGGGCTTAACTTGCATTAATTATAATGCAAAATCAATGTTTTTATGGAGAAAAATCGCAATAACTCCGTTATTTGTTGTCAGATCCTTACAAACTTGGTTTCATTGGTTAGATAATGTAATTTGGCAAGATAGTGATTCCACGAATTCCATGCAGGCCTATTTGATGTCTAGTTCAAAAACATCTAGTCGCGGGGCTATGTATTTTACTATTTATTTCACTATCCATCTAGAAATATTTTTCAAATATCTAGAAAATCAGTATTTAGGAATCTAGAATATTGAACTTGTTTAGTTGGTATTTTGATAAAATGTATATAGGCTAAATATTATAGTCAGTAATTAATTGTTCGTTAGGAATGTTTATTGATTTTTTGTGTTCGCTAAACAAGTTCATTTCGCTACTAAATGTTTTGACAGTGTAAAAGTGTCTTTACTTAAAACTTTAGAAAGCTAAAGACACTTTCATCTCTAGTTTCACTATAGACACCTTAGAAGCTTCTTGAAGAAACTTTAAAATCGTATAGACCAAAATCTTTTTATATGAGAGTTCCATTCTAAAATTGTAAAATCCTAACGTTCTTAAGGTTAATTTTAACCGCGCAAAAATTCCAATTACAGTAGGACATCATATTTTTTATCACAAATTTTTATTCAAAACACAACATCATTGCGTTTTCAGCAAATACCTACAGGATATACTGTGATTCTTTAAGAGGGCATTGGAGTCAATCCAATACAGGATACTCTGTGATTCATTGTAAGCCAAACACACAAGATCCGTCTAGACGTACCCCGGAACCCGATGTTGTAACTCGGGAATCCAGTAACCACATGCAAATATGGCGCGGTTTGTGTTCGCAGAAACGTCCCGATTATGCGCGCCAAACAAAAGATCTCTCTCCTGTTTTCACACCCCGGTGGGTTTTGATTATTGCGTACAGCCGAGTCGTAATTTTCTTTCCGGCAGGAGATTAACCCATCATGCTCTCTCATATCGGGAGATGAGATTCGTCTCCGTGTTACCATTAATTATTCAGAACCTCAGAATGAAAGAATTTTTAAGATTGGTGTGGATAACTGAAATTTGTCTCATTCTACTTGAATGTCCACAAAATGATTCGCAGTTACAGTATTTGGCTGCTATAGGTTGATCACTATCGCCAAGCCAACTAATTTTCAAGGCTGGTTTCCTTTTAATTATTAGTCTCTATACATCCTAGGGAAATGATTGTACCTTGGGCCACAATGTACCTTGGACCACCCCAGGTATGTCCCTCTCCAAGCAGGGAATTTCAGTTTTTAGGGTAGCAGTGTATTGGCTTACCTGTTGTAACAATTCTCAGCTGACACTCTATAGTAGTTCAATGTAAAACACATTTTTGTTTAAATTTTACATAAGACAGGTTGGTTATTAAAACATTGTACAGCAGATTAGATAAAAGTAACATAAAATATATAACACACTCCAAGGTCTAACTCTAGACATGAGTCAAACAGTACAAAGTAAAACCAAATCACAATACAACGAAGTTCATAAGCATCCTAGTACAACAGTACAAGGCTGGCAATCTTTTAGAAGCTAAAGTTGGTACCCCCTACTTCTGCTGGAAGATTTTTGAGGATCCTCTCTTTAAGCTAACAGCATCCATTATCCACATTTCGGGTTTTAGTCTGTCATAATATGTGTTTTTCTTGTGTATTTGTTACAAGATAACCTTTTGACGCCCAGTGGAGTATTTTATAACGATTTGGTTCTAAGGTACTATGGCAGCGATGTCTTGTTTTCAGATCCCCAATCCCCAGTAGTTTCCCCAGTAGACACTTCCTATCTGGCGCGTTGTTATGACATATACACAGTAGGGGCTCGGTTTGTAGCTGTAAACAGTAGCAGCACCAGCAGCAGTGACACTCCCTCCCCCTCTAGTTGCTCGGTCTGCCGGTGGCGCGCGACCGTCGCCGGTTGGGGGGGGGGGGGGGGGAGGAGATGTTGCCGCGCCGCGCCGCCTAGGCAGTCAGTCAGTCAGACCACAGTACAGTTACATGCAGCTGTGAAACCGGCGGGCCGCGGTCGTTGTGATGTACTCGACTTGGATTTCTAACCGGTTCTATTTCAACCAACGTAGTTTTCTACTTTTATAACCCGTGCGATTAATTTATTCGTTTGGTTGTGTGTGTTTTGTATTTTGGATATTGTGATTTTGCCATCTGTACCTACGCTTAGTGAGTACATTTTGAGAAACGTCTTAGGTTAGGTTTGTTAATTTTTGTGTATATACTAGTTTTGAAATTGTATATATTTTAGTTTCTCTTATTTTGGTAATGCTCGGGAACGAAGGGGAAATCGTGGGAAAATAGATTGTTTTCAACTTCGGTCCCTGCTGGTACAACGTTTACCAGGGTTTTAACACATTAGTCTATATTCTCGCATTGTTTGAGTTTTGTTTTGATCTAAGTACATTCTCTTGTGACTGCATGCATCTCCCTGTGCAAAAACACAAAAACGACTAGTTATTTTCTCTCTTAAATTTGTATTTTTATCGTCTAAGTTTTTAGTGCTAAATTTCATGTATGCATTTCAGGTGCATTAGTATTATTGTAGTATACATTGTAGTACTACTGTAGCTATATATGATAGATGGCAAGTACATCAATTAATTAAAGTGTAAACTGAATGTATAGGTATCTTTTAACATTTTTTTTTTTAAATTACCTTATAAAGTTTATTGTGCACGATTTATAAATGTATAGAAATGAATACTTGTGTGTTTTAAAACTTATATTTCGTGATAAAATATTGGGCATTGAAACCTTTGGTTTTGCTTTAGGTTAGGTTGATTTACTTTAACAATTTGTATATCCAGCAGTATTCGTCGTCGATGGGAAGGAACAAAACTGCTTATCTGCTGACTATTATCAAGTCAATGACGAAAGAGGATTGGGGCATGGGGGCAAACAATGGTATCTGATATTTACTTTAAAACTCATTTGTCCCATATCTTGGTAAGTTTAGGTACATGAGAATTTTAATGTACTAAGTACTCTTTTTGGGGACTCTTGACAATTGATTGCTTGTCAAATTTTGATTCGATGTCTCAATTACTGCTCACCTTTATTGGCCAAATATTCACAGTGAACATTGAAAATAATCAAATATTGATAAAGATCGTGATGATAAAATTCAATATTATTTACCACCAACGAATACTAGTTCGATGACCATGTTCGGCGAGTGTAGGGGCGGCTTATCAGATCTTTTTGGAATGTGGAGTGTACCATTCATTTCAAGCTATACATTCTGTCACAAAAATTCTTCAACCACCTACATTCAGGGTGTCTACTGGTCACTGAAGTCACCAAAAGTCACAGATTTTAGTTGTTGGTCACAGAAGTCACCAAAAAGTCACTTATTTTTCCTTAAAATGCATGAAAAGTCACAGATTTTTTTTGTATGAATTAAGAAAATAATGCGATTGTGAGCAAAAGTTTTATACAACTATGACAATTTCCCCCCAAAATTTTCTATCTTAGAGACCGAAAAGTCACTGATTTTTAACATTTTTTACCCCCAAAAGTCACCAAAAAGTTACTGATTTTTTTATCTCTTTGGCAGTAGACACCGTGACATTCAAGCATCAAGCCTAGCAACATTTAAATTGCGTGTCTCCAAATTTTTGGAGGAAGGAGGATTCTACTCTAGAGCTCATGGATGAAATGAAGTTAGTTCATTGCTCCTTTCCTTTGACTGGTAGTACTAAATGTTTACACTGTAAGCTATATGTTTAAGCGCGTTTTAAGATTTTTACTTTGACGCATTAAATCTCTCTTGGGTAAGGGATGAAGAGGACGGTGATTGAAAAATAAGAACTGTAGACCAAATTCTATGGAAGAGTTCATAATCAGTGTGGGATCAAAACTCAAATTTCATTCTCAAGGTCTGTAGAGGAAGAAGCATAACTTCTTCCTTAGGTCAGCTGAACAGCTTTTTTTGGTGTTCTGGATATGAAGCGTCTAAACTAAAACGGAAGTCATGTTACGTTGTAATATTTACCATTACACAGCTGATTGATAAAGAGAATGAAGCAGTCTTACCATGGGTACGATATTTATCGTAACGACACCATATTACTCTATTTTACATTTGGATTATTAGGTAATAACAAACGATTTGGTAATTACCAAATTAAGAATTATCAATCTAGGTAAATTTAAAACCATAAATTCTTCCCTAGTTTGCTTTGAAATTCTTTATTTTAGTAATAGTTGAGACAAAAAATCTCCAACACAAAGGAGAACGATTGTTGTTCCTTGCAGCGTCGGCAACACTTGCAGGTAGCAAAGAGTAATATGTTTAATTTTTAACACTTTTTTAACCGACAAAACCTCTGTGGTGACATCCACGGATGTCGCAGAAAGTGACACCATTGCTCTTATGGGATGTAGCTCACCTGGCCCTGGCCTACAGTCATCTTTTTTCATTCCTGCACAAGGGAATCTCACTGAAGGTCTCTCCTTCCTACATTTCGTCCCTGCGTTCACAGTAATCACGTGATAGTCGGTCCGGTCTTGGAGTGCCGGACCATATTCCGGTCGAGCGGTTGAACGATCGACCTTGTCGGCCGTGTCGTGGTCGATTCGACCACTCCTCTAGACTCCGATGCTGCTTCAGCGCTATAAAGTTTAACAGCCCCTGCTACGACCCGAGTGGCAGTTAAAACAATATATTGCCCACTCATTTATTGTACAGAAAATATATAGAACCGCTTGTCTCTCGGGACTGCTCTTCGAGACGTTTATTTCGCAAACGGTTACGATGTGTAATGCTACTTTGAAAGGTTGTAGTTAAATATCTTATCTTATCTTATTCTTATACTCTAAAACAAGCTCCATTTGTCCGGGCAAAGTTTTTTTTCGCTCCAAGGATTTTTGATTTTTTGATTGAATATGGGGGTTTTGGCCACCAGAAATCAATTGGAGCTGGTCCCATAGCTGGGAAAAATCCGGTTTTCGCGCTAGAGCACTTCAAAGATCCCATGTTATCCTTATGGAGATTTTATTGATTGAACAAAAATCAGCTGATAACTGTAGGTATAAACCTAACTGTAGATAACTATAGATATAAGATAACTGTAGATATAAATGTGTTACATCTTTAACCTGTAGGTTAAAAAAAATTATACCAAAGTGCAGCACCCGTCGGCTTGGCGAGTGAGCGAAGCGAACGAGCTCGTCTTTAAAATGGAAGAAGGCGAGTGAGCGGAGCGAACTAGCTTTTTGTGAAAACGAAAGTAATAATTTTACCGAGCTTAAGCTCGGTCCTCCTGGTTCTTCTTATCTAAAACAAGCTCCGTTTGTACGGGCAAAGTTTTTTTTCGCTCCAAGGATTTTTGATTTTTTTATTGAATATGGGGGTTTTTGGCCACCAGAAATCAATTGGAGCTGGTCCTATGTCAGGGAAAAATCCGGTTTTCGCGCTAGAGCACTTCAAAGTTTCCATGTTATCCTTATGGAGATTTTATTAATTTAACAAAAATCAGCTGATAACTGTAGATATTAACCAATGTGTTACATCTTTAACCTGTAGTGTAAGAAAATTATACCAAAGTGCAGCACCCTACAGCTTGGCGAGTGAGCGAAGCGAACGAGCTTGTCTTTAAAAATGGAAGAGGGCGAGTGAGCGGAGCGAACGAGTTTTGTGTGAGAACGAATTAATAATTTTACCGAGCTTATGCTCGGTCCCCCTGATTGGTTTATTGAAGCTCTTCATTTTTGCAAATAACCGTTCGTAGACTACCACACAAACCTTTAATTCAAAACAGCAATGCTTAACATGTAAAAGGTAACAATTTAATGGTTTTAAAGCATAAAAGTAAATAAAATTATCGAGAAGAAAAGTTCACGTACAGTAATTATTTTGGTCTTCTCGTGTGTATTACCTACAACTTATGTTTTTCTTTTACAGAATACATTTCGCTTATTTGTCAATATTTTGTTACATTTTGATTTTTTATTTTCCTTTAGGCCTATACTGGAGTTGGACGTAGGTTATTTTGTACTGCGGTCTTTAAAAAACATCAATTGAAAGAATACTGTTTACTGAACATTAAGTGAAAACTACACATTTATAAGTTTTACGGTTTTTGAGTTGTGCACGCATGTCACCGACGATCGCGGCGAACGCATCTCCGCCCTGTTCCGCAACGCTGGGTTTTGTTATTGCTGTCTAGACGGTCTTTCGGATGACTTATCGCTACAGTGTGATTTCTTTTAAGTTACTGAAAGTATTTCAGACCTCAATATCAATCTCAAATATAAACTAATCGCCGCAGGGCGCTGTAAAACTTGACAGAGTACGTGTAGCTGACCCGCTGTCGAGGCTGCGGGCGGATATGCGTTCACCGCGATCATCGAGAACTAAAAAATCGAAGAACTTGAAACAGGAATTTTCACACAATGCTCAGCAAATAGTCTTCTTTCAATTTATGTGTTTATTTAAGAACCAAGTTCAAAATAGCACAAAAAGTAGGTGGCTTATGTATAAAAAAAACAAAGTACCAAAACTTTTTAGTAACAGATATTTAGGTTCAAAAGGAGTTTGGCCATACTAAACTATTTTTTAGTTTCGGATACAAATTGATAATCATTCACCATGTTACTACTGAATCAGTTCATCTATAATCGCATGGGTTTCTCACATTTTTTAGGCTATCCATGCAGTGTACATTAATTTATAAATTTAATGTAACATCCCAAAGTAACAACCGAATACTTTGAACAATGCTTTACATTTTAGGTAGCTTACGTGTAATGCGCCGTTGCTCAAATTAAACTAATGTTTTTCTAGTGGTTAATTACCAACATTGCTGACAAAATAGGTTGCTTAAAGTAGCATTTTTTTTCTCATTACTGTATTTTTTACACGAACAAAAATTTTAAACCAACACGCCATCGTCGGCAGCGCGAAGACAGCAGCCGCGGAGGTGGGAGGATGCAGTGGATTGGACCAATTTGATTAGGATGGAGGGGAAATCAACCACCGTAGTTCTGCCAGGGCCATCTCGTTAATCTGAACGCGTTAATTACTATTTTTGGATTTTTAATTAATGAATTTTGCTGTTTCACATCAGGCGACATGTGCCGTTGTATGTTTTGAGGTTGTGACCTCTCTGTTTGTTTGTGATAAGGAGTTCTTTTATGTTTGTGATATTTTGTCGGCGGTTCATTACACCGGTGCAAACCTTATTTTGGCCTACGCATTGATTAGCGATTAACTATAATGAACTTCATTAATGATCAATGAAACAGTTAATTTGATGCAACATGCCAAAAAATATATTCAAGTGTAAGCTACTTTACACTGCAGTGTTTACAGTAAGCAATCATTTCCAGCTGTCTTTCGTTAACTCTAAACTCACGGGACCACAATTTTTCTTTTGGTTACGTATAATTCAACTTAAGAATAGTTCGGAGTTAGGCCGAACTTCTGTAGTTCGGAGTACAGTGATAAAGTACAGCTCAGTACCTAAATACAGATTCTAGACCGGATAAGTCTCCGTCTCGTTCGATTTAAATGTTCGTAAATAAAACTTCGATATAAAGAGGTAAACTTAAATTTATAGAGAGGAAATTTAAGTTTAATTTGACTTACGATATGTTCTGAACTTCAATTATAGCGTCTCTGTAGAGGTTATTTATGTATTTCTTCGGTTTATTGAGGTAAAATATAAAAGTAAAATAATTTTGATGTGTGTATAATGTGTTTAATGGACTAATATAGACATGTTTTCAAGGAGATTGAAAATTTTTTAGATATACCGTACCGACAATTTCGAATTATCACAAGGTTAGATTTCGTGAGAGTCGACGTATATCTCAATTTGTTTCTTTTCCTCCTTTTTTCTCAGCTTGTGTGCATTATAGGAGAAATCCGTGCATACCATTAAGAAGGCAGTGTCATGTAAATGAGCATAAAACCCTTTATAATTCAGATCGGCCCCCAGAGCTACGCCCTACAGGCTTTTAAGTGTTCGTGTTAACATTATAGAAGAATGGTAATTGATTGAATAGACAGCTTTTGTAATAAAAACTGCTTGGAAAACCGGAAATAGATGCTTCAGTAGTAAAATATTTACTAATTGGGTCCAATTCAAATGAAATTTTGTTCGAGTTTCAACCAGTGGCGATTGCTAGTAAAGTTTGTGTCTGTGAGGAAGCCAACGACAGTATCCCTTGTTATCAGCGACAAGCATTTCAACGATCGTGGCCGGTCAGCCAAACAGCGGAACACGGCACTACGGGAGCGAGTCATCAGTCATTAGTTGTTGTACTGAGTCATTCGTGGGTCATCGCGTCATCAGGAACGTCGGAACGTGAAACGACCACTCGGCAAAACATCGTCGCCCCCTCGGCGATTCAGCATTGCAGAGTCCAACAAGCAGTGATTGCTAAATGTTATTGTAGTTTTGGAATAGGTTTGAGGGGGTTAGTGACGAATGATTTCGCGTTTTAGCTGCTTTTCCCTTTTACACAGATGTTGAAGCTGTTTTCATCATAGATTCATGACGGAAAGTCATATTTTGAACTTCACCATCTTAATGTAAGAAATTTAAAAGTAAACGCACCAAACGGTTATTTGATTTTAATAATGAAATAAAATTACCTTGTCCAATCACTGGTTATCAAAAGACGACATGTTTCGTTCCCTAGAACTTCATCATGTCCATGGTATGCCACTACCACATAGTCCAATGTATTATTAAATTGTGGGTTTTCAAATGATTCAATAAAACGTTGTCCCAGTCATTAACTGGACTACTAAGTGACTGGGAACACTTTTTATTGAATCATTTGATAAACCAGAATTTAATAATTGGACATTGGACTATGTGGTAGTGGCATACCATGGACATGATGAAGTTCTAAGGAACGAAACATGTAACATGTCGTCTTTTGATAACCAGTGATTGGACAAAGTAATTTTATTTCATTATTAATATATTCCAATCCAGGGTCACAATGAATACTGTATTTTATTTTATTTTTACAGCAAATGAAAGAAGGTAGTCCACGTTTAGAAAAATCTATTAAAAATGCAATTTACTAACATATGCTAGTTAAGTATTTTTTACTCTTTTAAAAATTTGAAAAACAAGGATTCGATTTTCCACGGAGAAGCCACGATGTGCCAAGATTTATTTTGGTTTTTTGAAAACATCAGGTAATAAAAGGAAACCGAAATCTTTGGTGCCAGGAGCCCTTCTTATAGCGAGGCCTTTTATTGAATGAGGGTTGCAACTCCCTTAGCCATTGTTTTTTTACTCAAATTCAATTTTCGCATACAAGCTTCTTCCCGTCCTGCTATTTCGACTTGATTTGTGCAACCTGCACTTTAATTCAATGCATTTATGTGTGTTATTTAAGTCCAAATGCAGTATGGCCAACCACACAATAATTGAGCATTATGCAAGCAGGTTTTTTTAAAATTTGACCTGCCTGCAGCCCTTCAGATTTTAGTGTTTAGCTATTTTTTGTTGTTGCTATTATGTATTCTCGTTGGTCCCTATTTGTGGTATTTGTTAATAAATCTGTCTTTGGTTTTCAGGTAAGCTGTTATTCCTGAAATAGTAAGTACACTTTTAAATCCTATACTGTAATACGAGTGGGTCTACATTTGTATGTATAGCTTCTCACTATGGTTGTTTGTATGTATGTATGTATGCATATGAATCTTGAAAATAGCTCGAAAAATTGTCTTCGAACTTTGCAAATAACTTAGTTTCGGTATAAAAACAATATTTACATATGTCTCAATGCTAGGTAAAATCTTATTTCTTTATAACCTTCGATTTGAAATTCTAAAAATGTAAACATTGGTCTTATGTAGTTTAAAATATTAACGAAAGAGTTGTTGAAAACAACAGGCTCAAATGTCAAACGAACCAAGTGCTCCAGTATAAACATGTGGTTTTCATCACACTGTACGGGAAACAGCTATATTCATCACCAGCTGAGAGTGTAGAAAAACCGTTTTCCCTCTCTAGAGAGGGAAAATCAGCTGTTGATTTTCCCACACTAGTTATTAGTTATGATTACTGACACAAGTAGCGCTAGCAGTGCTAAGAGTATATTATTCCCTAAATCAGCTGTTCTCAATAATGTAATCAGCTGTGTAAAACAGAATCACTGTTTTCATTGTACTGCGGAAATCAATTGAGCATCCATAGGTGGTTTCTTAAACTTTCATTATTTAATTAATTACTATTATTAATTATCTACAGTGTGATGAAAAATATCGTTCATAACTCGAGTAGAAAGTGTTATTCCGTGCCTTGATCGAAATTCCGCGCTCGGCTAAAGCCTCGCCCGTAAACTCGATCTCGGCCCGGAAAAGACACTTTCCACTCTTGTTATGAAATATACTATTTGTGCATTGCAGCCTGTAAATAGTGAATGATACTATCATAAAAAAGAATATAAGATTTTAAGTACTACTTTATACTGGTGACTATGACTATTTAGTTAAATAAACAAAAGTAAACATTAAAAAAATAAAAACAACTAAAAACAATTTTTATGATTGCAATTAAATTTTAAAACAAAAGAATTAGCAACGATGATGAAATAGGCTGTTAACCGTAGAAGTGAAATCCAAATTTTGCATTTACAACAAACTCATACCATCAGAGCGCAGCACTCTCAGGTCTTCATTAAAACATTCTGAAAGGCGAGTAAGCGGAGTGAACGAGCTCGTCTTAAAGGAAAAAAAGCCTTTTGGGCTTGGCATTTTGGTAGCCTATACAGTCTGTTGTTGATTACTATAGTTAAGTACAGTGAGATTAGTACAGTCTGTTGTAGTCCATGACTACAAAGAATTGTTTGAGTTTACCTCAAGTGCTCGGCCCCCAGGTACAAAGTTATTTTAAAAATTTAAATGAGTTAACTTGGTCAGACATTTTGTGTATTCTTCTGAGCACTCAACACGCTGTAGTAAAAACTACACAAGGGAGTTTTGCTGTGTTCTTATGACAATGCTGTGTTTTATGACACCATTAAACAGTTTCAGTTAAAATTATTTATTTTGCCTATTTAGAGATTAACAGTTTAGTATTCTCTCACTCTGTCAATCCAATTTTATATCAAATCCCAGCGTCAATAGTAACAGAAGCAAATACCAACAAGTCACCTCAATCAAACAAAGCAACACCAGCAGACTCTTCCGTTGACAGGACTGCAACTCCCATTCGAGTTATTGATGCAGACATGCGGAGTGCTATAAAGAGTTGTGGAAACGATGCATCTATAGCCTTCGCCCACTGTATATCTGGCGACTTGGAAGATCCGAAGCAGATGAGCAGAGGCGTGGCACGAGTGTTCAGGAAGGAATTTGGTAGGCCAAAACGCTCAGAATGCCTGGACAACTTTATTACTCTACAGTGCAGTGACAGGGGTGCAGGGGTCTATGGACTTGTCACCAAGGATCTCTACAACAGTAAACCCAAAGTGGAAAACTATAACCAAGCTTTCCACAATTTCACAGAACATTTTAGAGCAAAGGGGTTCAAAAGACTAATATGCTCACCAATGGGGTGTGTAAGAGATAAAATATCTCCTTACATTTTCTCAAAAAATATTTCAAAGTTCCATCATATTACTGGTGTTCCAGTGGACATCATTGTCCAAGACAAGAAAAAGAGCAGATTAATGAACGGTCTTGCACGTCAGGAGTTTATAGCTTTGCTGCGGAGGTGCATCGCTGAGGAGATGAAGGTGACGGACATGACCAACTCCATGCCTGGCCAGACCGTCCAGCAGGGTGAGCAGCCTGACGAGAGACAGCTACCTCTGCAGGAGACTCCACAAGTCAACCCCGTCACTCCAGTCCCGCCCAGCCCTCAAACATCACAAGAAACGTCCCAGAGCCCCATCACCCCAGCTCCGCCCAGACCTGAAACATCACAAGAAACGTCCCAGAGCCCCGCCGCCCCAGCCCCGCTCAGCCCACCTACATCACCTGTTCTGGGATTTTCAACACCAAGCTTCAAGTACGTTCAAAACCAAATAAAGGTCATCAACACTTTAGAAGAGAGCATGGACAATGAAATTGTTGGTAATTCTAGGGATAACAGTGAAAATAACTATTTTTTAAGAAACAGAAAAGTCTCAAAAAAGCCTATTTAAAAAATTCAAACCAATATACCTTTAAATGTAATGAAAATCCATCAAAGCACTATAGCATAAAAACTAATGGAAATTCTGGAGCTGATATTAAAATTTTATTTTTAAACATTCAGGGCCTCAAAGATAAGTCACTAATCTTGGAGGCATTTTTAGCTGATGAGCCAAATACACACATATTATTTATTTCTGAACACTGGCTAACAAATGATGAAGCTTGTTGATGAAATGATGAACATGATGAACATCTATATGAACATGAATGATTGAATGAGGGCATGAACATGAATGATGGAACATGATGAGCAAATGATGAACATCTATACCCCGGAGGGGTATAGATGTGCAAGTGTTTTTATCAGACAGGAACATAGTAGGGGTGGCACCCTTATATTTGCTCAAAATAATTTTGTAACGCGAGAATGTGATATAAGTTGTTTTATTAAAGAGTTTCATTTTGAAGCATCTGCCATATTTATTGATAAATTTAGATACATCATTATTTCTGTATATCACTCCACAGCTGGTGATCCAAAAATTTTTCTAGAAACACTTGAAGCCCTTCTAGTTTTTTTGTCACAGTGGTCCAATTATGAAATTATAATAGGGGGGGATTTAAATGCCAACTTTGATATTACCACACAAAAAAGAACGGCTAAGGAATTTATCAACATATTAAGACAGCACAATTTTTATTGCCAAAACAGAAAACCAACAAGGGGTCAAAATTGCCTTGATAATGTATTTGTAAACAATGGTGATAAATTTTCTTTTGCCTGTCGAGTTGCTCAGTTTCACTTTTCAGACCATGATGCTTTGGTTCTTGAAGTTTTTAATGAAAGCCACAAAACACCTTTAGGAAGTATCAGGTCCAGTCTTCCAACCAAATATTGTAAAATTATTTTTCCAAAAAAGAAAATCAATGATTTACTCAATAATTTACTAGTTTATGATTGGGTTTTGACCAGCCAGTCAATACAATTTTTTAGTGCAAAGATGGCTTTTCAATTTGTTTTCCGTATTATTGAAAATAATGTCAACAACCTTCTTGTTGTAAAAAAGACAAAAGTCAGAACTCACAGAAAAATAATAAGTGGTACAGTCAAGAACTAACTAATATTAAGAAAAGGCTTGATTTTTTGTATAGTATCTCAAAGTTGTCAGGAAATGCAAACTTAAAGAATCAGTTTATTGCTCTTAAAGCTTATTATAGAAAAAGTATTAAAGCAGCCAAACTATCTTATAATGCTCAATTAATCGAAAAAAGTAAAAACAAATGTAAAACTGCCTGGAACATAATAAAATCTAACAATCCCAATTCAAGTGAAAAACCCCACAACTTAGAAATCTCTCCAAGTATGTTCAATATGTTCTTCATCAACTCAGTAAATCAGATTAAAGAGTCTTTGGGGCACAATACTCGTATTTCCAATCAAATTTTACAAAACACAACACCAAATCACACACATTTTTCCTGGAAAACAGTCTCATCTGAGGACGTCATAAAGGCTGGAAAGAGATTAAATTCTTCTGATAGCTGGGATATTTATTTCATGTCTAATAATTTAGTTAAATCTTTTTTACCAATTATAGCTCAACCTCTCGCCATCTGCATTAATAAATGTCTTGAAGAGGGCATGTTTCCTGCTCCTCTAAAAATATCTAGAGTCTGTCCCATCTATAAAAAAGGACCAAAGTCAAATCCAGAGAGCTATCGTCCGATTTCTGTTATCCCCACCTTATCAAAAATATTCGAAATTGTGGTTTATGATCAAATTAGTCAATATTTGGATGATAATAATATTTTTAGTATATCCCAGTTTGGGTTTAGAAGGGGTTTTTCAACAGTGAATGCTATGGATGGGCTGGTGAGGATGGTTCTGTCAGCCTTTGAGGACAGGGCCTATGCTCAGGCCACTTTATGTGACCTGAGCAAGGCTTTTGATTGTGTAGACCACATTAATCTTCTCACTAAACTGTCTCACTATGGTGTGCGGGGTTCTGCTCTTAAGTTTTTTGAATCTTATTTGCAGAACCATAGCCAAAAGGTTTATATTGATGGTCAGTGGTCTGAGGAATTAAAGGTCAACTGGGGCGTTCCTCAAGGTTCCATTTTAGGACCTTTACTTTTCATTATAACCATTAATGATCTCCCTCTCTCTGTGAAAGCGAACAGCCTGCTTTATGCAGATGATACAACTTTTATTAACCTTAATTCTGACCTTGAACAGCTCAAGCAGATGGCAGAAACAACTTTAGTCGAGGCCTCTAATTGGTTTGTTTCTAATGGTTTTGCTATGAATGCTGACAAAACTCAAAACATTATCTTTTCTCTTCGTCCCATGAATCCATCTGAACAAGATCAATTGGTCACCAGCATTAAATTTTTGGGTATTTTCATTGATGACCACTTGACATGGGGCTCACACATTGATTATATTTTATCTAAACTCTCAAGAGTAATTTATCTGCTGAGACGTCTTACCTTTTGTGTTGACATGGGTTATGTGAAGGTTGCCTACTTTGCATACTTCCAGTCAATATTGAGGTATGGACTTATACTGTGGGGCAATTGTAGTAGAATCAATGAGGTTTTGGTTCTTCAGAAAAAGGCTGTTCGAACCATCAATCAGGCTGGCTTGCTTGATCATTGTAGACCTCTATTTATTAATTCAGGAATTTTGACAGTCATAAACCTTTACCTTTTTGATTTAATAGTCTATGTATTCAAAAACCCAGATCTTCTAAATTTCAAATTTAACACACATTCACACGACACTCGGAACAGAAACAATGCAGTGATCGATTTTCATAGATTAACAAAATGTCAAAAAAGCCATAAAGTTTTATGTCTTAAACTGTATAACAAATTGGAACACCTCATTAACTCCTACACTGAAAAAATGTTCAAACAAAAATTTTATAGTTGGCTCTTAATTACCCCAATGTACTCAGTTGATGAATTGTTTGCAATGAAGAGGATTGTATTTTAAATTAAATTTTATAACCAACAAATGCTTTGTAAACTAGTTCCTATTGTATGTGCAGCTTTGCTTACATGACATTTAATGATTTTCCCGAAGTGTTTTGATTCCACTGTTATTTTGTTTTACTGTATATTTTTTGACCTAGCAAGACGCTATGAATGTGACTTTGTCAATAATGTTTTGTTTTTACGGCAAATAAACTATTTATTATTATTATTATTATTATTATTATATTATCATTTCATAAATATATCATGTCGGGAGCAAAGTCGTTCTAGAACCGTCATACACAGTTAGTTGATCGTATCATAGGACATTTAATCCATTCCCTATTCCTCTTAACCATTTCAAACATCATAATGGAACATATTTTTCAAGCATTGCTGTACCCATGACATTATAGAATATATTGTGTTTTTTCGAATTTTTTCTTAAGTAACGGCTGCATTAATTTTTGCCTAGAATTCATATAAAGAATTTACAATGTTATTGTTGACATCTACTCGTTGAAATATTTGTCAAAATTGTAATTCAAATATTTTTTAGAAAAGAATTGCCCTGGAATTGCTTGGTCTGTATTTGCTCTGTGTTCGCCGTTTGGTTGTTTCTCATTGTTCACTTTTCGTACTGAAATAAGCCCAATTGGAACGCGCACTCACGAGCGTCAGATATCTATAAAAGGGGAAAATACCCGGTCCTGCCGCTCACTGCGACAGTATCCGAATCACGAGCAGCGTGTTGAGTCATCTTCACCCCTGTGCCAGTAGCCCTTTGTTGCGCAGTCGGCAATGTTAACTATACGGCTTTTAATGCAAAACATGGTATTTGATTCCCCTGTTTCGGACGCCGTTTTTCAACCGATTTTCTTTAAACAATAAACTTGGTAAGTATTTTTAGTTGAATAGTTATATTAGGTCCCTCATACCTCGAAAATTTTACTAAATTTTGAAATATTACTAAGGAAAATCGAGTTACTTTGTGACGTCACAGAGAGTAATATTTGTTAAATTTTCAAAATTTCGAGGTATGAGGGGCCTAATATAACTATTCAACTAAACACTTACCAAGTTTAAAGAAAATTGGTTGAAAAACGGCGTCCGAAACAGGGGAATAAAAAACCATGTTTTGCATTAAAAGCCGTATTGTTAACATTGCCGTCTGCGCAGCAATGAGCTACTGGCCCAGGGGTGAAGATGACTCAAGCCTCGTTTACACCCTACGATATATCGCAGCGATCTGATCGGTACCAACCTTATCGTAGCGATAATCGGAGCGTGTAAACGGGAGATCGCAGCGATATATCGGGGTTGGACGAAAAATGAAAATTTCACATTTCTGGCTAGATTGACAACGATATCGCAAGGTTGGAGCGACATATTGGAACGTGTAAACAGCGCTCCAACTTATCGCTGCGATCAAAACAGTAAACAAACAGTTCTCCCCCGGTCAGAGTGAAGAAAGGAGTTTATCATGGGCGCCTCTCGTGAGTTTTTAACAGATTTTATAGAATTATATAGGAGTTTTCCTTGTCTCTGGCAAGTAAAATGTAAAGAGTATAGTCTGATAGGCAGAAAAAAGACATTGCATCCCCAAACTTCTTGGTTTGGGTCTCTTTCTTGCTAATCTTGACAAACAAATTATGGACCACAACAGTATCTCTTCCATGTTGATCGCAACTGAGACAAGGCCAACAAATTGCGAAGAAAGTTAGGGCAAAAATTCGATGCGTGTAAACAGAACATCAATCTCCAATTTATCGCAACGATTTGTTGGTGCAATCAGATCGCTGCGATATATCGTAGCCGTAGCGTGTAAACGGGGCTTTAACGACGGACGGATGTGCCGATGTGAGATTCGCGGATGCGGTAGGCCCGCGGCGCGCATGCTGCGCTTTATTGTGACCGGGCTGGCGGCAATTTTCCAGTTACGGAGAGTGGTTGCAACAGAAGGATGTGGACCATTAGTTCAATCACTCCGGGCCGTCTCCGATGTCGCCCGTCCGCCGCGCCGGCTTTCCACCATTACAACCGTTTACCGGGATCCGGGATTGGAGAAAATGGCCGAAGGGGCGTCCAATGGCAGGAAGAGTCGAGGCAATGCTGAACGGAGTTATAAGTAGAAAGTATAAACGTCAAATATTGTTGTCGCGCCTTACATTAGGCAATTCTTAAAGCGGATAGCAAGTTTGTTTCCGACATAGCCTGTTAATTGTCACGCGTCCACATAGCTCTTCGGGTTAATTACTTCAAAAAGGTATTGCTTGAAGACAAGGTGTACTCAAAACGGAATGTTGTAAACGTTTGTTTTTCATTTCTGATTGCAAACAACACGTATCATACTAGTTAACTTGATCGAGAAATATCTGATAAATTGGTTGAGTAAAAATAAATTTTGTGTATGGTCCTAGTTTAATAACTATTCAATCTGAATCAACTTAATTGCAATCAAGTTTAGTTAGTTGAGCTTATGAACAACATTAGAGTAGGCCCTACTTAAATGATTTGGATGTAATTGTGCCTACTTAAATATAAATATAAGACTGGCTGGGCAGCTGATTGGTTATAGTGATCGCCTTTGAATTAAAAGGTTGCCAGTTCGATCCTGAGAAAAGTTACTAGCTTTTTAAAGGTTCGATTCCGGACCCAGTTGCCATTTGTCATTGGGCTATTAATTAATGACTAGAGATCGCCTCCTGATCGAAATTCGATCAAATTTCGATTGATCTGGACCCAAGAAGCTTAAAAACATTTTAGAACTAAACCATCTGTTCTTCCTAATTTTCTAGCACTTGTTTTTACAACAGCTGTCCAATGATTCATTCAATTCTCCTTTCTCCTTAAGATTAACATTGGAACTTTGAAAGCCTGTGGGGCGCAGCCCTGGAGTCCGATGTGAATTAGAATGTGATTCTGCTCATCTACAGGACTATACCTTTCTAACGGTATGCGCGGATTTATCCTACGATGCGCACGAGCTGAGAAAAAAGGAGGAAATGAAACATGCTTGCGTATTAATATATAGATGCTTTCTAACAACTGGTCGATGTTAGATAGTAACAAGACTGGGGTTTGGACCATTCCTCCGTCAAAACGCAAAAAAATGCCACTGGCGTAGAAACTCCCAAAATAAAATAAAATAAGTGGAGGTTGGACATTATTTTCATAATCTTATATATTTTACAGTTACTGTCACAAATTCAAAGTAGACATTTACCATATAATTTACAGCCAGATAAGAAAGACTTGTAAAGAATTGAAAGAATTGTAAATGTAAGACTGAAGTAAATCATCACTTGTCAGTGATAACGGACCATATTAGTGTCCCACCTCATTTACAATTGCTAAACCTCACTTAAAACAACCACGCCGCAGAGGTAATGTCAGTAAACTGAGTTAGTAAAGTTAGCGAGGCTGGAGACAGTAGTGGGACACATAGGAAGTGAACGCATCAGTTTGTGGCTAGGGATGGAGCGACGGCAGCTGGGCGGCATCGATCGTGAATGAGGCGTTCCATCAGAGACTCGTGTGCTACTTGTTTGATCAAACTCATGTTTGTCAGAGAGAATCCAAGAGGAAGCAGGAAAGACAATGACAGTAAATGCATCATACTGTTGGGCTGTAACATTACTCTTTACAGGGTTCTTACGGTCCTTGAAAGTCCTTGAAACTTAACCCCTGGTCTTGAAAGTCTTGAAAAGTACTGAAATTTCATAATTTTCACCATGGTCCTTGTAAAGTCTTTGAATTTCGTCTCCTCGAGTTCTGTAAAATTTTTATATTGACTAAAATTTTTAAGATTCTTGTACACATATTTTAAAGTTAACGGAACTGAAGCATGTATAGGTAATGCAGCTGCACTAGACAGCTGTAATGGACACTGTGAAATTAATGTTTTAGAAATAAATTTGTATTACTTTCTTTTGTTATTGTGTATATAATTGGTACTTCTCTTTTAAAAATAAGCCACAACTTTTTTAAAGTTATTTTGAACTAAGGGCTTAAAAAACACATCACTTGAAAGAAGACTATTAACTGAACATTGTGTGAAAATTACACGTTTCTAAGTTTTACGGTTAAGTACCGGTAACTCATTAGATAGTGGTAAAAAAGCTGGTTCATACATAGGGCTGAGCAATGACGATATTTAATTTGTCACCTTGTTATGAACTTTATTTGTTGTGAGCCATAACTTTTACAATATTATTAAACACTCACATATTTTCATTTGACTCTCAATTTTAGTATTTAAATTGTCGAGCATTCAAATTTTAAACTTGTGTAAGGCTCAATGCCCAGTGTAGGGCTAATCCTTTCTGGACAAACCTACTATTCTTTTTTTAACAACAAAATTGTAACCAATGTGTAATCCTACCAATCGATGTAAATAGGCTATACTTACTTCTAGTGGTCCTTAAAAACCATAGAAGGTCCTTAAAAAGTCCTTGAATTTTGTTGAGATAAGGTTTTAAGAACCCTGTCTTTAGGTGTGTCGTATCCCTTCGATCTTGCATTAGGCATTCCAACACAGAAAGAGTCTCCGCATACTGGATACGTTCTACTTGTCTGATCTAA
Organism: Neoaliturus tenellus; assembly: GCA_030545055.2. NCBI lineage: Eukaryota > Metazoa > Arthropoda > Insecta > Hemiptera > Cicadellidae > Neoaliturus > Neoaliturus tenellus. Next base: position 264,846,885 of record CM061532.1, read on the forward strand.
CCGATGTTTGGCAGAATAGAATCTAAGAGGAAGCAGGAAAGGCAATGACAGTAAATGCATCATACTCTTTAGCTGTGTCGTATCCCTTCGATCTTGCATTATAGGCATTCCAACACAGAAAGAGTCTTCGCTTAGTGGCTACGTTCTACTTGTCTGATCTAACTGAAGTTTGTTTTAGAGAATACAAGAGGAAGCAGGAAAGGCAATGACAGTAAATGCATCATACTATTGGGCTGTAACATTAGGTACTCTTTAGCTGTGTCGTATCCCTTCGATCTTGCATTATAGGCATTCCAACACAGAAGGAGTCTTCGCTTAGTGGCTACGTTCTACTTGTCTGATCTAACTGAAGTTTGTTTTAGAGAATACAAGAGGAAGCAGGAAAGGCAATGACAGTAAATGCATCATACTGTTGGGCTGTAACGTTATTCTTCAGCTGTGTCGTATCCCTTCGATCTTGCATTATAGGCATTCCAACACTCAAAGAGTCTCCGCTTACTGGCTACGTTCTACTTGTCTGATGTAACCGATGTTTGATGGAATAGAATCTAAGAGGAATCAGGAAAGGCAAAGACAGTAAATGCATCATACTGTTGGGCTGTAACGTTATTCTTCAGCTGTGTCGTATCCCTTCGATCTTGCATTATAGGCATTCCAACACTGAAAGAGTCTCCGCTTACTGGCTACGTTCTACTTGTCTGATCTAACTGAAGTTTGTTTTAGAGAATACAAGAGGAAGCAGGAAAGGCAATGACAGTAAATGCATCATACTGTTGGGCTGTAACGTTATTCTTCAGCTGTGTCGTATCCCTTGATCTTGCATTATAGGCATTCCAACACTGAAAGAGTCTCCGCTTACTGGCTACGTTATACTTGTCTGATCCAACCGAGGTTTAAGGGAAATAATCAAGAAAATTATGAAAAACAATGGTAGACTGATATACTGAGGTGTTGTAACATTAGCTGTATCGTGTTGTGTTGCCTCTAAACCTGAAGTGCTACTTGCTTGTTCCCAGTGATGTTTTTGGGAAGAGGAAGCAAAAAACACAATGACAGTACTGTAGATGCATATTATTTTAGTACGATATGGGTACTGGATATTGTATTTCCACCCAATCGAATCCTTTTTTAATACTCGAACGAAAATAATAACTAAAGAAAATTGCTTGACGGACCAATCAACCACACGATCTCCATGGTCGACAACCTCAACTTCTCTCCCCCCTCTCTCATCCACAGTACACGACGAGCTCGATTGCCGTGCACGCTCCGTTGCTCCAATGTTCCAGTGTTCCAATGCTCCAATGCTCCAATGCTCCAATGCTCCAATGTCCCAATGCTCCAAAGCTCCAACACACAGAGAGGGCGAGCCTTGTCACTCATCGCGGTCGTCAACTATCGCGTGACGGGCTCTATTAGCTTATACATACTTCCTGGTACTAATTAAGTTCTTCACACTGCAGAGCAGTTAGATCTCTGAACACGCTTGAAATCACAGTTCAACTTACAGGTAACTTTCAAATTTTTGCCTCAAACTAAATGCATTGGATGAGAGCTATTCATGTTAGTGTACATATTCAATGATAATATTACTCGCTTCAAAATAAAGTACTAGTATCACAATGTTAATAAGTGTTGCTCTCCAATGAATATAAAACTGTATAGTTTACAAAATAAAAAGCCGTATTATTTTTTTTCTCTCTATTTTTTCTATGCGTTTTTAGAAAGAATAAAATCCACGGTAAAAAAATGCTTCTTGTTTGATTTTCTTCGCTAGAAGACATTTTCAATGCTAGTAAAAGCTAGGTAAAGCAAAGAAATACCTATCCGGAAGTCTTGTAAAAACACCTCAAGAAAACCAAAACTTACTACATAATCTGTATAACATAATGAATAACAGCTCGTAAAAATGTTACCGTACGTAAACTTTTAACTAATCTATTTGATATTTTATTGTAACATGATAGTGCTTTAATTAACTGAAGAATAAAGACTAATAAAACTAGATTTTATATGCGGACTATTATGACATGATCATCCAAATAACCCCGTTAGATAGTTTTGCAAAACTTTGATCCCAAACGAGACGACAAATCAAACAGCGAGAGGCGCATCAAGTACAAACCCACATCGATCGACGACAGCTGTTGAGACTCGTCAGGCGGGGACTTTTATTCAGTTTTATTCCTAACGCATTTCCTGCTTCCTGATTTATTCCTCCAGTAAAAGTCAGATTCAACCAGATTTCTTATGTATATATTCTTCGGAGTGGTTAGTTACCAATTATTATGTTTATAAAGTAAAGAAATTTATGTTTTCTCTCATTGGCGATCCAACTTTCGGCGTTGTGAATCTCTGCTATTTGAAATAAGTACAGTAGTACAGGAGGGCCTAGTATGTTTGTAGTACCTGGTAGTGCCGTACTATTTATAGCTGTAAAGAATATTGTTTTTTCCGTCAATGTTTGCGGGTTTACTATTCCTGCTTGATCGCAAAATCGCTCATAAAATTGTTATAGATTGGAATGTGACGCTTCAAATGGTGGAAAGGCACAAAAGCGATCCGGCAGATATCTTTAAGTTGGACAAAGGACACCGTGGAGACGTCAAGTCATTCGTATCATATACGCTATGCACTCGTTATGTATTTTGACATTTTCCCCACTGATCAATAATATTTAAGGCAGTGCAATTCCTGGTTTCCATTTAATTCCAAATCAGAAATGTTAAGCGGCGAGATTTTAATAGATATACTTTAAATGATTTAATTTACTAAGATTTTCTTTGGAGGAAGGATCAGGCTACTTTTGTCAGTAGAATTTTTACCAGAGTTAGGCCATGGAGGTTCATAAAGAAAAGAAAAGTTAGGAGCTAGAACGTCAGAACGTCAAATTCTTGGAGATAGTGTCTTGATCAGATCTACGATTTCGATGATCACTGATGTATACCTCAATGAGAGCAATCAAAGTCATAGTGTGTTTCAGTTTTGCCTGGAGTGAAATGCTTAAGCAAGAAAAGAAATTCAGTGATTTTTCAAATAAATCTCAATCCCAATTTAACTCTTTAGACAAAGTGTTATAAAAGATGACATTTTGACACCACCGATTCATGTGCGATCTCTATTCTTTGTTTAAAGTTCAATGTTGGTGATGGTGAGTTAATGTTATTGTTGAGTAAATTGTTGCTCACATTTTCCATCACTGATAAGAACTGATGAACAAAATTGACGACGTTTCGGGATCTGGAATCTGATCCCGTCTTCAGGTGGAAGAAGTACCTAGAACATAACAAATTTAGTGAAAACACGCCAGGCGAACCTGGAGAAGACCATTGCCAAACGTGAAAACAGAACAGGCAGTCCAAAAAATTTTAATAAACACTAATACACCAACACTAAAACACTAATTTTTTGACTGCCTCTTCTGTTTTAAGGTTTGGCTGTGGGCTTCTACAGGTTCGCCTGGCGTGTTTTTACTTTGTTATATTCTAGGTACTTCTTCCACCTGAAGACGGGATCAGATTCCAGGTCCCGAAACGTCGTGAATTTTGATTACTAATCAGTGATGGAAAATGTCTGCAACAATTTACTAAACAATAACGATCTCTAACTTCTTCTCCGAGCCAAGTGATGAACTCTAGCACAACATTGGTGATGATCGATCATGTAAGTGCAAGACTTGTGCTCGCATGTGGCTCGGTGTCGGTGAATGTCACGGCTGCGCCGCGGAGTGCGGAGGTTGCGTTGTGGAGGTGTGGGCCAGCCACGCGTGGGCGTGTGTGCAGGAAGGGCGGGCACGCACATCTGCCGTCTCTCTCGCTCTCGTTGTACACGCAGTACGCACATCCACTGTCTCTCTCACACCCAATCTACACGTACATCCGTATCCTTGGCCGTCCGTACACAGCTATCGCCTCGCTGTGGCGGTGGACTATGATGAGGAAATAATTGTAAGCTTTCTCCTTTCGTCTGTTCGTTGTCTGAAATGTTATGTTTATTCGAGGTGATGCTAGTCGACTCAAATAATAAAGGTTCGTTTATCACTAGGACTGATTGTATAATTAGCATTAGGACTTGTTTTAATCATAAAAAATATATATTAAAGACGTGATGCTATTAAATTCGAAATCGTATCAAAGTGGACAATTGGCATGGTTAATGTTGAGAAATTGTAGGAGGGAATTTAATAAAGATGGGACCTTGGAAAGAAGGAAAAATGGAACGTAAGATAGCATCAGGCGAGGTTGGATCATAGACCTATAGTTTTATGTGCTTGACCTGGTGGAATTGATCTGTGAAAACTTTTTTGCTACGATGGTCGCCACTGAAATTCTAGTGTTTAATGCGAATTTGTGTATAACAGAGTGAGGTTTGACCATTCAACTTCTACAATACTGCATGTGGATAATGCAGTATGGTAATTGACTTTGTAAGTTTAAACTAACGTGAATAGACCTCTCATCCAATGCATTTAGTTTGAGGCAAAAATTTGGAAGTTAGGTGTACGCCGCACCAGAGTCGCCGCCATCGATGTTGTTAGTCTATTATTCAGCTGAATAATACAACATAAACCATAAACATAAACCAGTGCTGCCAAAACATTTTACCAAAACATAAACTGTCAGTTATAAAACGTTTCATCCTTGGTTTATAAGAGTGGTATAGTATATTTCGTCACAAGGGCCGAAAGTGGCGTTTTGCCGGCCCCGAGATCGTGTTTCAAGTTCGAGACGAAGTCGAGAACTTGAAACGATCGAGGGTTGGCAAAACGCTTTGGGCCCGAGTTACGAACGATATTTTTCATCACACTACACAATTCAATAAATTCTAAACAAGTGAAAACATTACTTTTTCGTTCATAACAAACAAAACATAACATCAACTAACCTAGCGAGATGTACTGCTTGAGTTTCCGGTTGCTAGGCAACCAATTCATTTCATTGTGGAGTCACATGTTTTTGTGATACAACGTATTGTTTTTATGTAAGGTGTAGGCCAGCTGATTTTGCAGGCCTAGGCCGGAAAATTTTGCCGGCCTAGGCCGGCAAAACAGGTGTTTCGACGGTAGAAACGAGGGTCGAAAACAGGTGATATCGATGTAGTGTGATGAAAATACTGATTTATCCATCATATGTTCCATGTACGCCGCACGAGATCGCACCACCGTCAATATGCTTTACACACGCCTATATGCTATGAGAAGTCTACTCACGTAGTGTACAAAGCCAATGGTACTACAGTACTAATGTGGATAATAAGAAAAGGGATAGCCAAAAGAAATCTTTCTTTTGCACCGTACATAAAATTACTGTACAAACAACATAACACTATCAACGCTTTATTGCTAGGTTTAGAGTTAGTTTAAGATTTCTTCTTTTATTTTGATACTGAGAAATCTGCTGAAGGTTTATATTTTCAGTTGCCACATAGCTCTCTGAGCTTGTTGGTTTGCTTGTTTGATACAAATGTCGCCCGTTTGTCTGTCAGGTCAGTTACCGTGCCGTCAACCCGCATCCCCTATCGTTAAACGTTTTCTAATTAGTGAAAGTTTGTCTTAACCACCTGTCTTGTTTATGAATTGTTTTTTGTCTAATTTTTCAGTAAAAATGCCCAGAAATCAGATTATATCAGAAGATCAAAAGTTATAATGGTTCCCAGTCTAAATGTAATGTTCGGGTTTACGACTTCTTATCTCCCCTGAATGTTTAGCTTTTGTGTTTGCTTCCCCTTTCGTCACCCTCCCAGGTGGCAGCGGCAGCGGTGTGGAAACCGCGCCACCTATGACGGGTGGGCGAGCGCGATTATGCTGTCGTCACCTTGGAGGTAATGTAGGCCTAATGACAATGACATTACAACACCGGGGACCTTCACGGCAGTGATAACAGCCGCGCGTGCTGCAGCCACAGCTTCGAGTGATAACGATTGTAGTTAAAACTTTCCTCCTTCAACATTGAAACAATCCATAAGAGTCATCTTCACCCCTGGGCCAGTAGCCCTTTGTTGCGCAGTCGGCAACGTTAACTATACGGCTTTTAATGCAAAACATGGTATTTGATTCCCCTGTTTCGGACGCAGTTTTTCAACCGATTTTCTTTAAACTTGGTAAGTGTTTAGTTGAATAGTTATATTAGGTCCCTCATACCTCGACATTTCGAAAACTTCACCAAATTTTGAAATATCACTAACGAAAATCGAGTTACTTTGCGACGCCACCGTGAGTAATATTTGTTAAATTTTCAAAATTTCGAGGTATGAGGGACCTAATATAACTATTCAACTTAACACTTACCAAGTTTAAAGAAAATCGGTTGAAAAACGGCGTCCGAAACAGGGGATTCAAATATGATGTTTTGCATGAAAAGCAGTATGGTTATATAACATTGCCGACTGCGCAACAATGGGCTACTGGCACAGGGTTGAACATGACTTAAAGGAAATACTTCAGACAAATCAATAAGCCGTCAGTGTAGTGTTTGAAATAAATGAGAAGTACGACTATGTTTCTTAACGAAAGCAGATTATCGAAATCTACTTAAGCGTTAGAGACAATTAATCGTCACTGATGTCCGAGCAATACTAGGGCAAGGGCAAACAATGGCCCAATTCCACCAGTCTCGGAGTAACACCAGGTCAAAGGTCAAGGCCATGGATTCATACGAGGTCAAAGCCAAGGTCACGAAGAGTCACGTGACCAGTGACGTCAGATCACGCCAATGTCAAGGTCGACGTTCAGTTGTCACCTGTTCTATCATTCGAACAGCTGGGAAATTGGGTAACACCTGGTAAATACTGCTGGTATATAAATTGAATATTACAAATGTGTAATCGTAGTTCGTGGAATAGCTGATGTTATGTGTCTTAACGCAGTTAAGTTGTATCCAATAGGCTACAAGACAAGGTCGATAAACGAGTAGTTGAAAATAAAAAGAATACTAAAATGTAATCACATCTCACATACAAATGCAGTATTTACAGCATTACAGTAATAAATAATAGAGTAGGCTATACTGTATGTTATTTATTTAATTATTAGTTTTTACGAGCAATATTTTGTAAACGTTTCTCGTGGAAAAGTGGAAAAATCATTTTATAAATAACTCAAGGAACTCAAGGAAAGACGTTTCTTAAATAAAAAAATATATTTACGAAAGTAAAATTGTCACAATCGCAATTTTTGTGAAAAAAATGTCAGTTTATTATGAGTTTTTGTTTTTGTTAACGTTGAATAAATATCTACTTTACAATACCAAATTGCAGGGCAAACATTTTAATCTATCTCACATTTACATGCAAAATTAAGTCCAATGGATACGTTTGGAAGTTGTGTTACTCCTTTCCGCTTGTAGGTTAGGGGGGCAATCGCCTCTTGTGATGTTAAAGTCCCTGAAAATTAACAACACCGTTTAAAAGGGGAGGATAATATAGCTATAAGGGGGTATATTACGGTGGTCCTTGTTCAAATAAAATACAACAATACAATATTGTTTGGGGGAGGGTCGAGGCGATACGTCATTTATCAACAAGTAGGGTTGTTTGTAATCACCCAGCTTACCGGGGAAGGGCAATACCCCCTCCCTAAACCCCTTCATGAGCCTAGGGGAGGGGGTAGTTAAGGGGGAGGAGGCGTTTCTTTATTCTCGACTTGTTCTTCCCGTCAGCGCGTTTATTAATAGATTGCAGTGTCGGTGCAACGGTGGCAAGTCTTTAAGACGGGAAGTCATTTTGGAGATTTATCTTCTTCAGAATCAGAAGCACGACTTGGATCTGCCGTGATCGGTGTTGAACGTCCGCGTTGGTTGGGTGTTGAGTGGCTTTTGTTGATTATGTAACATTTCGTCTGTGGTTTGATTTCTCCTTATTTGTGTTACGCAATCCAACGGGAATGTACAACGGTATCTCCCCTTTCTCCAGTTTGTTGACAGTTGTAGCTCTGGGTTTTAACTTAACAATATTGAATCAACTGCAAAAACAGATTACGGGTGGTATTCATGTGAGATGTTTCGAAATGATTTTCGTACAAGCTGTCCTATAATTAGGATTCGGGGCGTACCAGGGAAATGTGTTATACAAGAGCGGTTGCTTCTTTAGGAGTACTGTAGCTAATAGTTATCGTTCGTAGATTGAAGACCTGACAGGAATTAAATGATCAATGATAAATGGATTTATGCTTATCGTGAGTACGGTATACAATGTCGTTGATTGCATAACTACATTGTGCACTTGGTTAAAAAAAGGTTTTATACTCTTACCGCTATAAACACGTTTTAATAAACATCAGCATCACAATGTGGTTCCGTCTCCAAGAAAACTTTTAAATAAACCGTGCCGTTTGTTTACGTTGACAAATTTATTATGTTTATGGCTAGTTAAGAAAAGGAACAGCCAAAAGAAATCTTTCTTTTGTACCATACATAAAATTGCTGTACAAACAACACAACACTACCAACGCTTTATTGCTAGGTTTTAAGAGTTGGTTTAAGATCATGTTATGCCTTCGAAGCTTTGCAGACTTTTTATTTGAGTTGTTATTCAGTAGTAGTTGTGGTATCTAATAAAATTAGTATTCGTGTGTTGCTCTTGGTTTTCACATAGGAGTGTGCACCCACAGTCTAACTACAATTTAACATCTCATTCGTCTGTGATAATGATAAATAGCGCGCCTAAATAACGTTTATACTTAACAATTTTGTTATCAAACAAAAACGATTCTGGTAAATGCATCATTCTCTTCGTTGAGCGATGTTATAAATACACATACAGCACTTGTAAACTAGTTTAATGTTTTTTTTTTTTTTTTTTTTTTTTTTTTTTTTTTTTTTTTTTTATCAAAATAATTACGACGATACTGTAATTTTAGTGGGTTTGTCCAACAACCTCGGAATCTGCCAGAGAATGTGCACAGAACAAGGGATTTCACTTAACCATCTTACAATTTCACATCCCCATCCATCTAGCACTTGGATCTTGTATTGAAACCACAGACCTTATTACATTTCTTTGGTCAGGATATTTTTTTTATTACATAGTTGTTAATGTTATAAATAGTTGACTAATGACATTAGTAATTACTAATCAAGAATAGGCCTATCTCATTTGAATCGCTGAAAAAATTTTGTACGTTTTTTATTTTAAACCTATAACACCCTAATAGTCCAAAGTCGGATTCTCATCATTTTTTGCGGAAACAACTACTACAGATGACACCATATAAACAAGTTCGGAGTTCTTGAGTTCGTCCAATTCGAAAAAAACAGCCAGGGTATTTTCTGCTGAGGGTTATATTGCAGTTTCCCGTGTTAGTGGTTTTTTAAGTAATAAAACCTATCAACTAGATAACTAGAATAAAGCATTTGAAACATCTGTTATAATCAGCTGTAAATGCGTGTAGTTATTGGCGATTAAAGATATTTACATTATTGGATTGGTCGGATGATTTAATTGATTTAGAGCTAAAGTAACATTTGTACTGTATTTAAATAAATAGCTCGATTTCGAGCAACACGTATACTAGTTTTATATAGTTCACGAACCACAATGATCGTTCCATGTGAACTTCTTCAATGAGAGTTTATAACATTTTAAAATTAGCATTTTGTCGTAATGATTTTATCAAGCGACTAATTTGTTACTACCGTATCAATCATTAGCTTAATAGTACAGTAAAATAAGGCCAAAAACGACCTTTTGATCGGCAACTGATGTGCGTTCATGAAATTTTCAGGAGACCTTCTTTTAAGCTCTAGAAAAAGAGATTTGATGAATCCCCAAAAAATAAAGTTGTTTTAGACCCATAAAATCACTTTTCAAAATGGGGGTTCTTTTGTAATGGGATAAATTTTGAAAAAGTTTCCCTTTTTCATTTTTTACGTGCATCTCCTCAATATTAAGTTGTGGGACTAATGCCAATAATTGTTGAGTGCTAAATACTTTATTTTTAATGGTCTTTATTTTTTGGCCGCCATCTTGGATCCGCCATATTGGATTCAAGTTGTATTTTTCTAATGTAAACATAGTGTTGTGACACATCATTTCAGAATAGATTTTTTCGCTGATTACAATGCCGCAATCCGTTTTTGAAAATATTTTTCCGTTTCAAAGATATACGGAAATTAAAATTCTTCTCTATACATTTCTTATGGACGTTTCAAATTTTGAATTTATTTATATTTTATTTATCTTCATATATACTGTTCTAATTAGGATAGGCTGTTAATTTTGGTATCAGATCACTCAGCGGATCATTGGGCTTCTTTAGAGTTTTTGTTCGTTTGAATTGGCTTGGTTTGAATCGATTTGTAAATTTAAAACTTCACCCAAATTTCAGAAATGGAAATATTTTTTATTGAAAAGTTTATAAAATCACAACTTAAACGTATTCAATTTTAACAATCAATATATGGAATTAAAGCCAATAATGTACCGTGTAATTTAAGACCAAAACGAACCTTGAATCTCATTTACAACTTGAGTTGTATGTCTTTAACTGAAGACGAATTTCAGGAACCAATAAATTTTATGTTGATTAGACAGTTATAAGTCACTTAAAATCCAACGAATTTCAATGGTCAGCAACTCAAATTAAGACATTGATGTACTAGTTGTTTTAAGACCAGAATTAACTTTGTGTCTTATTTAGAACTTGAGATATCAATCTTTAACTAAAAGCAAATTTAAAAAAATTGAATTTCCTGCACTGAAAAAAACTCTAAGGTTAAAACTACACGTAGTATAGTTAAAATTAACCTTAAGCTAAGGCCACTATTTGCCCAGCAATATTATGGTTATTTTTACACATGAGTTAAGGTTAAAAATTTATAGTTGTGTTTACCTTAGTAAAGTTATTATTAATTTAATGAAAGCAGTAAAATAACAGTAAAAAGCTTCACCGGCGAGGCCAGGATTCGAACACGGCCCGCTAGTGTGTGAAGCCGGCTCGTTACCTCTAAGCCACCGAGATACTTGTTGGAAGGGAACGGAAATGTGTCACATAATATGTGGCGACAGCTGGCGTAAGGGTTCCAACTTGTCAGCATTAGTTCAATTGGCTAGTCGTATTCGTCTATGTTGTCCGTTTCATCTGTACTTTGTTGCAAAAACTAAAGAAGCCCTTTCCATTTAACTTAATCAGGTTCAGTTAATTTCAGTGGAAAAATGGCTACACTGGACGGAGTCACCAACACCAACCAACGAACGGAACAACGAACCGGCAACGGCGGCAACCGGCAACCGAAACCAAATCGACAGATCCTACCGATTTGACAGAAAACGGTAGAAATAAAGTTAAATTTGACCAGTAATTATATGAGCAGACATAAAAAAGTCAATAGTTAATTTAAGGTTGGTCGCTATATCCAAATTAGTCACAACATCTCAAAAAGTTCGGTTTACATTCAAGAACTACTTTTTTCTTAAGCCTTTATGCTGTGTAAAACATCCCCACCCCTACTCTTGGCGGAAGGATAAATATTCGAACTTTCGTTTTTCTTAGCAGAATATTAATTTAAGACCCAGAACTATGACTCACAGCGCTTCAACTAAAATAAATAAACAATAATCTACTACAGGAATGTAATTTAATTTATACTGTCTTCTAATGGGGTTGTATACTAAAGGTAAATTATTTCTTAACGTGTAACATTAATGCAATAACAACCTTATATGAGTTAAATTTAAAATAACTATAATCTGAAGTAGTAATAACCTTATGATTAATGTATTCCTTGCCACAATTTTTAGAATGTGGTGCTAGTTACTTTACTAAAGTAAAATTCCATTCAACCTTAAAAATAGTTTATCGACAACCTTAGTTACGTTTAATTTAAAATAACTATAATCTGAAGTAGTAATAACCTTATGATTAATGCATTCCTTACCATAATTTTTAGAATATGGTGCTAGTTACTTTAATAAAGTTAAATTCCATTCAACCTTAAAACTAGTGTATCGACAACCTTAGAGTTTTTTCAGTGTGTTAAATAGAAGCATCTAACTCGTCTCAGTATCCTAGAAATTAAATGAAGAATACCTAAAATGAATGCCGGAATATTACTGAGTATTTTAAGGTCACAATGAACAGCATTCCTCAATTAGAACTAGATATAAAAGAAAAATAATGCAAAATAAATTTAAAGTTCGAAATGTCCATAAGAAATTTATAGGGATGATTTTTTATTATAGTGTATCTTTAAAACGAACCAAGATTTTCAAAAACGGATTGCGGCATTGTAATCAGCGTAAAAATCTACTTGGAAATGATGTGTCACAACACTATCTTTACATTATAAAAAAATAACTTTCATCCAATATGGCGGATCCAAGGTGGCGGCCAAAAATTTACGACCGGTCAAAATGAACTACTTCCCATACAAAAATTATCGGTGTTGGGGCCATAACATTATATTGAGAAATGCAGTTGAAAAATAAAAGCATTTTTTCTAAATGTATCCCATTTACAAAAAACCGCCATTTTGAAAAGTGGTTTTATAGGTGAAAAACAACTTTATTTTTGGGGACTCATCGGATCCTTAATTCTAGTGCTTAAAAGAAGCTCTTATAAAATTTTTGTGAATGCACATCAGTTGCCGATCTAAAACCCTAATTTTACTGTACTATAACCTCCAGGAAAAATAAATTCGCTGCGCAGATCTATTTTGACCGGTGTATTATTATAACGAGTTAAAGTTCAAACGTACCCACCGTATCCCTGGACCTGAACGTCAGGGTGCCGTTAGTCGATTGGTGTACGTGAGTGTGTGTCAAGCACCCAGCAATTAGTGTAGCAATGCCCCGGGTTGTGAACAATCCGCCAGTTCACCCGTTCACAAGTGTAGGTTACCTCTACCTCGACAGTTGCAATTAACTACTGTTTGTAGAATATTGTGTGTAAGAACTAATTAAAGTTATTTTAGCATTTGGAACTCCAAATTACTAACGATTGTGATCAATGTAATGTAATTATGTTTTTGATATAATTTTAGTTCTAGGATGCCATTGAACATTCAACATAAACTTGGAATAGACTTCTTATCCAAATGTGATTACCAGTAGAGCAGGTTCTTGTAATAACAAACAAGGGATCCCGAGACTTTGCAATTGATGTTTTATAAATTTACAGTATTGAACTCGACACAACATGACAGAATCCTTCGTTATAAAATGTTAAATACAGAGTTAAGCAGATGGTTGAACTTCATATTGTACTTTATGTACTCCGTATGAGGTCGCTGCTGTAAATTGGGTTCACCCTGGTTCATCACGCTTATGATTTGGGAAGTCTATTCACATAGATCTATAGTCAATGACATTCACCCTTTATGCTTTCCAAAATTCACTGACAAATCATTCATAGATTCGTCGATTCCGGGTTTGTTTGTAATTCTGATGTGCAATACATTCTTTGTTGTATAACCACTATGTAACAACCTAAAACTTTATGTATTATTACTTTGGATGTCTTCACAACGAATTTTATCTTGTGGGTGTAACCTGTATATTGTGCAAAACATAAAAACAAACTTAAATATACCTAAAATATACATATATAATCAACAAAGGCATTTTTAAAATGTAGGAAAATGCGGTAGGTACCTCGGGAGCACCCTAATTTCAGTAGTAACTCTGAAATCTTTACTCAATCTATTTTAAATTAAATACAATATTTGTTAGGATTGAGAGTTGAACACAGAAAACCATTTACTGCATCTCTTGTATATATACTGTATTGTGTTCGCCGCTAAGGTATACTTCGCCTGTCTGGCTTGTATCCAATAGTTGAATTAGTCCTGGAAACAGTTGTTTCAGTTACTGCCAACAATTATCTTCACGACTTAATTAAATATGCTCAAGTCTCAGAATATTTAATTGAAATTTAAGAAGTATTCTACTGTATTCAAATGACTATAAAGTTATATTTCTAGGCATTTTTGTCTGATTTTAATTTTTTGTCACATTTTTTCATAGCAATATGGCCCATTAATTGCATTACCCAAATTCTTGGCTTCCCCCCCCCCCCCTTTACATGAACCCCTTTGTTTCTTCAAAACAACTTATTTCAGTTATTAAACACCGCTGTACATTTATTCATACATATGTTTAGATTCTTGGTTTACAAGTGAATGTACAACAACTTTCTTCACGAAGACATTGATGGCGTAAAACTGAACCTTGTACTTCTTGATCCATCCAAATTCTACTAAACAATATCCAATAAAAAGAATCGGATGCCTGCTAATCAATATAGAAAAAGATTATCACCAAGTTTTAGTTATGAAATGACATAAACTTTGCAGGATTTTTCTCAAACCAACAATTTCATCCAATGCAAGTAGCTCACTACTCATTAGCCCACAGACCCGAAAGACTTAAACACTTGGCTGTGAACCAAGTTAATTGTGTCAATGAGTTTTAATTACTCCAATAGCAATGGACGTCTTAGCACAATGATCATCCCAGGCGAATGCAATTGGAGTGGGAATTGCGGCAGATATGCTGATGAAGATAATGCCCTCTGTGAAATGGACAAAACAAACATTGATGTTAAGGGATGATGTGAAACTCTGAGAACGACTTTGTTATTATAAAACCCGAAAAAATAAAGACCTTCGAGGCTCTGTCCCATTATAGATTGCACAGCTCCCATTTGTTCAGGGAATTTGGTCATAAGATATCTATAATTACGGATCAACCTCTTAATCCTCATCACAATATTTAACTTTAAAAGCTTATTATCTTATCAATCAAATTTTCTAATAAACCAGAAAGTGCTCGATTGCGAGAGGCAAATGCAGTAGCTGTATTTATTACGAACTCTGCGCAAATTTAAAACACATTCGTAACAAGACATATAGTGAATGTCTTTAACTCAGGTTTCGTCATTTGCAGGTCACAGATCATTTACACAGGTTTTTGATTCATGGACGTTACGTTATGACGTTCATTCAAGACGTTTAGAACACTTGTGGGGTTTATGTGAACAACTGATTCTCCAATCATGATCATTATTAGTTAGTCAAATGAGCAAACAAATTGACAAATATGATCGATAGGTTACAAAAGAAATTCTATTCTCTCATTCTACGGTGCATTCATAATAGTCGGAGAGTAACGAAATAATCTTCTGCCTGTTTGCCAAATAGACCCAAATCGTCATTCGTTGCAATTTTTTTTTGTTTGCAATCGATTCTCCTAACAAAAGTGTTGTAGTCGGATGGACGACTGACGACTGTCGTAGGCCTAGACGTCGCTGTCGCTGTGTCCCCGTCTAGACCGTTGACCCTGGTGGCAGCAGGTCAGGTGACCGTCCAGTGACGTTGACACGCTCACTTGCACTGCATTGTGTGCGCTCAGCATTTGTTTTATCCTTCTTGAATTGAGTAGGTACCTCTCCCCCCCCCTCATACACCTTTGAATTTCCTAGTTTATACCCTTCTTTATGTATACCTTCAACTAGAAAGCGAATTTCGGAAACCATGCATGGTGCCATCGTATACGCGATCGCCTTTAAAGTTACGCGCTAGGGGCCGTCCATAAATTACGTCATCGCTTTTTGGCCAATTTTGGACCCCCCTCCCTAAAATCATCCTACCATCATAATTTGTCTGACCCCCCCCCCTCTCGGAAAAATGACGTCACTTTTAACAACCCTCCTCCATAAGTAAAAATAATGCTTAATGATAAACCAAAAAAATTTACCAATCAAATCTGAATTTACCTTCAGAAATAAAGAAAAAATGACTTTCTTAATGGAAAAATAAACTATAAAACAATGCCTTAAAATAGTCTAATGTATTTTATGGATGATTATTTTATAATAGTTGAGTTGTGTTAGAATTTATCATTGTTTTACCGTTAAAACTTGATATAAAACATCATATTTAAAATGACTTCATATCAAATCCGACCCCCCCCCCCTTGCACATCACGTTACCGTCATTTTCAATCTGGACCCTCCCCCCCTATTTTCAGATGACGTAATTTATGGACGACCCCCTACTGCCATCATAAAAACTTAAAAAAGTTAACATCATGATAATAATAATGATTTATTTGGCTGACAATTAAAAATTGCATTAGCCTATACAACATGAACTTATATAATATCTAAAAGTAATTTTAAATTCATCATTTTGTTCCGTAAAATTCTTCCATGGAATAAATACACTTGTCAGTAATATAACTTCTTAATTTCTTCTTAAACGTCATTAGGTCTGTATTTATATTTTTAATTTCAATAGGTATATTATTGTAAATTTTTGCATAGTTATATATTATGTGATTTTAAAAAAAATGATGTTCTATGGTAGATGGATGGAATTTGATTTGTTTTTCTCAAGTTCAGTTTAGTCGGGTTGTTTTCTAAATTAGGAATTTTGTTGTTTTTCCTCATGAATACCAATATGTCGTATATATAATAGGAATAAAATGTCATTAATTTGTTTTGCCTGAAGATTTCTCTACAAGACTGGCCTCTTTTTAATTAAAAAATGGCGCTAATTGCTGATTTTTGCAATAGAAAGACGTTTTTAACAGAACAGTTAGCCATTCCCCATATTGGCAGTCCATACTTCATTTGTGAAACAAAGTGAGAATGATAGACTGAAAGAAGGATTTCTCTTGTACAAAATTGGGACAGCCTTCTTATAATGAATACAGTTTTACAAAGCTTCTTGCACAACATTTCCACATGATTTTTAAAATTTAAATTTTCATCCAGTGTGATTCCAAAAAAGTTAATTGTCCCAGTTTTTTCTATCATTTAATTTTCAATAATTACATTCAATTTTTTATCTTGGGGAGTTATGCTAAAATCTATAAATTTTGTTTTTGTTGTGTTTATGGTCAGATAGTTATGATAGATGATGATTCTGGTTCCTACTCCCAAGCTGTGAGCCAACGTTCGCGTGATTTTTACGTGTGTACCCTAAACAATCTAACAATTTTAAACAGAATTAAAGTGAAGTGGCTCAAATTGTCATTTAAAAGTAATGGAAATGTCTGTCCAATAATAAAAAGTCGAAAAGTAAAAAAAAAAACGATTCGCTAAATGAGGGCGCTCACTAAGAAGTTCACTAAGGTCTCCCGTTTGTTTTAATTTACACTCCAACTCTGGACGAACCATGGATGATATACATAAATCTGCATATCGTTGGCCAACGTTGATTCTGCATTATGTTTCGTTTTTACAATTACCACTCACTCTCTATGCTTAGTTGCATTGGTGGTTTGATATTTCCGAATTCTATAACTTCTTAAATACTACATTAGAATTATGTAGTGAAGGGAAGGGAGGAAGCGACGAACGAACAGTTTATGTGAAGATACTGCAGTAAGAAATAGTCACTCCCATTAATAAACTTTTTACGTAAACCAAATAATCAACTTGTTTTAACCGAACCTTTGCCTTCATTTGTGCAAGGAAGGAAAAGAATTACGACCATTTACCATTCAAGTGCCTCATGCAAGAGTTTAATATAGATGAACAAACAATCTGTGCATTGATTTTAAACATTATTCAAACTCATTATTTATATTTTAAAGGCGATGAAGTTCCCAACGGGTTTAAATGTAGGCTAGACAAATTCAATCCCAGATATATGTGTATATAAATTTGTCGCCATGTTAAGAAAATTTTCAGTTAAAGTAGAACATGAATTTTATCGCTTGGTATACACCAATCAAACTACTTTCTATCCTCAGCTTGATCTTTCCATAAAGTGATCACTAAGGCCAACAAAAAAAAAAAAAAAAAAAAAAACCTTCTGGTGGCTTTTTACAAATGGGCCGAAATTTTTTAAAGGGCGCGGTACAGTCTGGCGGGGATCGATACGGGAGACGGTCGGTTTTGTGCGGGAGTGTACGACTCTGGGCGGCGGCAGATAAGGAACTCAGGGAATGTTTGGGGGGGCGGGGGGGGGGGGCTGGTGGGGGGCATCACCCCCCCCGCCGCCCTCGGCCACGCTTTGTGAACATGTAAACCTCTTGCGGGGCTCGACGCTCAACCGCCCAACTCCAGTAATTAGGAGGGAAACTGTGTTTTATGCTCTCAGTCGGCAACGTGGCCTGCACGCGTTTACGTTGGGCAGCAGATTGCCGTGGGGAGGGTTAGAGGGGGGGGGGGTGTCCCGTTTGACCCAGTGTTTATCCCTTTTGACCCACGTTTACTAGGGCAGTTTGTTTGGAAGAGTTTTGTAACAGGGTAAACAGGTAGACGAGACCGCCAGAAGATGTCTGTTGCCTTGAAGAAGAATATCAGAATACATTTCCCTACTGTACTGGATATTGAATTTTCAAATTGTTCAGTGGATTTGACCTTATGATGTGACTGTGTCACGAAACCTGTAGTCATACCAGCAACAAAAAGGGATATTGAGGTGGTAAAAGTTCATTCAACAAGAGGAATCTTCTCGGAGTTTTCATCCTAGACGTCTCATTCATATTTGTTTGTAATTAAAGGCAGGTTCATGCACGCCGTGCCACAGATTCGCTGTAATCGATGTTATAATGTTTGCCTGGTTTTCCAGTGCTACAAAAACACTCAGAAGATGAAAAGAAATCCTCAAGTATCAAATGATCAATGCAAGGCTAAGATGAGAGGTATAGTAACTGATTTAGTTATCTACAGGTGGCCTGTGTAGTCACAAATCTCAGTGTTCTACTTCTATGCTTGTTCATGCGTTCTGCAAGAGATGCTTCTACCGTAAATCGGTTTCAAACACGACTTCATACTACGAGAAGCCTTGGGGATTTAGAATACAGAAAAAAAACAACAACAACAACCACTGATAGCGTGTGTTTGTAATGGCTCTAGTAAAGGCTTGTAAATGTTGTACAATCAACTAACTCAGAAATTTGTGAAAAATGAAGTATTCAGTTAGTTTTCTAATCCTATACTGTAATACGAGCAATGTCTGACGGGATGTGTGTTCCACGATCTCGAAATCTGATTTTGCAGATTTTTCTATGAAAGCTGATTTTGCATTTAAGAGTGTTTTGGCCCAAAAATAAGTTTAAAAACCGCCTCAATCTCAGGAAAAATTGAATTTGGTCTAAATTTAAGTTAGAAATCGTAGTTTTTATGGTCTTATGGGTTGCTATTTTGGTAACGAAATAACAACTTAAAGTAAACAAAAATAAAGGAACATTAATTTTAAGCAGTTTTTAACAGCTGTTATCTGTGAAGAGTCTGGTGTAGATTTAATAGCTTGACGAGGTGGACCGTGCGCAAATTGCGCATTTTATGATTCTGTATGAGTGAAACTCACCTACAGTACGTGAATGTTGATTATGAAGTGAGAGATCTATTTTGTTTACTATCTGGCTTTTAAAATTCATATGAAGGTAATCATCTGTTAAATTACAATTCACATTAAAGAACTTGCAATAAAAGTTGGTCAACATTTTAAAACTCCCTCTAGAAATAAATCAAAGGTGAGGGGGGCGAAGCCCGAAACAATATGACCTTTTTAATTACGATTCGTCACTGCGGTATATCCTAAGCTTTAAAATGACACCTCAATCTTACAAATCGGTTCAGTAGGTCGGGACGTAACAGACGGAACCCTTATAGAAATAAGAAGATAGATTACCATGACACTATAACAAAAGTGAATTAAAACCAACGAGCAAGGCTCGGTTAACCTGGGACTCATTTTAACAAGCTCTTTGAACTCTTTTTGGGTAAGGAGGGCGCACGTACTTCGCTTCTCTAGGGGCAGGCACCCTAAAAAATTCTTAGAAGTCCCGTCTTGGTCAGTTTATTTCGAGAAAACCATAAAGATTGGAATTTGGCTTACCAATTGCTTTCAAGGTCCCCACGTTAACCTTAAAAAATTTATCACATGTTCATTACAAAAGATTTTTATTCGCTTAATTTAGAATTTATTTCAACATGGTATCCCGCATAATACTTTCAATTTCTATCGCCAAAGTATGTTCATTATATTTGTAACGCACAGAGTTCTGACGTCTTGACCTATACTTTGACGAACCACAAACATGGTGACATGGTGAACAGCAGCAATGCCGTCTCGTAGAGTGGATTCCGCGCTTATCAACAGAACACAGCGTTATGTTAGTGTTCCCGCCATCCAAGGTGATATTGAAACCGGATAATATTGTCATATAGGTTAGCCCCGTCCAATATTGCATCCGTATTCTCCCATCTAGGAAGGACTTCTCTGTTTTGTTTTGTGAAGAGGAACACTTTTTGTAGCAAATACAGTAAAGCCCATATTGTGGGTTCCTTGATACATTAGCAATTCTTTTAATTAGTAGGTCTACATTCCGATTATGTTATCCTTTCCCTCCTATATGTCACTACGTTTGATGTTGTTTGACGCCTAATTGACAGTCTTCAATTGTAGTGTGTCATACCGGAAGTTATACAGGGTGTCCCAAAAGCGCGCCCCCTGCTAATTTTTTAAAACAACTTCAGATAAAAAGATTAAGTCTGGTAATGTCTTAGTGACCAAAAGTGGAAACTTAATGTGTCAATATGTTCAACTTCCTCCCCCAAGGGGATTTAAGGGGGTAAAACGTAATTTTTAAATGGTAACGCCCATTTTTATGTCAATTTTAAATTGTATGCAAGTTTTAAATACCTTTTTATTCTTAGAAATTTTTCTCTAGTCCTAATAATTAGGAGATAGAAGCAATAACTCGTAATCGATGTTCATTTTTTTATTTTTTATACTCTTAGAATAACATGCCGGCAAACTTGCACTGCCAGTTGCAGTATCTCCGAAATACACCCAGTAAAATCAAAGATTCCCAACTGTTTATATAAAGATGTCTTAAAATGACGTTTGAAAAATCATTTCATAATCACATTAAATTAATATAAATTATATTTATCCGTCCGTCATATTGTAAAATGGGTGCATTTATACGTAAATGATAATGTTAATGAGTGAAATATCCATAAAACGCCTTTTTAAAACATTTTTATTCTTGAGTATTTTTCATTTTAGTAGATGGTGTCGGAGGCACATGCAATGAAAGGTTGCCCAATGTTATTTTTATTGGGACTAAAAGTGAATTTCCCCTAGCCCCCTAATTTTTAGATTTAGAGAGAAATGTCTAAGAATAAAAAGGTCTTAAAACGATGCACACCATTTAAACTTGCCATAAAATTGGGGTTTACTAATCAAACATTTCTACTTAACCTTAAAACCCCCAATTTTGAGTTATCAAAAGTTTTCTCTTTTGGTCACTAAGACAATTCCAGAAGATTACCTTGTTATCTGCAGTTGTTAAAACAATTGCAGTGGAGGACGTACGTTTTGGACACCCGGTATAAGTATGGAAGAGGAAATCCCCATGCATCTCACAGTTTACGAGAGGGGCAGCTCAGTGATAGAGCGGTCCCCGGTTCGATCCCGGGCGACGACATTACATGCACAAACATGAGCGGTCACCTCTGGCTAGCCTATGTGACTTAATGCCGTGACCGTACCTTGCTGTCTCTAGATCACCGCACAGGCGTATTTAATTAGCCCATAGTGACGGGCAGTGAAGGTTAAAAAAAAGAAAAAAAATTACATTTAGATGTAAAAGAAAAGGATTCCGTTCTTGTTTAGTTCGCAAACTTTAAAGTTGTCCGGGAGTAGTTTCATTATCACACCAGTACGCCGCAACCTTGTCGCCGCTTTTTGTCGTCGAGCACGTGTCGCAAATCGATCGCCCAGTTGAGGATCGTCTCTACAGTCGGTAGTCACCCGTCACCGTGTGAGGTTATGCAGCAGTTGGTTAGAGTCATCTTCACCTATGATCCACTAGCCCATTGTTGCGCAGTCGGCAATGTTAACCATACGGCCTTTATGCTAAAACATGATATTTTTTCCCCTGTTTCGGACGCAGTTTTTCAACCGATTTTCTTTAAACTTGGTAAGTGTTTAGTTGAATAGTTATATTATGTCCCTCATACCTCGGAATTTTGAAAATTTAACAAATATTACTAAGGAAAATCGAGTTACTTTGTGACGTCTCAACGAGCAATATTTGTTAAATTTTCAAAATTCCGAGGTAAGAGGGACATAATATAACTATTAAACTAAACACTTGCCAAGTTTAAAGAAAATCGTTGAAAAACGGCGTCCGAAACAGGGGAATGAAATGCCATGTTTTGCATTAAAAGCCATTGCCGACTGCGCAACAATGGGCTACTGGCCCAGGGGTGAAGATGACTCTTAAATACACGAGGCCCGCCGCGCCGCGCCGTGTATGATAACCACCGTAATGCAATAACCATTTCGTGACGTCCGTTGTGTTCTGATTGGGTCAAATTTGGACACCCGTTGCCTATTGGACGCCGTGCGCGTGTGTGACTGATCAATAACGTGCGATTACTATGGTACGACTTCTGGTTAATTATTATCAGATAAGTAGAGATTGTGAGTTTTTAAACACCATGGGATTAACTGTTATCTGATAACCAAGCAAAAGTGTTGTGTATGAATTGCTTTAAGTTTCTTTAACTCATTCTGATATGAAAAACAATGATAAAACATTTCTTTGCGTGTTATTTGTAAAACTGAAAAGGAAAAATGGTACTTCGAAAATATATTTTCGGGCATTCCTCTATAACAGTCTGTAGGATTTAAGATGAGATGTATCACTGCCAGGTATTTTAAAATGTTCGATTGTGTTAAATGGAAGTCCGTTACTTAGTTAAGTAAAAAAAAACGTTCTCCTCTTGACAATATCACTATGAACTTAACTGACAATCATAGTTTTGTTCTAAATTAAGATTAAATAATATAAACTTCAGTTTGTTTTATAGCCCTGCACTCAATTCGTCTCAGTAATGTGGAAGTTGTCACGCCACTTGATACTGTAGCTAGTTTAAGGCCGATACCGTATTCAAACTGTGCTGTCTTTAATGCCTTGTAACGCCAATGGATTTTTTTTTTTTTGAGAACAGTTGAAAGGTACTCATAACGTTAATCTGTTGCTGGATAGCATAATTGATTAATGTCCTAATGACGACTGACAAGTGTCGAAGGCGTGATGTCGCCGATTTAGGTCGGCCATAATCAGCTCCTCGTCGTTACTTTCGAAGAGCCTTGCACAGTCGCATTCGTATGGTCGGTCCTCGTCACCCAGTGTCAGCTGACAATCGCCGTTTGATCAGTCGATCACGCCTCTGCGCCACTCCACTTACGACGTGCCACCGCGCCGTGTCAGTGACAAGCTATAACGTTATTTTTCGTTAACTGTTGCAACAGTTACTGTTACTTTTCATCAACACGTTATTTTTAACTGTTACTTTGGAACAAACTTGTCAAAGAAATTTCCTCGCTATACGTTATCCAATAACCGTTCTGGCTAACCGTTCTTTTATTCTGTAAATGGTAACATTTCTTAAGAAGTTTTGGCCTAACTTGTTATGGAGGAACGATTTGTCATATACTTTAAGAAGAACACAGTGGTGTTATGTTTATAATCAAATAAATTTTTTCTATAGTGCAATTACAGTTATTGATATAACTACACAAACACATCATGATCATACAGTATTCAACATTCTTATGCCAAAGATGGAAATGGATAAAATTAATTGTTTTCCAGTGCAGAAATCAGAAATCAGAAATCAGAAATCAGTCATTTATTTGCCATTGACATACTGTACATATGTATTAGCAATTGTCAGGTACTACAATTAATAGCAGAGAGGCTACGGTCAGGAGTAGGCTACACTCAGTTAGCTAAGAATCATAAAAAATCATAAGAATCATAAAAAATCATAAGAATCATAAAAAAATCTAAAATTCATAAAAAATCTTAACAAGAGTCAAAAGAGAGAAATGTAATGCAGTGATATAAATTATTTACCAAATAACAGACCATAAAATTCAACATTAAATTTTTAACAAATAAAAAAACAATTAAAAATTCAACATTAAAGTTAAACTATTTTACCAAACAACAAACAATAAAATTTAACATTAAAATTACAGAAAACAATTTATAAAATCTTACACAAGTCAAAAGAGAAATTAACTCGGTAATATAAACATTTAAATACATAACAGAAGTAACAAAATATAAATATAGGCTATAACAAACATATAAGAATAACAAATAATATTTATTATTGAAATTCTAACAAATCTGATTAGGCAAACTCAATTTTCTTCTCAAACATAAATTCATCTATTGTATAAAAAGGATGAACCAAAAGCCAGTCATAAAATCTCCTCAGAAATAATTTTGGGCTGTTCGAACAGGATTGAAAATTTATACTTAACTTATTAAAAACCTTAACAGACATTACAGTGTGACTCTTGAGTGTTTTGCTTAGTCTAGAAAATGTTCTATTTATGTTAAAGTTACCTCTAGTGTAGTGATGTAAAACGCCCTGGCGTTTAAATCTCAGGGCAAATGCCCAGGGCATTTGCCCTAATAACCGCCCAAAATCCATAAGTGCCGGGCGTTTATCCAGTTAAAGGCTAATAAACCTAATTAATGGAAATTAAATTGAACACTACTCTTCTAGTCAACTTTTAAACCTCTACATTAGATATTTACATAATAGCCTATATTTAAAAAAATAATTAGGGGCCTACTTGTATAATTTTAATTATATTGGTAGGAAGTCAGTACTACAGAGTCAACACTTTTCTTTTGTCAACAAGAGGAAATAATTTAGACTGAAAATAACTTCATAGGTTTATTTTTATTTAAAATATCTGGCTAATGTAATAGAATTAATTTACATTTGTTTTTTACACACAATGAATCAGTCTCAACTTAACGGTTGTAAGGTTGTAATTTGGTTCCGGTTGGGTTTCTGGCAAATCGCTCAGAATGCAAAGCCCTTTAAAATGATGTATCATATGACGTAGGCCAATGCAGTTTCCCACAAGACTTCCTTTAGAGACGTCACTAGCGGAGGTCGTCAGGTAAACTGCATAGGCTATGTCATATGATACATCATTTTAAAGTACATTGCATTCTGAGCAATTTGCCACAAACCCAACCTCAAAAGGTAGAGTGGATTGGGAGTTATTTCATTTTTTTGTTTTCAGCAATATGATTTTAATACAAAGTTTGATCGCCTGCTATTTTTTACTCGGTCATTCTTTTGAGATCGGGTTTGCAGCAATGTTCTCCAGTCTCAAAGACCTTTAATTTGATGTACATATTGACATATGCTTACATTTAAGATTTTCTTCTTACTCCTTGTGGACCGTCCCCCATTCGAGATCCAAGGACAATAAGTACTTTAGGAAGTAGTCTTAGTCACTCAAAATCAATATGCAACGTTTTAGTTTTGTTACTTAAATACTTTAAAAAATATTAAATCGTCTCCAGACTTTTTTCCACCCTGTATATGAATAAAAATAATGTTATAGGTGCCTTTTTACTTTCTCCCCCTATACCATAGTATATGGAGAAAGTATTTTTTTCGTAAAAATTTTCGAATTTGAGTTGTTGGTGGATTTATCCATTATGGTTCCCCCTGAGTCCAAAAAAGTGGTTTTCGGAGTGATGTCTGTGTGTCTGTTGTGTGTGTGTGTGTGTGTGTGTGTGTGTGTGTGTGTGTGTGTGTGTCAGGATGTAAACAGAGCTAGAGAATGCCCTAATGGTCCGATTTTAATGAAATTTGGTATATAGGTCCAAATCCACGATGATTCCAGGCGTTTTTTTTTCATTTTTTGGAATTTTTGATTTTTAAGGGTATTTTACCCCCAAAAACCCTCAAAAATCGTCAAAAATCAAAATTTCTCAAAAACGGCTCTAACGATTTTGATTAAAATTTTGTGGTTTATTAAGCTTAAAATGGTGGATAAAATGACACCACCCGCATCTCCGAGAAAATGCGCGTTCAAAAGTTATAGAGTAAAAAGTGTTAAAAAAATCAATTTTTTAGATTTTCAAAATAGCTGTTGTCTCAAAATAAATTTTACTTATCACCATTAAATCAAGCTCAAAAAACTAAATAATCCAGTACTTTAAATTATTGCTCTACGTCAAGTGTTTGAGGAGAAAATACAATTTTTCGTTTAGCTGTAAACGCAGTACGTTGTTAAAAGTCACAGATGCGCGTAGGGTCAAGCTCGCGCTGCTCAGCTGGTAGCTATCCGACAGAGTCATCTAGACATTAATGTTTAAAGCTTTTAACACATGTTTTTATATTGTTGGGAGAAAGTATGTGTCAGTTATCTGATACCGTTTATTATATTAGGAAATTCACATTGTGGTTAAAAAGCACTTGTTTTACTAACAAAACCTTAGTAGGTACTTAACTTTAAATTTAATTAATTAGACATTATAAATTTATCTTATGCACATATTTATGAATTACAGAGTAGAAACCTGCTTAATCAGTAAATAAGATTTTATATAACAATTTAGAAAAATATTTATTTAAAATACCACACTGAAAATATTACAGGTTTTATTGTATTGCGCCTTAAACTGAACGTTTTATAAACGCCCAGTTTTTGGGCGCTTAAAATCGCTTTGGGCAAATGCCTGGGCAAATGCCCATTTATAAACGACCCGCCCACTGGGCATTTGCCCGGCCCACATCACTACTCTAGTGTTGTGAGAGTGAACATTGTTGCAAAGAGTGAGGGATGGAAGGTTCTTAAGGGTATAGGCTAGAAGGTCATACAGGTATAGATTAATGACTGTTGGGATTTTCAGGTCAATGAACAGGGGTTTACAGTGGGCATCAGGCAGTGCATTACTCAATATTCTGATAACCTTCTTTTGAAGAAGGAGAATTTCTTCAATTCTACTGCAGTTCCCATAAAAAACTAGGCCATATCTGAAGACACTTTGGAACAGTGCGTAGTAAGCCATTTTGATATAACTCTCGTCTACTAAACTCCTCAGGCGTCTGAATAAGTAGACTAATCTAGAAAGGCGGGTTGTTACATATTCAATGTGTTTGTCCCATCTCAATTGACCATCAATATAAACACCCAAAAATTTGGCATTATTTTCTGCCACATCATTCTGCTTGCAACTAAAGATTATATTTTGTGTTTTACTGTTGTTCAATTTGAGACAGTTTGTTTCGAACCAGAGAGTTACTTCATTTATGGCAGTGTCTACTTGCTCACATAATTGCCCTAGATTATTTCCAACAGATAAAATCGTTGTGTCGTCTGCATATAGGAGGGTTTTAAGTGGTCTAGAGATATTAAGATGCAGATCATTAATGGCAATTATGAATAGTAATGGCCCAAGAACCGACCCTTGCGGGACGCCAAATTTCACAATTTTCTCACTTGACCACCTTCCGTCAAGGCACACAGTTTGCCTGCGATTGTTAAGGTAGGCTTCAAAAAACCTAAGGACAGCACCCTTTATACCATAATGCTCTAACTTGGTGGTAAGGTCATTGTGATCTATACAGTCAAATGCCTTGCTCAGGTCACAGAAAGTGGCCTGGGCAAAACACCTACCTTCAAAGGCTTTAATAATCTCCCGAAGCAGGCAATCAATAGCATCACAGGTGGATTTCCCACTCCTAAACCCAAACTGAGATGGACAAAATAAGTTATTTTCTTCAAAGAACTTGCTAACCTGTTCTGAGACCAGAATTTCTATTACCTTAGATATCGGAGAAATAATCGTGATAGGTCTGTAACTCTCAGGAATATCTTTGGCTCCTTTTTTGTAAATAGGACATACTCGTGAAATTTTTAATTCATCAGGGAAAAACCCATTAAGCAGACATCGGTTTACGCATTCTGTGAAAGGATATACAATTCCTGTAATTATGGCCTTTAAGAGATTGTTTGACATTCCATAAAAATCATGGGATCTAGAGCTTTTTAATCTTTTGACAGCCCTAAACACATCTTGAATTGCTACAGGTTTCCAATTAAATTCACCCGGGGGAACGGGAGCAGTTCTCATCAGCTCAAGTGATCTGGAGACAGGCCTGACAATACTGTCCTTAATGTCCTGAACAGAGTTCACAAAAAAGTCATTAAACTCCTCAGGGGTGATTGGAATAATATCTTTTGGACTTTGCTGAGTATTTTGTTTAATCACGCCCCAAGCTGCTTTGCATTGATTGCTGCTGGACTCAATTTTCCTTTTATTGTATTCTAATTTTGCTGCCTTAATCTTTTCCTTGTATTCTTTCTTTAAGAGTATTAATTGTGATTTGACTAACTGAGATTGAGACACTTTAAAATCCCTACCTAAAATAAGCAATCTCTCTTTCAAGTTGGAGAGTTCTTGAGTAAACCATTCATTGTTAATCTTTGTTTTAAGAAGTGGGATTTTTTTAAGTACCATATGGTGGTCAATAACATTGCGTACCTTGGTAAAAAAGGCGGTAAACCAGGCATTGCTGTCATCATAACCATATAAAATGTTGTTCCAGTCAAGGGTACTTAACGTTTCATTTATTTTATTGAAATTACCCCTTGGCAGAACCATTTTAAAGTTAGAACTAAGTTTAGGCCTGGGCTTCTCAGTGAGCTTCTCATGGTGAGAACTGTACAGGACCCCATCATGATCTGAATATGGGAAAGGTAACACTTCACAATAGTCTAGACCAGATGAAACATTTATGAAAACGTTATCTAAGCATTTCCCATCTCTGGTGGGCAAAAAGTTTTTACAGTAAAAGTTGTGCTGTCTCAGAAGGTTAAGAAAAACCCTGACTGATCTTTTGTTGGTTGTAACATCAAATTCAGCATTCAAGTCACCACCAATCATTATTTTGTAGTTAGGCCATTTCAGAAGGTATAAAAACAGATTTTCAAGGTTGGAAAGGAAAAGGTTATGGTTTCCATCAGGGGACCTATAAAGTGATACAACTAAAATTTTCAAACTTTCAATCACAACAGCTGAAGCTTCAAAATTAAGCTCATCACACAAAAAACTTAAATCTAAGGCAGTTGCAAGAATATCTTTCCTAACAAATATAAGTGAGCCGCCTCTAATATGATTCTCCCTACAGAATGAACTACCAAGAAAATAATTATTAAGACATGCATAGCTAACCTCACCTGACCGTAGCCAATGCTCAGAAATGCACATCACAGATACATCCAGTCCAATTAAAAAACCGTCCAATATAAAAGTCTTGTCTACCAGTCCTTGAATATTAAGGAACAGGGCGTTAAACTTGGCTTCATTAGTTTTCTCCCTCCCTCCGTCGCAGAATACTGTAGGCATGGTCCGTGGTCGATCAGCATCATTGTAGGAACTCAAGAGTCTTGTCGAGCTCCTCCTGGTGCAGACGGGAAATCCCTGCTGTCATCTCGAGTGACGAGGTCTCGGCGAAGCGTCCCCTTGAATGGGACGATTAAACAGCCTTCCGGCCACAGATCATCTGTCAATATAAGGTCAAAGTCCTTCTCATCCACCTCTACATGAAATGAAGAATAGCTGCCGTATCTAGTTTTCATCTTGGTACATTTGACTGATTTTAGGTTAAGTTCACTATCCAGCATCTGTGTAATGTCATTTGCCCCAACATCTGGACTTATCCTAGAGAGAAATAAGGCTTTTCTCCTAGGTCTAGTACTTACAGGTACACTTTTTATTAAAGAATTTTTTCTTTTCCCTATGAGTACATCCTTTGAATCACTTAATCTTCTTTGGTTTAACTCTCTTTCGTTGGATGAGATTTCTTTAGGCCTAACACTAACTTTATGTGTGGAACGGTTATTAACGCTACCGGTAGGCCTAACTTGATTTGTGCTCCTTGAATTTGGGTGGTTTGGAGCAGTTTCTGATTGTTTAAATCTGTCAGAACCTTCTTCAGGAACATCCTCATATTGATCCGTGGGACACAAATGATGGGTAGAAGGTGATCTCTGGTTATCAGATGGATTAGGCCTATGAGGGTTGAAAGATTCAGGTGACTGAAAATTACCTCTACCTCTACCTCTGGTGCTCTTAACCTTTCCCCAAGAGGGATATATGTATTCTTCCACAGTATTTGTAGGCCTACTAGGTCGTCTAATGAGCTCGTCTAATTTGTCATTAAGGATTTTATTGTTAATGGTTAGTTCATTTACAATTTTTAGTAGCTGGTCAACTTTGCTCTCGTCCCTAGAGCTCGCATCTCCTGTGACAAATAAGTTAATGGTTTTATCACAGTCATTGCAGAACCACTTAATTTTGTCCGCTATGGCATTAATAGCCGAATAGTCAGCTTGAGAAAGATTAACACATGATATGTGGAACCATTTTGCACATTGTCCATCACACCACAAAGCGCAGTCCTCCGGGACTTCTTCTTCGCAAACTCCACATTTTTCGGACAATTTAGGTTGTTCCCTGTTTGTTTGTTCTTTGCCATAATATTTCTTCTTACCGCCAGTCATGATTGGTGATTAGAAATTAATTTTCAGAGTTCAAAAGGTTTAGGCCTAGGCTATTAGATCTTAGAGCCTATTGGTGACTGAAGGTTTTTGGAACATAACCTAGTTCACACCGAGACCAAATTGGCTTATCTCTTATATTAATATTTCAAATTAAGTGAAGTTTTTTGTCCAGGAGCATTAATGTCCACGTATTACTTACTTTCTCAATGAGAAACTGGTATTTTAGTTGTCCACTTGAAATTTTAGTGTACAAAACACCAACAGTGAACACGAGGTTCTACTGAAAAAACTACACATATGGCAGAAATTCACAAATAATGTCTTAATTTGATCACTATAACTCACTTATTAATTTGTTCACTGATTATTTACCAGAAAATTTAATTTAACTTGGATTAAAACGGATTTAAAATATACTACTGGAGCAGACGATCTGCTACCATTGGCCACTGCCTTCCCTAAATGTGACTGTAGGCCAGGGCCAGGTGAGCTACATCCCATGCAGGGCCAGTCTTGTGAAATAACGAGTGAAGGAATCAGAGTTGTTCTTGTTCTTCGCGGTTCCTAAAAGTTTTCAACTATCCCTATCACCATACAGTTATTCCGTTCCCAAAGAACTGTATAGAATCTAATCCAAAGCTCTGTATGTAATCATTTGATGATTATCCCTCTTGTTGTCGTCACCGCGAGAACCATCAAGGAGAACCATCAGTTATTCCGTTCTCACAGAACTGCCTGAATGATAATCGTTCCTGTTCCCTAAAAGTCAATTAACTGTGTTTTGGTAACATTTGTACTAGGAGAACGCTTGTTCCACGCGTATGGGGATGAACGGCAACACAAGCTATATAATCATAGTATACGCTAAAAAAAAAAAAAAACTCAAGCAAGCACCGTGTAACATAGCCGTAAGCACTGTTAATTACAATCCAGAAATGCATTTCTTTTGGGAAATTAAATTACGTCTCATTGCTTTATTACTTAACAGAATAACTTCAGAAACGAACTTTACGTTAAAAATTACGCCTAAAATCTACTGTGAAAGTTTCAAGTCGATCTGAGACTTATTGCGAACGTAATCGTCGGTCAATGAAATCGGGATTTGTCACTACATACACTGAGGGACCAACAGTTATGTATGAGGATTTCACTCCTCTTCGATCCGTTCATCCAATCAGTAACTGTTACTTTGCAAATCCATTGACTGTTATAACAGTTGCTGTTCGTCAACTGTTACTAAGTAACAGTTGACGAATAATGACGCTCATCACTGGAGGCCGCCGAGCCACCAGCCACGCCACTATGTGGCCTATGTGGGCCAGTGTGGCAAGGTTGGCCCGCTTTCCACCGTAGCCTCGTCGCCGCCGCCGCGCCGTGTCGTACCTGTCTGTCTGCTGGATGACTTATTGGAAGGGCCTTCACCGCCGGCGTTATTAAACTAAGATGTTTGAAAAGGAGAGACCCAATGACTTAGGAACACACAACAACGTTGTTCCTAAGAGCACATTTAAAGGCGCCTAGGCGAATCAGGGTTTTGCAAGAATCTTTAAAAATATTTCTATATATGACAGGCGCCAGTTCTCTTATTGGCATTGAATGGGCGCGTCTATCTCTGTGGAGCATATAGCCCCAACTTTAGACACCCTTCCAAGAATTTATGTCGACCCAACACACATTCACATGAGGTTCTTTATTTATGACAAACTAAGGCTATCAGTAAAGACACATCTAAGCAGTCAATTCTATCTCACGCCATCATGTAGAATTTATTACACTGTAATAGTGTAAGATGGTATTTTGAGAAAATCTATTACGAAGACCTAATGTACCTTATTAACCAACGATATCTGAGGAAGTTCAACATTTTGTTTTATCCGATTTAGTTCATAATTGTATCATGGGACACTTTTCCATCAAACTACACATTGATGTGTGATAGACATTCCCGCGTTTTTTGTTGTTGCAGAAACACTAAAATTAATTGATTGCGAATAACTACGATTTTTGTTTTGCTAGTTATGTTGGTATTCCTATCAGTTGTCATGTGAGTGTTCAAGAGGCCGAAAAAGGGTTATTTCTAGTTGGAGATCAAAAAGCTCGGATATCGCCAGTTTAGCTGTGGAAGGCCAGACCAGACCGACCTCATTAACACATTCCACGTCTGTAATGGAAATCCCTCGCTGCCCGAGCGGCGGCGTGCGGTCTTGAAACCCTTTCTTTTGCTCTCTTTCAACTTTTCAACATATACAAGTTCCGTTTACTAGTGTTTAGCCTGGAAAAACTAGAGTTTACTTTCTTTCCGACGGTCCGAATAATTTTCAAACTTGTGTTAGGCCTACTTTTGATTGTCGCGCCACAATCATCCTAATACTCTCATCTCTCATTCATATTCACAAATACCCACTTTGTGAGGTCCCTGTCTCAAAATAGTGATGAACTGAAATTAAAATTTGAACGATAGTGGAACGCTTGAGTACGAGGGTAGTACCAGGTTAACCGAGCCTTGCTCGTTGGTTTTAACTCACTTTTTTATATAGTGTAGTGGTAATAAAGCTATTAAATTTCCAACAACATCCAACTATACCTCTACACAGTTAACAGCTGTTTCAAAAACACTGCTTAACATTAATGTTCCTTTATTTTTGTATACCTTCTGTTGTTATATCGTTACCAAAATAGCAACCCATAAGACCAATGTTAAAAATTACGATTTTTAAACTTAAATTTAGACAAAATTTGATTTTTCGTGGGATTGAGGCTGTTCTAAACCTATCTTTGGGCCAAAACACTCTTAAATACAAAGTTCAAGCAAAATAAAACCGCTAGATTTTGAGATCGTGGAACACACATCCCTTCAGACATTGCTCGTATTATATAGGATATATATCGTATGGCTATCATAGCCAGCTACCAACTTAAATAATAATAATAAAATAAATAAAAGATGTTCTGCAGTGCAAAGCACCTGCGTCAGTACATTTAAAAGTGGCCCGGGAAAGGACCGTTAGGATTTTGTCTGGCAGCTGGCATAGCTGAGAGATATGCTTGCGTAATAGTTCAGCTGCCAAAAAATTGTTGTTCGTTTAGCACCACCCGGGGAGTACGTGCAGCTTTAATGGAATGCTGCGGACGCGAACAACATCACCCCCCAGTACGAGGGTAACGTATGTCAAGTTGTTTGTCTTCGAAGTGTTACATAAAAATATTACCTATCAAATATTGGTGACCGGTGTTGCGTAGCCTAACCTTGTTGCTGCCCACATCAGTGATAACCGCGCATTACGTTGTGGCAACCTTCAAGCTCCACTATCAGTCGCTAACTACCCGACAACGACCGTGACCAATACAAAATTGAGCGTGATTATCGAAATTGGCTTCAGTCGTCGCGAGCGGCTGTGAGTGGTTCCAACAGGCGATTCGTCAACATCGGTGCTGACACTGGCTACAGGTGGTAATTCTATTTTAAGTCAAATGTAGGCCTATTATATAAATTTGTAACATGATTATTGCACTAATTGATCTTTTAGCGAATTTCCCCTATGTTAAGGAAGAAGCTAACACGGTAGTTAATCACCGGTAAGACTTACACCATGACACTTTTTCATTTTGAGGTCCCAAGAAGCCAAAAACACTGTTCATTCAAATTATTATAAGCCTATCTATACCTATTCGAAGAATGAAAATTACCTGAATATATCAACGAGTTCGTGTACACGATAACTCTCGAACGGAACCTCTGATTTTGATGAAATTTGGTACAGAGGTGTAGGGGCAGAATTCATCGGGTTAAGTTCGAAAACCAGCGTGTTCGGACCGTGGGAAATGGGTTTATTGGAATTTTTGGACCTCAATTTTCAAAATTCAACAATTTTAACCATAAAATCATTTAAAACCTAGCTTAAGAAATAACGTAGACAATCCAAAAATATGTTTTTCATTTTATTCTTATGTGGAATCAACAAATCCCTCTATCTCTATTAGCCTATTTATTGACATAAGTCGATAAAGTTTGGTATGTACATTCACTAGGTAGAATGTAACTTATATTTGCCTACAATACCCATATAACGACAAACCTACATACTAACCCGTATGGGGTTTTGGGAAAATAAAGTACCAGAATTTGATACAATTTAGCATGTATACCTGCACTAAGGAGATTATCGTCGATTTGTTTACAACACGCCCATGGCATCAAGCCTTCATCCTCATTCCCATTGTGTGTTATGGGGAAAAAGAAAAATATCAAAGTTCATTGGAAATTGGCTGAGTACGAAGGTCTGATGCGAAGGGGGAGTTTATTATTGAATTAAATTCATAATTCGATTGAAAGATATGAACTAAAATGTTTTTTTTACACCTAAACCGCCTGTAGAAGAGTAACCATCTCGGCACTCCAAGCCCACACACAATGCGGTGATATCATTGTTGAGCGTGCTGTATATTAGGGAGCTGATGATAATGTTGTTTGCCTCCCAGTACGCCGGTGGCATAAACATCAGCGCAGCGTGCTGTCGTTTCACACCGCCTTTAGTCCCTCATAATCTTATTACTGCAGAAAGATTTAGATCTTGGTTATAGGTATATATCTTCATTTAATTGGTACTAGTCTACTTGTTGTTCGAAATCGAGCAATTTATTTTGATAAAAATGCAAAAGTAACTTAGTTCTAAATAAACGACATCCGACCAATCCAATATTGTGAATATCAGTAAACACACAGTAATAAACCACACGCATTTACAGCTGTACATTAACAAATGTTTAAAATAATCAACCCAAACCCAATGTTGTTCTAAAGGGAAATTTTCAAATTTAATTAGTGTACAGCGCCCTTATTTTATGTCAGATTTTCATCAATTTTTGGCGGAATCAACTACAGACCAAGCCCTATCCAATGATACAAAAAACTTAAATATCGGTTGAAAATTTTAGGAGGCGTTCTCAACACAAAAAAACCCCTAGCGTATTAAATAAGTACTGTAAGTACTATAGATCGTCTCCTGATAGAAATGCGACCAAAATTTCAGTCGATCTGGACCCAAGACTTGGACATTGTAAAACTAAAACAGCTGTTCTTCCTGCTTTTCTAGTATTTGTTTTTACAACAGCTGTCTTGATTCAATAAACTGTCCTTCCTCTATGAGATTAACACGAGGTGGCCCGTGCGCAAATTGCGCATTTTACGATTCTGTTTGAGTGAAAGTCACCTACAGATATTGATTGTGAAGTGACAGTGATCTATTTTTGTTTACTATCTGGCTTTTAAAATTCATCTGAAGCTAATCAGCTGTTAAATTACAATTCACATTAAAGAACTTGCAATAAAAGTTGGTCAACATTTTAAAGCGCCCTCTAGAAATAAATCAAAGGCGAGGGGGGCGAAACCCGAAACAATATGTCTTTTTTAATTGCGATTCGTCACTACGGTATATCCTAAGCTTTAAAATGACACCGCAATCTTAAAAATCGGTTCAGTATATCGAGAGAAAAAGGGACGTAACAGACGAAACCCTTATAGGTATAATTAAATAAGTATAGATTTACCTTCTTGGTTTCACCCGATATCGTATGTAAAAAATCTTGATCATTGTTATTCTTATGTGGAAAATCAATATAGTTAACCAGCCAGTCTCTAACCAGTTGTATGTTTCTGTTGCAGACCGAAGCTGAGGAGATGGCACCGCGGCCCCGCCCTCGCAGCAGCAACCCTACGTCCGAACGACTATAGCGACAGTGTTCCGCGTGTCGTGCCCAGTGTCGTGCCGTGTCGTGCGTGTCGTGCGTGTCGTGCCGGTAGTGTCGTCATGCCAGTGCGGACCTGAGAGTGATATGAGTTTTCCGCGACACGTTTTCTGATACAGCTGAAAAGAGGTGAGTACTAACTGGAATTGTCATGCGATGTAGGTTGTGTAAAGTGATGGGCGTATAATGTGAACAAATTGCAAAGGGGATTCGGATAATATTATGAGATATAAGTGCTCGCCTTTGAATCCAAGGGTTAGTGGATAAATCCTGAAAATATTAGTAACATTTTGAAGGTTTGATTATGGATCAAGTTGCCATTTACCATCACCGAGATATTAATTAATTATCTTCTTTAATAACATGTCGATATTGGATTTTAGGCACAACAAGACTGTGGTTTGGACCGCTCCCCTACAACGTTATAAAATTTAACTGGCGTACTAAATTAAAATAAGGACTAGCCTACTGTACAATTACAGTTATGGTTTTAAGAAGTTTGAGACTAAAAAGTTGAGAGGGGGAAGAGAAATAGGTTGTCTCGAACGGCGAGGATTACTTATTTACAATAAATGTCCCTTTCTGAATTATTTTTTGTCAACTTCAAGAACATACAATATATACATTCTTCACAATAAATCTTCAAGCATGTCAAGCATAATTTTGTCCTGACTTTTTATTTACTTTACTATAAATTCGCTACGTGAATGCTTCTCAATGTGTCACAATAAATATATTTAAAACTTAGGCCTAAAACAGTATATAAATCATCTTTAGTCTTGGGATAAAAGTGCCCTTTACTGTGTTTATACATCACAGATTAAGTAAGGACTTTGAAATATTCAAGGCTGTTTAATAACTCGCTAAATTGATTAATCGACACCTTTCAAAACTGTAAAGGCGGCGACACACTACCGGACTTTTTCCCGAGCACCGGACCGAGCATCGTACCGACACCGTGCAAAAACAGCATGTCTGGTAGTGTGTCAAGGGTCCGTACATCGGACTGAGCACCGGACCGAGCATTGTATCGAGCGCTTTGGAGGTGGTTTTCTGGTGAAACACCAAAGAAAAGATCGGTCCGGTGTACGTTCCGATGTACGGCAGTGTGTCATGGTCAATATTGCTCCGAACACCGTCCTGAGCGTCGCCCCGAACGCTCGCATATCTTGTTCCCCCTCAACATCATCCTCTAGCGCTCTCACTCATTCCCGCTATCACTTCGCTCTCTAACTACCTACACCTCGCTCGGTGAATTTGTACAGTACGATGCTCGGTCCGATGTCTTGTTCGGAGTAAATTTACCTCCCAGTGCAGTGCAATGTTCGGCACGATGGTCGGTCCGATGTACGGTCCGGTGAAAAGTCCGGTAGTGTGTGCCGCCTAAGACAGTGTTCACCTTTGTGCCATAGTAACCCATTGTTGCGCAGTCGGCAATGTTAACCATACGGCTTTTATGCTAAAACATGGTATTTTATTCCCCTGTTTCGGACGCCGTTTATCAACAGATTTTCTTTAAACTTGTAAGTGTTTAGTTTAATAGTATATTAGGCCCCTCATACCTCGAAAT
This sequence comes from Neoaliturus tenellus, assembly GCA_030545055.2. NCBI lineage: Eukaryota > Metazoa > Arthropoda > Insecta > Hemiptera > Cicadellidae > Neoaliturus > Neoaliturus tenellus. The sequence continues at coordinate 264,884,502 of CM061532.1, forward strand.
TTTGAAAATTTAACTAGGAAAAATCGAGTTAATTTGTGACGTCACACAAAGTAATATTTGTCAAAATTTCAAGGTATGAGGGTCCTAATATTACTATTCAACTAAACACTTACCAAGTTTAAAGAAAGTCGGTTGATAAACGACGTCCGAAACAGGGGAATACAAAACCATGTTTTAGCATAAAAGCCGTATGGTTAACATTGCAGACTGCGCAACAATGGGCTACTGGCCCAGGGGTGAAGATGAATATTAAAGTTTCACTCCAATGTAATCGCGAATCGGTCTTTTAACGACGGTTGAAATGTAGAGCCGGCGCGGCGGCCCCCAACCTTCAACCTTCACCGGAGTGATCAGTGATCCGCTCGTCCAGAAATTAATTAGGAGCGGCGATGCCCAATGCCTCGGCTGGAAAGCCGGCTAAACGTCGGCCATCATAATTGGAACCCTTTGTGCTCGGGGACAATAACTGTCAATTAATTGATTCCCATCTTTATTCAATAACTTTCCAATGCTTCATTCGCCCGGCCGAAATTGATTCAGCAATGGCTGAGCTGGATAAGTTTGCGCTTGTGAATGGTGAAATGAGCAGCGACAATTTGGGGAGGGAGGAGGGGGGGGTGAATGTGATTGATTCCTTTATTATGTTTGTTTGTATTTACTCGTTTGGCGAAGTTACCCCTGAAGAACACCACAGATAAACTGAGCGACATTTTTACTAAATTACCGTACTTATTTTTAATGTCCGTAATCGCCATAACCATATTTATTTATAATCTTATAATCATGTTTATTGGTAAAATTATGATTGATGAAGAAGCCATAACTGACATATTTTCTATAAAACCCGAAGGTGCTCTAATTATGGTTCGTGTGGGCAGCCTATGACTCGAATATGGCCGATTCGAATTACTTGAAAATCCAGAAAGTCTGTTACATTTTTCTATACCTGATCTCGTGGCCGCTAAGTTATTAGCATTTGCTATAAAATAATTGTATTGCTCTAAGAATTTGTAATTCTTGGGAAAAAAGTAAAAACACAGTTAGAGGTCTGCTGAGATAGTTTTGTTATTTGATTATACCAGGTGACTGGGTTTCTGAATGCATATGGTTTATACAGTATTGCTCTTTGAATTTGAAGCCAGTTCTATCGTGAGTAAAGTTAGTAGGTACCGTAACTTGTTAATGGTTCGAAACTGGACACATCGGCCATTGGTTGTTTGCATATTAATTAATGACCCTGTCTAAAAGAATCTTCTGCTCGTAAACAGTAACAAAACTACACGAGGCATCGCTCATTCTACATAGAGTTCATATTCGCCTTGAAATTCGCCCTGGTAGCGTCGGCAACTTAGACAGTGATAAAATCGTTGTGGGGGTATATTCTTCGTACGGAGAGAGCGCCACACTATAAAAGGCGTTTTCAACTAAAAACATTTTAAATTTGTTTTTAAATGGTCTTAAGTTTTGTTCATTTATTATGCATTTAATATTTAGCACCAGCATTACATGGTAAATTTTGACTGATATTTAATCTAAGTTGTTGAGGTCTGAAATTTTGATGAAATCGAGTATTATATTGATGTATATCACTGCCCTTAGTTAATTTACATTTAAATCTAGCATAAATTGTTGTTTCCAAAATATAAATACAGGGCAGTGTTAACAACCCCATCCTTTTAAAGGTGTCTTTACATGACTGATTTTTTCTCAGTTTAAACATTATTCTCAAAGCTTTTTTTGAAGTTTGAATAGTCTTTTAAATTCAGTTTCAGCACATTTTCCCCAGATTATGATGCCATAAGACAAATGTGTTGTTATAAGTCCATAATATGCCATAAGCAGAGTATGGACTCTGTTATATGTGTTGTGGATATAACAATCTTTTACATACTAATTGAACGAAAGCACTTGAAAATTTAACAACGAATTACTATAAAATTAACTTGTATAGTGGAGAGAGTAACGTTTTAACGCTCTGAAACAACGGTCTGGCTGGATATTGACAGGTTAAAGACCGGCAGCCGAAACAAAGGGCACTGGACCCCACCTGCCATTGTTGCGCGGCGGCAACGAGCGGACGATGGCACATTATGTGATGGGCCACCGCCCGCGGGCGACTGTTTACCGGGATAACACCTCTAAATGGCTGGCCGCGTAACAACGGGACGCTGGAGCAGGGAATAACCACTCTATGGTCCATTTCTGGTTGCATTTCCAGTATTCGTGTTGGCGGGTAAAAAGTATCCTTTCCAATCAACAAAACTTTTATGTGTGTCTATATTTCTGTCGAGCACGACACTTTATTCTTGGAGATATTACAGACGCTTTTACGGGAAAGCGGTCCAAACGCATCAATGTTTTTTGTCCATATTGGGAATCGAACTTGTCACCTGCAGAGCCGAAAAGACGCAGGCTATCCCGTTAATATATCCAGAATTAAAATCAGTCTTGAGTAGGTGACTGAGTCAACATTTCAGGGAATTTGTACTACAAGAAGGTGTAACATGATAAAGCGAAGGATAATATTATTAATGGTATCAGAGGTATGGCGTTTTCTTATTTTTTCTGAGCGTTCATAGGATACACTGAAAAAACTGTTTTGTTGGGGTAACAAAAAAAATGTTGTCCCAACAAAAAATTTGGTTGAAATAGGGACAACTATATTTTTTGTTGGACTAACAAAATAGTTTTGTTAAAATTTTTTGGTTAAAGCAACAAAAATTTCTTGTAATTGCAACAAAAAGTTATATTGTTATTTCAACAAAATCCTGATGCATTTTGTTGGCCTGAGTTATTGAAAAGTATTATTTTTACATAAAAATTCATGAATTAATGCATTTATGCCAACCAACAGATTAAAAAAAAGTAAATAAATAAAAAAAGTAAATCAAAAAGTATACATCTGTGACGGGATACGAACCCTCAACCTCATATTCAATGACCTGACGCTCTAACCACCTGAGCCACGTGAGCTGTGAAAATAGCGGTTCTAATTTACTACTTAGCCATTTTTTACTCGGCCTCCGTTCAGAGCTTGGTTAAAACTCAAAAAGTTAGCCCAAATGTGAAATAACTTACTTATTCACGTAGAACGTTTATTTGACGTAAAATAAATATTCAGTGCAATGTGGGTAAACAAAATATTTGGTTGGGAATACCAAATTTTATAACCAAACCCATTTTGTTGATCCAAACCATTGGTTTTGTTGGTTTGACCAATTTATTTGGTTCCCTCAACAAAACGAGGGCAACAAAATAAGTTTTGTTGCCACAACAAAACATTTTTTGTTGGGAATACCAAATTTTATAACCAAATCCCTTTTGTTGATCCAAACCATTGGTTTTGTTGGTTTGACCAATTTATTTGGTTACCTCAACAAAACGACGGCAACAAAATAAATTTTTTGCGCCAACAAAACAGTTTTTTCTGTGTAGGAATAAAATCAACAAGTTGGTAGGTCAAATTCGAACTAAGAACAATTAAATACAATCATAAGATAGGAAATAGCATGTTTCAATAAAACTACAGTAGGCCCTATACATATATTCCACCTTAACAACTTTTCTTTTGATTCAGTACGTACTTACTTTATACTAGTGGTGGAAATTTGACTTTTTTCTCTAATCATAATAGTAGGCTATATAGCAATTTTTTCAATTTTGAAATTTTCTACCGCACGCAGGGACCAGCAAGCTTCGTTCGGTCAATCGAAACGATGTTTATTTTGGAAAATCTGGTGCTTTAGAGCTCTCAAACCGCGAAAATCCCCACCCGGCCTCACCGAGACTACCACCGGTAAAAAACTTCTTTCAGATCGGGGAAAGGCGGCGAAAGTCAAATGATATTCGTGACGCGCTAACTAGACGTGTGCTACCAGTGCGTGCCTAGCGTATATCCCGGATCACCTGGTCGGCGGACTGGGTCGCCGTGAAAGCTAGAGCGGCGCAATCTAGTTTCCTCGCTCTCCATCGCACAGTATGCGAGCCGTCCTTGGCCGTGGACCGAACCTTGTGGCCACCACAACTACCACAATGTTGGTAGTAAAGGAGGATGAATGGCTGTCGAGGTCATCTAGCAGAGTCAAGGTCAACACATGGAGAATCGACGAGTCTAACGATGACTCGGTGACTGGGCGAATCGTTAAGTAGGTTTCTTGGAGGTTGAGCATTAGAATCTCTGATTCGTTATTAGTCCAGGAAATTTAGGCTCATATAGGGCCAAACCTCAAACAAATTGCAATAGAAATTAAAATTATACTATGAAGTCCGGTAAGGCGTCTTGCATACCATATACAAAATCGGCCAAAATCGGACTGGTAGAAATCCGCCATTTTGGCGAAAACCACCGCCATCTTGGATTTATGCAAGCTTTTGGTAAATTAAATACTAAAATGTGTTTTTATTGACTTAAAACATTGAAATTCATTTTATTGGATTCCTCTTTGAATTTACTTAAAGGGAAATACAGATTTAATGTATATCACAAAGGATTAAATGGTATTTATAAACATTAAAAGAATAAAAATATACAAAAATTGCACTTTTTCAAGATACCACTTTTATTTTTGTGCACTTGTTCCTCCAATACACAACTTGACACTTATTATATATTGCTTAAAAATATTTCTAGTATACATAATATCAAAATGTTCCATCCAGAACATATTTTGGAGGGTAGGTACGACCTCAGTTTAAAGAAGTATACAGGGAACGTACGGTGTTGCGCCGGTTGCGCGCTGCGGACCATCTGCCGAGCCGACCTCATCGACGCTCGTTGTGTCGGGACAAGTTCTAGTATATCGATGTTCAGTCGTTGGTTTTCAACCAACATTTACAATAATTATCACTTATTTCACAGTACTAGTCGTATCACATTTATTTTTATTAAGGTTAAACTATAGTCTATCTAAAATTTATTTTGTAATAAATATTAAAAGAGTTAATATGAATGTTTTTTTTTTTAATTTTACCGTATAATTTTTATTGTATTCGAGATTTATCCCTATAGGGAATACGCTATTACGGAGTAGGCATGATGAGTCCAGGACCATGTTATTTGTTCATTTTGCGGTCCCCAGAGAAGCCAAAAACACAATTCGTTCATTTAATGTATATGCACAGTATCTATGTATATTACAGTATCTATGTCTACCATCATACACAATATTGTATATTGTGTGTCCGTGGTACTGATAACTTTGAATGGAACGTCCGATTTTTGTGAAATTTGGCATGGACGTGTAAGACTAGGTCTACTTTCATGAGTTCGCAAAGCAGCATGATCGGAATATGTTAACAGGATTTTTTGGGGGGTTTTAAAAGGGTCAAAAATGGGTTTTAAACATTTTAATTTCGAAATTCAAAATTTTATTTGAAACCATCTAACAAAAGCAAAATAATAAAAATTTACTATTTTTAGTTTTTAACTTAGCATAACTGGTTACGGAGGAAATCCCAAAATGTGTTCCCATGTTATTCTTAAGGGAAATCAACAAAACCCTGTATCTTACTTCTGTATTGACATAGCTTAATCAAATTTGGTAGTTACATTATCCAGACAGGGTTTAACTTAAACTTGCTTACAAAACCCATATAGCGGCAAACCTACATGCTCACCTCCATGGGATTTACGGGGAAGATAAAAAAGGGCCAGATATGATAACATTTCGTGTTTACCTACACCAATGAGGGATTAACCTACACTTTCTAACAACACTCCATGGCAGCAAACCTATATTCTCAATCCTGTGGGATATAAGGAGAAATAAAAAATCTGAAATTCCATTGGAAATTCGCTCAGTACACAGGTTTGCAGCGACTGGGGTATTTTTATTATATATGTTGTAGATGACACAGCTGTCTTTGTACTATTATGTTACTATTGAAAGTTTAACAACAACGGGTAATTTTTAGGAATGAACCTAAGATGGGATCAACAGGAAACAGAACATGGAACATACAATCTACAAAGAAAAATCTGGGACTAGAAGTTTTTCTTGTCTATACTGTTTATGCAAGCATTATTGGGTTGTGATACTACTTCTAAGTTGTATGGCATTGGAAAAGATTAAAGTTATAACAAAAGAATCGTCTCATTAATCGATGTTCCAAAGTAAACAGCCCCGCTTCTGAAAAATCGGACATAGTTTCTGTTGGAGAGGAGCCTATTTTTTGTTCGGTGGGAAATCTTCTGATACGTTCGATTACAAACGTTTTAGTTCTAAAGCTGCAAGCAGACGAACCAGGTAAGCAGTACAACCTAAGACACTGCCACCAACATCCGCAGCTGACAAGTACCACATTTTAAGAGTTTATTTTCAAGTTAAAGAATGAAATTGAAACGAAACATTATCTCCTTTGGAATGAGGGTGGAGGTTAAATGCTGGAAAGTTGCACCCTATAATGACAAATTTAAAGCCAGTCCCTGCAAAAAAAAATATATGTCAGATGTAACTGTAAGGTACACTGTAGATCTTCCCGCTGTATCTGCAGGCTAAACGGTATAAAATGTCATCTATGTGCGGGGAATGTCATGTTTTTTTTAATTTTTTTTATTTAAGAATTCCATTGATATTGAAGTTTGAGAAGAAAACTACGAAGACATTTGAAATGAAGTATGATTACCAATGAAACCATTGTATCAATGATAGACTATGCTATTAAAGTTAATACGAAACTTTTAAGATTTTAAAATAACAAATGCGTTATACGCGATACTTTTAATAGTTATACTTTGCAATAAAACCCTAAATTCGTTATTTGTCACTGATATATCATTTTTTCAAATCAGTTTTAAAACTAAGGATCCTTAGGGATCATAGCAGGTAGTTGAGTGGTTAAAGAGCCTTTGAATCTGAGGTTGCCGCGGTTCGATCCTGAGAAAAGTTTGTGCTTTTTGAATGGTTCGATACTGGACCAAGCTGCCTTTGGTCATTGGGCTATTAATTAATCATCCTGACAAATGAAACAGCTGCTATTTGTCATTAACAAAGCTAAACTTCATCGGATCCATTACAATCATCACACTCACCCTTCAGTCATACTCGTCTTAAAATAGGCACCTGAGAGTGCTTAGGTGTTTTAAATAAAGTAGGCTATCCAAAGTAGGCAAAAGCATATAAAAGTTAAACATTGGTCTAAAAGATCGTTTCAGTAATAAAACAAACTTATCAATGCTATAAGAAAATTAATTACAGATTCATCAATACTATCAGGGTAAGTTAAAATTGTCTAACATCACTGCTACTGAATTTGAAAACTACCAACTACTGGAAACACCAGTATAGGCCTACTGATTTACCGGCACGGCAGATGACGCGTCGTCGCGCGCACCACCGTACGCGCTCCCCGTCTACTTGTTTCAAATAAGACTGTACCCACCATAACACCTAAAATATGTTCTGGATGGATTATTTTGATATTATGCTTACTAGAAATATATTTTGCAATAAATCGTGTCAAGTTGTATATTGGAGTAACAGGAATTAAAAAAAAAAATAAATAAATAAGAGCGGTACCTTCAAAAATTGCATTTTTTACACTTTAGTGATTATAAAACCTATTTGATACATCATCAGATACATTGAAGTTATATTTTTCTATAAGAAAATTTAAAGAGGAATCCCATAAAATTAATTTTAATGCTGCTCTAAATCAATTTAAACACACTTTAATAATAACTTTTTGGACATCTTGCATAAATCCAAGATGGCGGATGGTTTTTCTCCAAAATGGCGAGTTTCCGCCAGTCCAATTTTGGCCGATTTGTAATATCCTATATAAGACGGCTTTAGGTACCTTGTGCAATAACTTTCATTTCTATTGCAATTTGTTTGACCTTTTACGATAAATTTCCTGGACTATATGTAAAACGTATAGGGTGGTTATGTAAACGTATTCTTGCATTCGCCTCTTATTACAATTTTTTACCGTCAGCTGTGGAGTAGAAGTGGAATCTGAAGTAGTTTCTTGTTTTTGATTTTGACTTTTATTGTATTTTACAAAGCTTTCGTTACTCGATAGGAAGAATGTTTCGTGGATTTGGAAAATGTTAAAGCACGATAATTTTAGGATACATTTCAGATTACTTCTTCACACAATGCTATGCTCAAATTTTATAATGCATTCCAAAATAATCCCTATTCTGCGATCCATCTGTAAGGACCAATTTCTAATCGGCAACGTTATCCACGTGACTGATTTCTAAATACAATTCTGGCTCTTAAGTTTCCAAACATCAAGATCTCCCCTCCCCCCACCCCCAACACAACCTAACCTAATGTTTTCGGCGAGAAATCTTATGCGCCAGAAGGTTTTCACCAAAATAAGGAAACAATCAAAACAGCTTTGTTGGTTAGTTTCCCTAAAATGCGAAAATTTCCATCTAAGTTTTAATGTCACAAAACAATCCGATTCATCAACGATGTGACCAGTAAAGAAGGGTTGTATAAGCACAAGTTGGCCAAGACGACAGTAAACGTTGGGCAGGTTATTGTGGTTGTAATATCGCCCGTCTCAATGTCCTGCCCGGCAAAGAGAACCGTACTCGGGGTCTGTTGTATTATTAACAAACTCATATTTCTGCCGTCTGTCTCCCCGTCCACCCCCTCCTACCACTTCCCCTCCCTCGCCCACTGTACACTTTCATTACCATGCGCCCCCCCCCACCCGCCCACGCGACCTCTTCCGTCTCACTCGTTCACTCGGCGATTTCCATTTCCATTCTGACTATAGTGGTTCCACCTTTTTACTCCAGGAAACTCTACACCCGTTTGTGTAAATTTTGTCGTTTTAAGTAAAAAGGTGTCGGCTGGGTTGTCGATTAAAATGCTTTCAAGATCTGACCCGAGTTATGTTGTTTTCGTTTGTGTTGTTGGACGAGCATTTGGAATTTGTAAGCAATTTTGTAATCATACGTAAAAAAATCGTTCAAATGTCACTGAAGAAATTTTAAAACGGCAATCTTGTTTTAAAAGTCGCGAAATTTGTAGGACGTCTTAAGAGTCTGCAGTACATACACCTTTTCGGTATGTTGTCCTATAAGAACAATGTTAAATTTGAAACATTACTGTGAGTTTGTTTTTCGTCTGAAAATTACAAACTTGATGTCATTTTTAAATGTTACCATAGTGTCTTTCATTTGACACAAAATTAATTTAAAAAATCATCCACTCGAATAACGAATAAAAAAAAGCATATTATTATCATTTTTAAACCATGTTAAACCATTTTTAGGAGGTTTATTAAACTATCCACGTCACATGAACCGCCATACCATTATTGTGAACATATTCAAGTTTCATGTGAATCACGATTATCGAGATAAAGTGTTTTAGAGACACCTATAATTAACAATGTTCTTATGGGACTACAAATCAAGATGGCGGAGCCTACTGCAAACTCTTATAAGAATATTATACGATAGACTCGAAGAAATGGTCTCAATGAAGGTCTTGGAAAAGATTTACTGGCTTAGTTATTCAATGGTTGAAAAAATTCAATAGCTAATGAAACTAAACTTCCAAGTTTATGTAAAATATCTGTATAAAAAATAACAGGTTTAATAAGTTGTTGAATTTTTATTTTTATAACGATTTGCAAGCCATACACTTCAGCAAAGCCCACGGTAGCTACACTGTTCAACGATATTTCCAAGCTCCACTCTCCAACCAAACAAGCCCTTCTGTAAACATACGGTCCTTGCAATGTAAACACGTTCATTAATTAATTGGACGGCGCGGTTTTGTTAAAGCTCTCCTTGATAACCTGCGTTGTCAAAGATATTTTCGTACATCACCGCTATTTTGAAAAAGGTAGATCCGAGCAGTGGTGTTGGGTGAGGATGAACTCTAATGTGCTAATTTATGCCCGATATCTATTTGGACACATCAGGAAAATCGAATGGTCCTGCAAAAGTCTATAGTATATGAACACAAAATTGGCCCATCCAGTTTAGCGCTGAGCACTCATCACATTTTTTCTTGTCCTAAGACACTCTTATCTATTGTGGAAAATATTATACCTATGTTTATGGCTTGTGCCTAAAGGACGAATCGTTATATTATGTGTTTTTACTGGATCACTCGTGTTATGTAAACTATGAAAGTGAGAAACCCAGTTTTTTTCAAGCTAAGGACGGACTCACCTAAGGTGAGTGACGCTCACAAAAACCTCAAACAGAAAACTTTAGATAATAATCACCTCACCCAAGAAAATATGTCTTTCAAGAACAGTCCATTGGAGTCAGAGTGGGTGAAACAAAATGTATTGGTAAAATTTGTAACTGTGCCTTGATTTCGGAAAATAAAAATAAGCGATTGCCTGTTCTAAAAGAGGCAGGTTGGTAGTTGCTTCTCAAAAAGGTTTTTATTGAAATATTTTTGTAAAGAACGAAACTGAATTATTCTCCATAGTAAAGGTTTTGTTCAGTCAAACACGGTTCTATTATTTCAAGCCAGTCTTAAACAAACAATTCAATTCGTTTTAAGTTGACGGATCTAAAATGCATCTTTAATCTGTTTACTTTATTTACATTGCAATCTGTATTCAGTTCCTTGGGCGACAGTAGGGCAGTGTTGTATGCAAAACAGTTGATTCCAGGTGGTTGGCCCGCGATGGCACATGCAGAGTGGAGTTTTATGACGTCACTGGGACCGCGGTGCTGAATATTGTAGTCCATGTAGCCGGCCCGTACTCTACACTCCCCGCTAGGTGGTTGGCCCGCGATGGCACATGCAGAGCGGAGTTTTATGGCGTCACCGGGACCGCGGTGCTGAATTTTGTAGTCCGTGTAGCCGGCCCGTACTCTACACTCCCCGCTAGGTGGTTGGCCCGCGATGTAACATGCAGAGCGGAGTTTTATGACGTCACTGGGACCGCGGTGCTGAATATTGTAGTCCATGTAGCCGGCCCGTACTCTACACTCCCCGCTAGGTGGTTGGCCCGCGATGGCACATGCAGAGCGGAGTTTTATGACGTCACTGGGACCGCGGTGCTGAATATTGTAGTCCATGTAGCCGGCCCGTACTCTACACTCCCCGCTAGGTGGTTGGCCCGCGATGGCACATGCAGAGCGGAGTTTTATGACGTCACTGGGACCGCGGTGCTGAATATTGTAGTCCATGTAGCCGGCCCGTACTCTACACTCCCCGCTAGGTGGTTGGCCCGCGATGGCACATGCAGAGCGGAGTTTTATGACGTCACTGGGACCGCGGTGCTGAATATTGTAGTCCATGTAGCCGGCCCGTACTCTACACTCCCCGCTAGGTGGTTGGCCCGCGATGGCACATGCAGAGCGGAGTTTTATGACGTCACTGGGACCGCGGTGCTGAATATTGTAGTCCATGTAGCCGGCCCGTACTCTACACTCCCCGCTAGGTGGTTGGCCCGCGATGTAACATGCAGAGCGGAGTTTTATGACGTCACTGGGACCGCGGTGCTGAATATTGTAGTCCATGTAGCCGCCCGTACTCTACACTCCCCGCTAGGTGGTTGGCCCGCGATGGCACATGCAGAGCGGAGTTTTATGACGTCACTGGGACCGCGGTGCTGAATATTGTAGTCCATGTAGCCGGCCCGTACTCTACACTCCCCGCTAGGTGGTTGGCCCGCGATGGCACATGCAGAGCGGAGTTTTATGACGTCACTGGGACCGCGGTGCTGAATATTGTAGTCCATGTAGCCGGCCCGTACTCTACACTCCCCGCTAGGTGGTTGGCCCGCGATGGCACATGCAGAGCGGAGTTTTATGACGTCACTGGGACCGCGGTGCTGAATATTGTAGTCCATGTAGCCGGCCCGTACTCTACACTCCCCGCTAGGTGGTTGGCCCGCGATGGCACATGCAGAGCGGAGTTTTATGACGTCACTGGGACCGCGGTGCTGAATATTGTAGTCCATGTAGCCGGCCCGTACTCTACACTCCCCGCTAGGTGGTTGGCCCGCGATGTAACATGCAGAGCGGAGTTTTATGACGTCACTGGGACCGCGGTGCTGAATATTGTAGTCCATGTAGCCGGCCCGTACTCTACACTCCCCGCTAGGTGGTTGGCCCGCGATGTAACATGCAGAGCGGAGTTTTATGACGTCACTGGGACCGCGGTGCTGAATATTGTAGTCCATGTAGCCGGCCCGTACTCCCCTCTGCGTGCTCCGTGTAGGGTTGCAATATTTTGGTTTTGTGAAGCTGGGAAACATCAAGTATAACATCAATTAACTTGTCTTCTGTTGAAAATACTCTTTTAAGCCCTCAAAGTTTTTTTTAATTTGATGCTGGTATAATAAGGTGTATTTAAGCTTTAATTCATTAGGCCTATAATGGGCATCAAAGGTCTTCCTTTTGGAAAGTGTATAATTTTACTGTCTTGGCCATATTATATTAGAAATATGTCTGTAATTGTTGTTTGACTAAGAATCAGATCCATCTTCAGCGAAACCAGTTTTTCTATGGCGAAACGTTGCTTTCCCACACTCCTGACTGGCAACTTGCTAAAGATTGTCTTTCGAAGTGGGCAAAGATATTTCGGTAGTAGCAGCAAACTATGGAACATGTTCTCACGCGACCAACAAACTAGCTTGTTTATTTTCTGCAAGTGCGATTAGGGCTGCCTAAGACAAAGAATACTTATACAGTTTAATTTTGATACATTAGACAGAGTTGAAATGAAGATTTACATATGTAGGAAAGGTTTTGAGTATAAATGGTAAAAATGAAACCCGTGGCAATAGCACCGCCGCAGAAAAAATAAATACAATTAATTAGATTGCTAATTTTATTTCAACAGGAGAAGCATAGGCCTATTGTCTTTTGTGCTAACCGCTAGTTTTACCACCGCATCGGTACTTTTCAATAAGCTTGACCACACCTCAGTTTTAACCTAACATTCAAAACTGTAACAAAACTTTATTTTCAAAGACAATAGAGACATTTTATATTAAACTCGTAACAAGGTGTTATCCAGACACAGGTCGTGTCCAAAAGTAAGGTTCAGCCCCTCTCGACCTTGACCATCGTGCGGGTCGTCGTAGCCGTGTCGTAACCGTGTCGTGTGCGTGAGCGCGTGCTGTGCGTGTACGGCGTGAGTGTATCGCACCGGCGCGGCGCGGCGGCAGACATGAAAGTGAAATGAGGCCATGCATGGGTCGCGACGCGCACGGGATGCGCGGGATGCACGGCACAACGGCGGGGAAGTGAGCGTCAATGGGGGAAACTACCCGGAACCGCCGCCGGTGTTGGGGGAATGCGGATGCCGCATCGCGGGGAGGTGTCATGTCAAACACAGACACAGGAGGAGGGAGGCGACCGTGTGGGGTCCGACAAGTCGTGCGTCACGTGACAGATTTGTATTTGCATTCCACCTTCCTTCCGGCCGGTTTTGACAATTTAGGAATTTCGGTTACGTTCTGTTGTAGAAGAGATGAATGTTAACTTGTACTGTCCTCAGTGAAGGTAGTTAGTCAATATTTACTTCATCATATGCCATGTGTTTATGATGATAAATATTATGTAATCATTTCTTACACTTGTCAAGGAAAAATTAATTAAAACCACTTTACATTTAGTGCACAATATTAAGATTTTTTTAACATGTAAATCAAATGGAAGAAAAATGTAAGTTTTTATGCACAACATTGCATTATACATTTAATGGAATAAAAATTTTTAATAATAAAACCTTTAATCTCACAGCGGTAATGGTAAGTTTGTTTGCAACTATAAATAATCTTTTGACAATTCTAAACTAAAGTATGGATTTGTTTTGAAATTAAATAAGTTAAATTAATACGAACCGTACATTTTGTACAATGTATTGCAAAGAGAAATATTCTTTAGAATAAAAGATTATGTGACAAATAGTTGATTTCAAAGCTTTAAAATATTTGTTCAAAAAGTAAACTTGTATCACATAATGTACACAGCAATGAGAGTTTTTGTGTTACTGTATTATTATTTTTAGAAAAAAATCCAAGTTCATGTCTCTAAGCAGTTACGATTTAACTTGTTGGTAAATGTCTAAAACCATATTTATACCTCCGAACATCCTTGTTCCCATTACAGAAAGTGGTTTGAAACACAGTTGGGAAATGTAATTTGTGTCAGCCCTGACATAAAAAGAGTGATGAGGTAGTGTCAGGGAGAGTTCATCATTTATACACAACACACATACATAATGTGGTGGTGGGGTCCGTCAATCAACTACTGTGACACCTCACAAGAGTGATGAGGTAGTGTCAGAGAGAGCTCATCATTTATACACAGCACACATACATAATGTGGCAGTGGGGTCCGTCAATCAACTACTGTGACACCTCACAAGAGGGATGAGGGGGTGTCAGAGAGAGTTCATCATTTATACACAACACACATACATAATGTGGTGGTGGGGTCCGTCAATCAACTACTGTGACACCTCACAAGAGTGATGAGGTAGTGTCAGGGAGAGTTCATCATTTATACACAACACATATACCTAATGTGGTGGTGGGGTCCGTCAATCAACTACTGTGACACCTCACAAGAGTGATGAGGGGGTGTCAGAGAGAGTTCATCATTTATACACAACACACATACATAATGCGGCAGTGGGGTCTGTCAATCAACTACTGTGACACCTCACAAGAGTGATGAGGGGGTGTCAGAGAGAGTTCATCATTTATACACAACACACATACATAATGCGGCAGTGGGGTCTGTCAATCAACTACTGTGACACCTCACAAGAGTGATGAGGGGGTGTCAGAGAGAGCTCATCATTTATACACAACACACATACATAATGTGGTGGTGGGGTCCGTCAATCAACTACTGTGACACCTCACAAGAGTGATGAGGGGGTGTCAGAGAGAGCTCATCATTTATACACAACACACATACATAATGTGGTGGTGGGGTCCGTCAATCAACTACTGTGACACCTCACAAGAGTGATGAGGGGGTGTCAGAGAGAGCTCATCATTTATACACAACACACATACATAATGCGGTGGTGGGGTCCATCAATCAACTACTGTGACACCTCACAAGAGTGATGAGGGGGTGTCAGAGAGAGCTCATCATTTATACACAACACACATACATAATGCGGTGGTGGGGTCCGTCAATCAACTACTGTGACACCTCACAAGAGTGATGAGGGGGTGTCAGAGAGAGCTCATCATTTATACACAACACACATACATAATGTGGTGGTGGGGTCCGTCAATCAACTACTGTGACACCTCACAAGAGTGATGAGGGGGTGTCAGAGAGAGCTCATCATTTATACACAACACACATACATAATGCGGCGGTGGGGTCTGTCACTCAACTACTGTGACACCTCACAAGAGTGATGAGGGGGTGTCAGAGAGAGCTCATCATTTATACACAACACACATACATAATGCGGCGGTGGGGTCTGTCAATCAACTACTGGGACACCTCTCAAGAGTGATGAGGGGGTGTCAGAGAGAGCTCATCATTTATACACAACACACATACATAATGCGGCGGTGGGGTCTGTCAATCAACTACTGTGACACCTCACAAGAGTGATGAGGGGGTGTCAGAGAGAGCTCATCATTTATACACAACACACATACATAATGCGGCGGTGGGGTCTGTCAATCAACTACTGTGACACCTCACAAGAGTGATGAGGGGGTGTCAGAGAGAGCTCATCATTTATACACAACACACATACATAATGCGGCGGTGGGGTCCGTCAATCAACTACTGTGCACCTCACAAGAGTGATGAGGGGGTGTCAGAGAGAGTTCATCATTTATACACGACACACATACATAATGCGGCAGTGAGGTCTGTCAATCAACTACTGAGACCCCTCACAAGAGTGATGAGGGGGTGTCAGAGAGAGCTCATCATTTATACACAACACACATACATAATGCGGCAGTGGGGTCTGTCAATCAACTACTGTGACACCTCACAAGAGTGATGAGGGGGTGTCAGAGAGAGTTCATCATTTATACACAACACATATACATAATGCGGCAGTGGGGTCTGTCAATCAACTAATGTGACACCTCACAAGAGTGATGAGGGGGTGTCAGAGAGAGTTCATCATTTATACACAACACATATACATAATGCGGCAGTGGGGTCTGTCAATCAACTACTGTGACACCTCACAAGAGTGATGAGGGGGTGTCAGAGAGAGCTCATCATTTATACACAACACACATACATAATGCGGCAGTGGGTTCTGTCAATCAACTACTGGGACACCTCACAAGAGTGATGAGGGGGTGTCAGATAGAGCTCATCATTTATACACAACACACATACATAATGCGGCAGTGGGGTCTGTCAATCAACTACTGGGACACCTCACAAGAGTGATGAGGGGGTGTCAGAGAGAGCTCATCATTTATACACAACACACATACATAATGTGGCAGTGAGGTCTGTCAATCAACTACTGGGACACCTCACAAGAGTGATGTTGTAGTGTCAGGGAGAGCTCATCATTTATACACAACACACATACATAATGCGGCAGTGGGGTGCCCCAATGAACCATTCTTGACACCTCACAAGAGTGATGAGGTGGTGCCAGTGAGAGTTCATCATTTATACACAACACACATACATAATGCGGCAGTGGGGTCCGTCACTCAACTACTGAGACACCTCACAAGAGTGATGTTGTAGTGTCAGGGAGAGCTCATCATTTATACACAACACACATACATAATGCGGCAGTGGGGTGCCCCAATGAACCATTCTTGACACCTCACAAGAGTGATGAGGTGGTGCCAGTGAGAGTTCATCATTTATACACAACACACATACATAATGCGGCAGTGGGGTCCGTCAATCAACTACTGGGACACCTCACAAGAGTGATGAGGGGGTGTCCGAGAGAGCTCATCATTTATACACAACACACATACATAATGCGGCAGTGAGGTCTGTCAATCAACTACTGGGACACCTCACAAGAGTGATGAGGGGGTGTCAGAGAGAGTTCATCATTTATACACAACACACATACATAATGCGGCAGTGGGGGTCTGTCAATCAACTACTGGGACACCTCACAAGAGTGATGAGGGGGTGTCAGGGAAAGTTCATTATTTATACACAACACACATACATAATGCGGCAGTGGGGTCCGTCACTCAACTACTGAGACACCTCACAAGAGTGATGTTGTAGTGTCAGGGAGAGCTCATCATTTATACACAACACACATACATAATGCGGCGGTGGGGTCTGTCACTCAACTACTGTGACACCTCACAAGAGTGATGAGGGGGTGTCAGAGAGAGCTCATCATTTATACACAACACACATACATAATGCGGCGGTGGGGTCTGTCAATCAACTACTGGGACACCTCACAAGAGTGATGAGGGGGTGTCAGAGAGAGCTCATCATTTATACACAACACACATACATAATGCGGCGGTGGGGTCTGTCAATCAACTACTGTGACACCTCACAAGAGTGATGAGGGGGTGTCAGAGAGAGCTCATCATTTATACACAACACACATACATAATGCGGCGGTGGGGTCTGTCAATCAACTACTGTGACACCTCACAAGAGTGATGAGGGGGTGTCAGAGAGAGCTCATCATTTATACACAACACACATACATAATGCGGCGGTGGGGTCCGTCAATCAACTACTGTGCACCTCACAAGAGTGATGAGGGGGTGTCAGAGAGAGTTCATCATTTATACACGACACACATACATAATGCGGCAGTGAGGTCTGTCAATCAACTACTGAGACCCCTCACAAGAGTGATGAGGGGGTGTCAGAGAGAGCTCATCATTTATACACAACACACATACATAATGCGGCAGTGGGGTCTGTCAATCAACTACTGTGACACCTCACAAGAGTGATGAGGGGGTGTCAGAGAGAGTTCATCATTTATACACAACACATATACATAATGCGGCAGTGGGGTCTGTCAATCAACTAATGTGACACCTCACAAGAGTGATGAGGGGGTGTCAGAGAGAGTTCATCATTTATACACAACACATATACATAATGCGGCAGTGGGGTCTGTCAATCAACTACTGTGACACCTCACAAGGGTGATGAGGGGGTGTCAGAGAGAGCTCATCAATTATACACAACACACATACATAATGCGGCAGTGGGTTCTGTCAATCAACTACTGGGACACCTCACAAGAGTGATGAGGGGGTGTCAGATAGAGCTCATCATTTATACACAACACACATACATAATGCGGCAGTGGGGTCTGTCAATCAACTACTGGGACACCTCACAAGAGTGATGAGGGGGTGTCAGAGAGAGCTCATCATTTATACACAACACACATACATAATGTGGCAGTGAGGTCTGTCAATCAACTACTGGGACACCTCACAAGAGTGATGTTGTAGTGTCAGGGAGAGCTCATCATTTATACACAACACACATACATAATGCGGCAGTGGGGTGCCCCAATGAACCATTCTTGACACCTCACAAGAGTGATGAGGTGGTGCCAGTGAGAGTTCATCATTTATACACAACACACATACATAATGCGGCAGTGGGGTCCGTCACTCAACTACTGAGACACCTCACAAGAGTGATGTTGTAGTGTCAGGGAGAGCTCATCATTTATACACAACACACATACATAATGCGGCAGTGGGGTGCCCCAATGAACCATTCTTGACACCTCACAAGAATGATGAGGTGGTGCCAGTGAGAGTTCATCATTTATACACAACACACATACATAATGCGGCAGTGGGGTCCGTCAATCAACTACTGGGACACCTCACAAGAGTGATGAGGGGGTGTCCGAGAGAGCTCATCATTTATACACAACACACATACATAATGCGGCAGTGAGGTCTGTCAATCAACTACTGGGACACCTCACAAGAGTGATGAGGGGGTGTCAGAGAGAGTTCATCATTTATACACAACACACATACATAATGCGGCAGTGGGGTCTGTCAATCAACTACTGGGACACCTCACAAGAGTGATGAGGGGGTGTCAGGGAAAGTTCATTATTTATACACAACACACATACATAATGCGGCAGTGGGGTCCGTCACTCAACTACTGAGACACCTCACAAGAGTGATGTTGTAGTGTCAGGGAGAGCTCATCATTTATACACAACACACATACATAATGCGGCAGTGGGGTGCCCCAATGAACCATTCTTGACACCTCACAAGAGTGATGAGGTGGTGCCAGTGAGAGTTCATCATTTATACACAACACACATACATAATGCGGCAGTGGGGTGCCCCAATGAACCATTCTTGACACCTCACAAGAGTGATGAGGGGGTGTCAGGGAGAGTTCATCATTTATACACAACACACATACATAATGCGTTAGTGGGGTCCGTCCATCAACTACTGTGACACCTCACAAAAGTGATGAGGGGGTGTCAGAGAGAGTTCATCATTTACACACAACACACATACATAATGCGGCAGTGGGGTGCCCCAATGAACCATTCTTGACACCTCACAAGAGTGATGAGGTGGTGCCAGTGAGAGTTCATCATTTATACACAACACACATACATAATGCGGCAGTGGGGTCCGTCACTCAACTACTGAGACACCTCACAAGAGTGATGTTGTAGTGTCAGGGAGAGCTCATCATTTATACACAACACACATACATAATGCGGCAGTGGGGTGCCCCAATGAACCATTCTTGACACCTCACAAGAGTGATGAGGTGGTGCCAGTGAGAGTTCATCATTTATACACAACACACATACATAATGCGGCAGTGGGGTCCGTCAATCAACTACTGGGACACCTCACAAGAGTGATGAGGGGGTGTCCGAGAGAGCTCATCATTTATACACAACACACATACATAATGCGGCAGTGAGGTCTGTCAATCAACTACTGGGACACCTCACAAGAGTGATGAGGGGGTGTCAGAGAGAGTTCATCATTTATACACAACACACATACATAATGCGGCAGTGGGGTCTGTCAATCAACTACTGGGACACCTCACAAGAGTGATGAGGGGGTGTCAGGGAAAGTTCATTATTTATACACAACACACATACATAATGCGGCAGTGGGGTCCGTCACTCAACTACTGAGACACCTCACAAGAGTGATGTTGTAGTGTCAGGGAGAGCTCATCATTTATACACAACACACATACATAATGCGGCAGTGGGGTGCCCCAATGAACCATTCTTGACACCTCACAAGAGTGATGAGGTGGTGCCAGTGAGAGTTCATCATTTATACACAACACACATACATAATGCGGCAGTGGGGTGCCCCAATGAACCATTCTTGACACCTCACAAGAGTGATGAGGGGGTGTCAGAGAGAGTTCATCATTTACACACAACACACATACATAATGCGGCAGTGGAGTGTCTCAATGGAACCACTCTTGACACGTTAAAGGAGTGATGAAGGCTGTGTCAGGAAGAGTTCATCATTTACATACATCATGCGTGCGTCAATCAACGTGACATCTCACAAGAGTGATGAGGTAGTGTCAGGGAGAGCTCATCATTTATACACAACACACATACATAATGCGGCAGTGGGGTGTCCTAATCAACCACTCAGACACCTTTAACTTTCTTTAACTTTTCGTTCAATATGAGTCAACTCTGACCTATTTACTTTCTTTCAATAGTGTTGCAAAATCTGACTCCGTTGGGGGGTGATGTTGTTCACGTCCGCAGCATGCCACTAAGCTGCGCGTACTTCCCGGGTGGTGATGAACGAACAAAAATTTTTGGCGGCTGAACTATTACGCAAGTGACCAAATCCAAACGGCCCTTTCCAGGGCCACCTTTAAATGTACTGACGCAGGTGCTTTGCACTGCAGAACATCATTTATTTATTATATTATTATTTTTAATTTGGTAGCTGGCTATGACAGCCATATATATATATATATCTTATTTGTGTTTATTAATGAGTTAAACATTGCTTTGTTGCATTACAAAAGTGTCAAAAAAAAAAAAAATAAATAAATAAATAAAAGCCAATAAAAAAAACAAATAATAACTAACTTAGGTTTGGTTCTATTAAATTATTTAAACGTCATCCATGACTGGCCCTGATTAATTCATTATATTTCTTTGAATTTATTGTACCTTGTACTTACTACAGTCTACCAAAATATCCCTCTTGTAAAGAAACTGGACACTTTTTTAGCCTTTATTTACATTACACCTCCAGTTTAAGTGTCTGGTTAGTGTCTTTTCTGCTCTAATGAAAACAAACAGTAACACGAAGCAAGCTTAATTAGTCACAGTATTTCCTGGCCAACGAACATTTTAAGGGCCTCCCCTCCCCGCAAGCAATACGATGATCTGCTTAACAATTAGCAGAACAGCAGTGTGTCCTCATTAGCATTGCGTGTGGCGAGCTAGGAATTGCTGTCTAACCCTATAAACTTATCCTAAACTGTCTCTACCAGTTAAAGTAAAGTTTATAGTTGATGGATGATCGTGCTGGTTAAAGGTTTTCTAAGCTCAGATGTTACACAATTCTAAAATTTTCGTCGGATTAAAACTTATACTACATTCTGTCAAAACTTAATTCGTAAATCTTATACTAACTAAAGAATTAAAAATCAGCTATTTTCCAGTCTATAAAAATATTAAATAATAGTATTGTAAAGATTTCCTTCATAAAATTACAATCTCACGGATCATTGTTTAAAATATCAGAAAGTATAATAGTGTAACATTGTTTTTCAGTTTATTAGTTTATATTTTTCTTGCAGATTATTTCTGGCAAAGAATGGGGTGTAGAAGTTTACTCTTCAATTGCCACCACTGCAGTATGGCTTCATTAGCATCGCGTGTGGGAATTGCTTAACAGCTGTTTGAATCCACTGTTACATGTTAAAGTTGCTCCATTTTGGTAGAGTTAAAATTTATTCCCGAGAGAATTTCTGATTGAGGTACCGTAGTTTATTTATCTATTAATCAATACTAGGGATCGTCCACTGGTCAAAATTCGACCAAAAACTTAGTTCATCTTCGACCAATTAGATATGAAAAGTTTTATAACTGAAACCTATGTTCTCCTGAATTGCTAGCATTTGTTATAACAACAGCAACTGTTCTAATGTTCTGTTAGCAATTAATTGTTCTAATGATTCAACCAACTACCCACTACCCTTCTCCCATAAGAATAACATTGAAACTTTGAAAGCCTGTAGCGCATAGCCCTGGAGGCCAATGTGAATTTTAATGGGATTCTGCTCATCTACAGGACACAACCTTTCTAACGGTATGCGAGGATTTCTCTTACGATACATACAAGCTGAGAAAAAAGGAGGAAATGAAACATGCTTGGCTATTAATATATAGATGGTGTCCATCTATATATTAATACGCAAGCATGTTTCATTTCCTCCTTTTTTCTCTGCTCGTGTGCATCGTAGGATAAATCCGCGCATACCGTTAGAAAGGTATAGTCCTGTAGATGAGCAGAATCACATTCCAATTCACATCGGACTCCAGGGCTACGCCCCACAGGCTTTCAAAGTTCCAATGTTAATCTTATGGAGAAAGGAGAATTGAATGAATCATTAGACAGCTGTTGTAAAAACAACTGCTAGAAATTTAGGAATAACAGATGTTTTAGTTTTAAAATATTTTTAAGCTTCTTGGGTCCAGATAAACTGAAATTTTGATCGAATTTCGATCAGGAGGCGATCTCTAGTCTATATATTAATAGGCAAGCATGTTTCTTTTCCTCCTTTTTTCTCAGCTTGTGGGCATGTTAGTAGAAATCTGTGCATACCATTAGACAGATATTGTGCTGTAGATGAGCAGAATCACATTCTTATTCCCATCGGACCCCAGGGCTACGCCCCACAGGCTTTCAAAGTTTCAATGTTATTCTTATGGGAAAGGATAGATAATTGATTGAATCCATAGACAGCTGTTGTAATAACAAATGCTATCAAGTCAGGAAGAACAAATGTTTCAGTTATATAACATTTTAAAATTGGTTCAAGAATTGATCGAATTTCGACTAGTGGGCGAGCTCTAGTATATCAATAATAACCAACTAACTTATAGAATCTGTATTTTTAAAGGGTTTCTACCGTGTGAGCCTATGAAAGGTGATTTGAGGGGTTGAATTAAGTGCTATCTGCCTCTTTTCCTAGCATTTATTAATGCTATTTTCCTGAACTATTTACATATTTAAACAGTTTTAAATGGGCGTTTTAATTTAACAAGGTTAATTTAGAAGAGGGGACACAAGCTGCTCAAATACAATCCTTATTTTGTACATTACGAGTCGTTGCTAGTCGATACTTGACAAATACAGCTCCAGTCTGAGCGCTAGGCAGATGGTGTGAAACTTGTATAAAATGAAAATAAAATACAATCACATAAATAAATGAAGTAATTGTTACTCCCTACTACTCTGAATAAAAACTCTATGTTAATAAACACTATCCCATTTCGTGAGTCATCATTCTATTTGAGTTTGAAAGTTAACTGATAAGTAAACAGAAAAATTAAATAAATCTTATACTCTAAAACAAGCTCAGTTTGTACGGGCAAAGTTTTTTTTCGCTCCAAGAATTTTTGATTTTTTCATTGAATATGGGGGTTTTGGCCATCAGAAATCGATTGGAGCTGGTCCCATAGCTGGGAAAAATCCGGTTTTTGCACCAGAGCCCTTCAAAGTTTCCATGTTATCCTTATGGAAATTTTATTAATTGAACAAAAATCAGCTGATAACTGTAGATATAAACCAATGTGTTACATCTTTAACCTGTAGTTTAAGACAATTATACCAAAGTGCAGCACCCGTGGGCTTGACGAGTGAGCGAAGCAAACGAGCTCGTCTTTAAAACGGAAGAGTGGGAGTGAGCGGAGCAAACGAGCTTTTTGAGAGAACGAAAGTAACAAATTTACCGAGCTTAAGCTCGGTCCCCCTGGTACTTAGAACGAAAGAAGGGAGACAGGTTGTTTTTATGAAGACATCTGTTTGTTTTCATGAAATGAATAATATGTTATAGGCAAATAAACTTTTAAATTTTGTCTTATATTTAAAATACTTGGAAACTTTAAAGTCCAATGGGGCGAAGCACTGAGGATGACAAATATCATACCATGACTTCTACAGAGAATTCCTTTTAATTTGACACCTCAATCATCAAAATCGGTTCATAAATAAAAGTGTTTTGCTGCGCACAAAAAATGTCTTACGGAATTAGTAAGATAGGTTATTAGTGATAACAAATAACAATTCCCCCCCCCCCCCCCCCCCCCCCTCTGGTCCAGCGTAATGCACCATTTTGCCATGCTCCGGTGTTTAATTCAACACTGCCACACGTTGTTGTGTGTGGGTGCCCGCTGGCCATATGGTGTTGCCGATTATTGCTCCGCTCCACACAGACTGTGGGAGGCTTTGAGATGTTGCCGCATTGGTTGACTCACTCCTCTCCCCACAGGGGTCAAAGGTCAAACTCATTTAGATCCTTAACTTTCTGCAATCTTGACTAAGCACTTTATACAAGCGCCACGCCACATGAGGTCATCCCCTTTTGTGATTCCTGTCGGTTTTATCAGCAGTTTAGTTAACTGGGTAATTTGTTCACACCTCCATGCAACTTTAAATAGCAGTTGTCTTGAATCATTGTTTTTTATTTTATGCTGTCTTTTTTTGTCCCTTGAGACAAAAATAAATTTTAAATCATGCAGTTTTTGTTATCAATTTCATTTAACAAAATGTGTAGTTAAAAAATTGGCAATGTTCCAAATAAAAGCTCAAATCTTAAGTTGAAGTACTGCTGGAATTACAAAATGACTTGAAGGTTTCTTTATTTTACTACAGTTTTACAAATAAAAACAAACATATGACAAGTGAAGTAACATGGATAGTTTAATTTGACACTATACCCACTTACATTTAAATATTTATAGTGAAAGTCCAATAGTTAGCACAGTATAAAACTGTTTTGCCAGGGTAACAACTGACAATGTTCATACCATGCAGTGACTTCTGGTTCCAAGATTGTTATGTGAATAGAACATAAACATATCGATAAAATTATTATAAATGTTGATAAATGTTGTATTTTTGTAAAAATATTGCAGTGGAAGATATGTCAAATCTATAAAATAAAATTTAACATAAACATAAACGTATCGGTTTAGATTCTATGAATAAAGTTTACTTGGGGGGCCTGTGCGCAAATTGCGCATTTTGTAATATATTTCTTTCTGTTTGTGAGAAACTCACTTACAGTACAATTTGAAATAATTAAATGACTTTTCAAACAATATTTACTTTGATTATGAAGTGACAGACAATGTATTTTTGTATACAATCTGACTTAAAAATTGATCTGAAGGTAATTAAGTTACAATTTGCATTTTAAAATCTTAATATGAAAGTTGGTCAACATTTTAAAGCGCCCTCTAGAAATAAATCAAAGGTTAGGGGGGCGAAGCCCTAAAGAAATGACCCTTTTAATCACCATTCGCACATGTGCTATATTATAACCGTAAGTTTTAAAATGACATCTCAATCTTAAAAATCGATTAAGTAGTTCAAGAGAAAAATTGATGTAACAAAATAAACCCTTATTAAATTAAAATGATGGATATTTGGTTTTGTAAACGTTCTAACGTTCCTAAGCCGTTTCGAAAAGCAGTAGTTACTCTGCAGCAAAAAATACAAATTACAGGAGTTTAGCCGTACTATTTAAAAAAAATTTATGTAAGGAGTAATAAGTAAAATGAAGCAGAGTAAGATGTTTAGAAGCGATTTACTCGGGTGTTATCCAAAATAAAAATAACTGTTTTGTAAGAGGTGGAACGGAGTGCGCTATCATCTCTGGATAACCTAATGCTCCGATTGTTCAGGTTCAGGGAGAACGAACTGTGTGACGTGATGACTTAGAGTATTTTTAACTGTTGTCTTATAGCACTTTTATGAAACTATGGAAATTTTGTGTCTGCTCTGTGAGAGACTTCAAAAGTTGTATGCTGAAATATAGATTTAATAATTTTAAAACGTCCTTTAAATCAGATTAAATTAGACACACCTCAGAACACACTTGACTTTCTCCACCTTCTGCCTTGTACCACTTAGAAAACCCCCTGTTTTCCTGATTATAAACTTTGATTCAGAAATTAAACTTTTTATTTAAATATAGTTATTTTTAAAATTGAATTCTCTGTCACATTTTGTGCTCCCATCCTCAGGAGTTACTGTGGCATCGTGTCTCTGTGGCAAGGGAATAGTACCTATCACACAATTTGTCTGTAGCTAGTTAAATTTTATCAGTTTGATGATACCATTAAAAAATACCCCCGTTGCAGCAGACCTGCGTACTAAGTGAATTTCCTTCGGTATTTTGGTACATGTTCTAATTCCCCTTAAGAATTATGGGGTGAGGGTGTATTTTTGCTGCCATGGGTTTTGTAATTAAATATAGGTTAAATCCTACCTGGTGAATGTACATACCAATCAAGTTATGGTATTTTTTTTAGATTTTCTCTAAAACCATTTACTTAAACTAAGTTATAAATTCAAAATAGTAAGTTTTTTTAGCCTTTTTAAATGGTTTATATTAAAATTACTGGATTTTAAAAATTAAGGCAAAAAATACCAAAAAAACCCAATTTTTACCTTTTTGAAAACCCCATAAAATCCCGCTCCCATGGTCCAATCATTCTGGTTGGTGAACTCATTAAAGTAGAAGCTGCCTTACACCCATGCACCAAATCTCATCAGAATTGGAAGTTCTGTTAAAAAGTTATCATGTTCATAGACTCACACATATCTATATACAGGGTGTTCGGAAAAAATGTTTCAGGAATTCAGGAGGTTATTGCCCACATCAAAATAAGCAAAAAAATTCCTATAAACATATGTCCTAAAATGCTTCGTTAACCCGCTATCCGCCATTTTGTTTTTTACACTAAATAATTTTTATTTCCGTAATGGATCATTGTATCAAGTTAATATTTGGCATGAACCTTTATCATAGCAATACCCATTTTCAAGAAAAAAGTTATTTTTTTCCAATGTGTATTTTCAAAATGGCGGCCATTTAAAAATATTAAACTAAAATATCTCAAAAACCGGCAAATTTTATAAAAACTGTACTAGACACAAAAAAGTTGACAAATTTAATTATCTAACCATTGGTACCAAGTTTGTAAGGATCTGACAACAAATAACAGAGTTATCGAGATTTTTATGCATAAAAACATTGATTTTGCATTGTAATTAATGCAAATTAAGGTAATTTTAATTGAAAAATCTTAATAACTCTGTTATTTGTTGTCAGATCATAACAAACTTGGTACCAATGGTTAGATAATTAAATTTGACAACTTTTTTGTGTCTAGTAAATTTTTTATAAAATTTACCGGTTTTGAGATATTTTAGTTTAAAAATTTTAAATGGCCGCCATTTTGAAAATACACATTGGAAAAAAATAACTTTTTTCTTGAAAATGGGTATTGCTATGATGAAGGTTCATGCCAAATATTAACTTAATACAATGATCCATTACGGAAATAAAAATTATTTAGTGTAAAAAACAAAATGGCGGCTAGCGGGTTAACGAAGCATTTTAGGACATATGTTTATAGGAATTGTTTTGCTTATTTTGATGTGGGCAATAACCTCCTGAATTCCTGAAACGTTTTTTCCGAACACCCTGTATATGTACTTACACATAAATTTGAACGAACAGTGTTTTTGGCTTCTACGGACCTCAAAAGGAACAAGTATCATGGTTCGGGGCTTGGGTCTTACCCTGACTACTACCATATTAGCATACTTCCTATAGGGAAATTTGCTAAAAGCACAGATAAACGAAACGATATATCGTTTCCTTTTTCTGTGCTAAAGGACTACATAATTTCTGCTGAATGCTACAGTACCGCAACTGAGTAAAATAATATGACATTTGAGTGGCTCCCCATTGATTGAAAATAAAAGAGTCGGGCAAATAAAAGAAAATAAGGCTAAGAGTTATTTTCTGAAAATTTTTTGAAGTAGTTTACCAATAATACCCAAGGAAAGGCTGCATGAATAATATCATTGTTGTCCAGATGAGAAACAACCAGAGGAACCAACTAATATTGCTCAGATTGCATGACTAATGTTAGTGACGATGTGCAAAAGAGAACATGGCCTGACCAAAGCCGAAGACATTGCTGAAGTGTCGTGTCCAGGGTAGTTGGAATTGGCCAAATGCCGTTGTACCGAAATTCAAAGTTATCCAAGAATCATGCAAACATGAAACAATGTAGCATCCAAACCCTTTATCTTGAATAATTAATTCTTCACTGAACGCCAACTGATGAGTGTTAATTTTGCTTTGAAGTTTTGCTCTTTCGCTACGCATATTACCTCAGTAAAGTATGTGATGCATTAAATGAACACTTTACCTACAGCTGAATTGGTTAAGTAGCTCCCACTGCCTGGTGTCCACAAAGTCTTGACCACTTTGGATTTTTGTTCCTGGAGGTATATTTAAACATTATACTGGAAAGACTTGGGATTTAATATATCAACAATTACTCCTGAAATGATTGCATATGGCAATAAATAAACTAGGAATTCCTACTAGATATGCGCAGAGCAATGAACGGTGCCCACATCGAAGCACACTTAAGTACAAAAGATGTATTTGCACATTTTAAGATCGAAACAATTAAATTGCCTTGAATAGTTAGTTTATTTCAAATTATTTTTTGTTGACCATAAAGCTGCAACCAGGGTCAGCGAAAAATAATGCCAACATGGTCTATTTTTGGTTGATTCGTAAGCTTCTTCCATATAAATTCCTCCTTCAATCATTTCCTCTCAGTGTTATTCAGAGGTCACTTGTTACAGATAATTTATTGTATACACAACATAAAGTAATTCAATGATTCTGCTTGTCCGTTTTTCAGTTAATCACATTTCTTTGTCTTGGTTGTTGCAGAGTGATGGCGATGATGAACGACTCGTCGCTGAGCCATTCGCGGGCGTCGTCGTGCTCCAAGCTGCCGCACTCGCACTCGACGCCGGTGGGGGTGGATGGGGGCGGGGGCGGAGGTAGCCGCACGCCCCCCGCCACGCCCAAGAAGGGTGGCAAGATGCTGGCTGTGCGGGTGCAGATGTTGGACGACTCGGTCACCATGTTCCAGGTGCAGGTGGGTGTCTAGCGTGTTAGTCACCAGAGTAGTTGATACTCGCCGGGTGGGGGTGGATGGAGGCGGGGGCGGAGGTAGCCGCAAACCCCCCGCCACGCCCAAGAAGGGTGGCAAGGTGCTGGCCGTGCGCGTGCAGATGCTGGACGACTCGGTCACCATGTTCCAGGTCCAGGTGGGTGTCTAGCGTGTTAGTCACCAGTGTAGTTGATACTCGCCAATTAGAAATTCAAGGGATTACGATTTATCTTCGAGTTCCTAATAGTTTGGCTTAAGAATCTTTTGAGTTGTGCAGGTATTTTTGGTTAAATTTAACTTACAGAGGAAACCCTGCAGAATCTCTATTAACCGTCATCCTTGGGACCAAGATTATGTCAGTTAAGTGAGTAGACGGATAACAGGAATGCCATTGTAAAGCTAAACATTAGGCAGTTTTACACGGCTAAACTTGTAGTTTTTGATAGAAAAACAAAGCATAGCGTAGATGAGTCACTGTTGCAGGTCTAAACAGACTTGCTAGCGTAGTAGAAGCCTGTAGGAATCACACGCAGATGGTTGGATACTAGGTCAGATTTCGGGAGGAGTTGGTTGTGAGAAGGCCGGATATGAAAGTTTTTTACCGAATTTTTTTTTAAGAGGTTGGCGGACCTCTTTTAGCTTTACTTTGTCCTGTCCACAAACTATTGATCTGTGCGTGGATCGTATTAGACAAAGTAAGTAAGGGGGTAAAAGTCACTGACAGAATGCGGATTCGAACCCACGACATCGCTGCCATGGTCCCGAAGTCCGGGGCGCTAACCACTATGCCACTGACTCACCCTAGATGCTGTGATAGCAGATAGAGACTGGACCGGTTGCGTCACCACCTCGTTACGACCTGCAACTTGTGGTATTGGCCTTGGACCAACAGAAATTCTTAGAAAATATTTTTAGGTCCAACAAAAATTCTTAGAAAATATTTTTAAAGAGGTTGACTTTGACTTGTGGTGCTTGAGTGGAAATTGAATTTGACTTATCTACTGAATTGTGGGTTAAAGAAGTAATTTTTGTACGTATTTGACTTACAGAGGTAATATACAAAAATTGTATTAGTTTAAGTCTATCCAAAAAAATTTTTTTAAAAGTAACATGAGATACCGAAAATTTCATGTTATTGAGGTTCAAGTTAGAGGGGCATTTAGAGCTTCATTTATCAAAGTAGTTCATTAAGTTAAAAAATTGTTTACATTGTGGCTGTTCTTTGTATTTTGTTGGAGGCATTAAAGTCCCGTGCAAGGTAAATCACCCTTTAGGAACTTTTCTACAGAGGGCAAATAAGTTTTTATCTAAATAAATCCTGCTAGTAATTCAAGATGGCATGGCACACCTGTATTGAACCATGCGTCAGTTAAAATTCAAATTTCAGTAGATCATTTTCAATAATAATGGTTCAACACTCCCTAAATTAGACTAGCCAATCTGTATAACAGAGTGTCTACTGGTCAGTGAAGTCACCAAAGGTCACCGAAAGTCACGGATTTTAGTTAGTGGTCACGGAAGTCACCAAAAAGTCACTTATTTTCCCTTAAAATGCAAGAAAAGTCCCGGATTTTTTGTATGAATTGAGAAAATAATGAGATTGTGAGCAAAAGTTTTGCGACTTTAGCAATTTCCCCCAAAACTTTTCAAATAGATCATGTAAACAGATGTGAAGATGTAGTCACTGATTTTTAACATTTTTCACCCCCAAAAGTCACAGATTTTTGTATCTACTTGGGAGTAGACACCCTGTATATGCATTCAATAGTCAATGATAATATTTACAAACTATGCCAAGTGAAACACAGTTAACTTTGAAGACCTAGCTAAAACTAGCTTTCCATCAAAATTTCTTTTTATTCTAAGTCACCAACAAATCTCCAATTCTCTTGGAGTTCCTTCTCTAGATGTACCGTATACATGTATCTGCTCTGCAATTTTTATTGCAGTAGACAAGTTTATAGCTAGGGAAGTGAAGGGTATGAAGGGTCATGATAAAGGTTACTTTCCTCAAATATTTTCTTATTAAAATTGCCAGTAAGTACATCAGAAAAGCTTTGCAGTATGTTGTGCTGTAAATTCAACATTATTATCGCAACTTATAAAATAAAAAATAGGTACGGTATCACAAAACCAAAAGCCACGAAACAATTTACTTTTAAAAGTCCTCAAAACAGATTTTACTTATTAATATTATTCTCTTTTTTTTGTCATGTCAATGTTAGTGGCATAATAACTAAAAATGTTGTATCATGTACCCCAACAAAATTTATGGGAAAAGAGTCCATACCCAAAAAAGTTTTACGATACTTGTTAATTATGTACTTAATTACTAGTAATGTAGTAATCCACATGGACTAGTGTTCTTATTGGTTTAAACTCAGTTATTGTAACTAGTTAGGTCTAATGATACAGAAACAATCTTTAGTCTCATAATGTCATCTTCATTTACCCTCTACAATAGGTCATATCTAGTTACCTTTTAGCTGCAAAAGAACATATCTTGATAAATTTGATGCAGTTTTTCTTTTATTAGCTTGTTTTTTTTTTATCTAAATATTTTTTTATCACATCATTATGATAATGAAGTAATTATTATCCACGCCTACACTATACATGTGTTGAATTTAACATTTCCACAAGAAGTTAATTTTTTCATGTACAGTACATCAATATTAATTCACTTTAGAGTCAGTAACTTGCTTGAGTCTGCAGTACCAAGCAGCCTTGGATTTTTATTCCGATAAAACGATGTTGAATTTCAAACATCCGTTACGCCTTTAAGATAGGTTGAAAAAGATTCATCTTATGTCATTTCAAAGGACTTTTAAAACCTAGGACTCTATGAAATAAATAGTTTTACCTTATTGATTGTTTTGTTAATAAACAGCAAAGTATTCTCAACATGTTTTGTTTGAAAACGGACGCACTTTTGCAGTAGTTAAATATCATAATTCGCTCTATAATGGGTATTTTTATTTCACCTAGATATAAAAATTTTCCTTTAAAACTACATAAAGATGAATTGTTTTTGACCAATATTAAAGGCATAGCAGATGTTTGAAATTTAACATTAGTCTTATGGGAATAAAAATCCGAGGCGGCCAGTACTGCAGACTCTTAATATAACCCTTTAAAGTAAAAATAAAATGTTTTAAAATAATTTTTTAGTCAAAAATTCTTTATTGAAAAAAATTATAAATAAATTCACATGAATACTGAAATGAGTAATTTTACCTTAATTTGTTATATCTCTCTTCCCTCCTTCGTAATATCCTTTTGCCTCGTATAATCTATTTCAAAAATCGTATCTGAATGCTTTTCCCATCAAAAAGTTTCTATCGTGTTCTTAGATTAACAACAGTTAATAAACAATTGGAAAGAAAATGCATAAACAAATTATGATACAGAGCCAGAAAAAAGCTTTTCGCAAGGAATCTTTGTTCCTAGGTAGAGTACACAGCGGGTATAAAGGGCAAGGCAATTTGATCAAGCAACTGTTAACATTAAGGAGCAGTCTTGCCGGGGGAGGTAATTGGATTTTACTAAGTCAGGAGATGGAAGTTGCCAGGCTCCCTGAATGTTTGGGGGCCAATAGCTCCACTGTAATTCTCACTTAACTATATTATATCCCCCGCGGACTCTGTTTGACCAAACCTTTGTAATGAAGTAATGCTTGGTTGTTCGTGTTGTGTAAATAAGGCAACAACATGATAGTTTACTTTTAGCGAATTTTTGATGAGGTAGATGGTAATGGGTTTTCTAAATAGGATGGACAAAAATTTTTAAACCATTCAACAATTCTCATTGTTTGATTGCATTTAATCAGTGGGTTTTAACATGCAAAATATTAATACTGCACTGTTAAGGTGTGTTTTTTGTTGAAAAATGTTCAGATTTAACAGATTTTTACAATTGTTATATTGTTGGAGATGGGTTGTTCTTCCTCAAGTTTCGACCATAACTCCATGCTGCATTAGTTTTTAAAGATCCTGTCCGAATTCTTTGGAGAGATTATTCTATATGCTCAAATGCTTTTTATCTTATGTAATACAAAGTTTGTAATGAAGTCATCTGCAAAGCCTGTTCAAACTTTCGACTTTATAAAGAAAAAACCTATTTAAATAAATGTGGCTCCAACATTTTTATGAATCTCACATAAGAGTCATTTTCACCCCTGTGCTAGTAGCCCATTGTTGCGCAGTCGGCAATTTTAACCATACGGCTTTTATGCAAAACATGGTATTTAATTCCCCTGTTTCGGATGCCGTTTTTCAACCGATTTTCTTTGAACTTGGTAAGTGTTTAGTTGAATAGTTATATTAGGTCCCTCATACCTTGAAATTTTGAAAATTTAACAAATATTACTCTCTGTGACGTTGCAAAGTAAGTAGATTTTCTTTAATAATATTTCAAAATTTAGTAAAATTTTCAAAATTTTGAGGTATGAAGGACCTAATATAAGTATTCAACTAAACACTTACCAAGTGTAAAGAAAATCGGTTGAAAAACGGCATCTGAAAAAGGGAATCAGATACCATGTTTTGCATTAAAAGCCGTATAGTTAACATTGCCGACTGCACAACAATGGGCTACCGGCCCAGGGGTGAAGATGACTCTTAAGACAAAATTTTATGAAAACCATTAACAGAAAATAGTAATGTCAGCAACTGGGGAAAGGAAGAAGGTAATTTAGATTCTTACGGTAGTAGTTTTATGTCTCCATCACAAAACAGCGGGAGGGATTTAATTTTGAATAATTTTTCAACGTAGGAAACAAATAAGCAGTTGATTTGTTGTCTGGGAGGTGGCCGGGTGGAAAGTAGAAGCTGCCACGCCGCTCCATGTACGGCACAATGACACCGGACCTGTCCGTCTGTCCCACGCTCAGAGGCTGAGGTGGAGACACCGGGAACAATGCGGGGGAAAACATCCCGACAGACAGGTGTAGCAGGAGAATCCCGAGAAACAGAAAATATTTTCCTAGCTAAACGTGATTCCTTTAAAAATCAATTGTAGAATGTCCCTTTAACATGTCCAACTATTAAACTTGACAAAGTGGTGCCTCTTAATAGGGACGACTGAATTAATAGCCCTAGTAAACTGAAAACTAGCTTTTACTCTCTGTTGGTATATCAATTTTTACTCATTTACTAAATATAAGTTTTTTTAAAGTTGAAACTCCAGTAAGTTAAGAGTTCTCACAAGAACAAGAGTTGTAATAACTGCAACCAGTTATCAAAATGCTGTATTAACTTACAACCTTTGACCCAGACTTTTCTCTAAAATACAGTGGCATTAGGAGGCATATTTTTTTCTGTACATAAAAAACTTAAAGCTATCAGTTTTTATTAAATATTTTTTCTGTTTTTAGTTTTAGTTTTGGGTTTTTAATTTTGCCCTAAAAGAAGAATATTTATAGATAACTGGCCTCTTTGAAAATGAATAGCAAACAATTGAATAGATTTAAATTTATTTCAATCCACTTGCGTATCTTCTAGCTCTTTATGCATTTTCACACACAGATATGCAAAGATGCAGACAGTCATTGCTCCTACATAATTTTTTACCAGGGACGTCTTAAAAATATTTCCACTAACAACAACCTAAACTATAAAATATCAAGAAAAACAATAGTTTCTCTGAACACCACGTATAGGATTAGAAAGTAAAAACGGCCATTAAAGAAATACAATAGATTGATGGGAAGTGATTACAATATTGGGCAAACACAATTCCCGAGGTAGCCTGATCACAGGAAGCGGGTGCTTTGTCTCAAAGAAGTAAACACAAAACAAACAACAACATTTGTTTGTTTTCAGATGTCTCCTTTCTGCAAGGTCATTAGAAATGTTGATTGTTCTTTAAGGGGCGCTTTCCCCAAACATGGATTAACTTAACCTAGGTTTAAAATGAGTTTTGGATGATAATTTACTTATACATTGTTTTGTTTACAGTGATAGCCGACTGAAAATGATTCAAAATGTCATATAACAATCACAGTTAAACTGAAGTTTGAATTAAACATAGATTATTTTTAACCGTGTTTGGGGAAAGCGCTCATAATTCAGAAGGTTTCCTGGTTGGGAACAAATGCTTTTTTGTAAAACATAAATTATTATACATTTTTTATTTTAGGTGAAAATTTTCATACATAGGAGTTGATAAGCAATAAAACCTACACACTATTTTAACTATCCCTTTTACAATGATTCTCTATGATACTTAATCAACAGTTTAATTTTTTTCATAATAGTAAATTTTTACATTCATTACTTCTTTCTCGCAGTTAAAATTGTATAATATAACTGTTTGTAAATATGAACTGATATTAAATACGAGGGCCGTTTTTTTTTTCAACCTCCGATGGGTTATAAATAAAAGGCATGTTAATGTAAAACAATGATTTTAGTACCAAAAGATTGGTACACTTAAGGTTACTTTTTGATATAATCACCAAAGAGATTGAGACATTTGTTATATCTATGGACAAGGTTTTCAATACCCTCTTCAAAGAAAGTTGCTGCCGGCCGGGCAAATAAAATAAAAACAAAAAATTAACAATTTTGTAGAAAATGCATTAATGGTGAATCTGTGGTTTTCTTTAACAATTCTGTCAATTCTTTGAACCAGGTCATTTGAAACAACTGGTTCAACGAGTTGACACAATTGTTAAAAAAAACCACAGATTCACCATTACTGCTTTTTCTACAACATTTTTTATTTATTTTTGTTTTATAAACTTTTTTGAACTTTTTTGAATTTTTTTGTAAATTTTTTAAAATTTTGTTGTTGGAATTTTTGCTCTGAATACGGAATTCCCGGCCGGCGGCAACTTTCTTTGAAGAGGGTATTGAAAACCTTGTCCACAGATATGACTGTCTCAATCCCTTTGGTGATTATGTCGAAAAATAACCTTAAGTGTACCAATCTTTTGGTATTAAAATTATTGTTTTACATGAACATGCCTTTTATTTATAGCCTATCGGAGATTGAAAAAAAAAACGGCCCTCGTAATTCGGAAATAGCGAATGAAAAGCGAGGAGAGGAAAGGAGGAGAGGATGGGGTGGAGCAGACGAGTGTAGAGTGTAGTGAGTGTAGAGTGTGGCGTGGAGAGTGGGAGGTAGCGGGCCTAACAGGCTGATAGCAGCAATAAAGATAAATCTCCAGGCTTGTTTCACCACACGGTTCATTGAACTGTGCTATCAGTTCGATATGATCGGTGTTACCACTGCAACAGGTCGTTGAAATTATCAGTTAAATCCATGTAAAACTGTGTACATGTATGTGGTGCTCTTAAGGGAAATCAATAACTGAGCGACTAAGTTGTACTAGGAATTCAATGATAATGCCCTTCTGCTGCAATTAGGTTATTTATCTCACAATTTTTAAGTAGTTTTAAATAATTATTATAATTTCTGTATTAAATAATGATGAAGATATTTATTTGCCCGAGTCAAAGAAATTATGTCGTCAGTTAATTTTTGTAAGCAACAAAGTGGGGTCTTAAAATGCGGTTCAAGAAATGACGGGGGTTTTCTACCCTTTTTATGGGTTAAGACAGTTTTCCCATAAACGCTTTTGTTGTAACCTCAAAAGAAAAATAATGTTGGCTCAAAAAGAAGAAAGGAAAAGTAACTAAATAATAAAAATAAGTAATACAAAATAAATAATAAAATAAAATACAAAATAAAATCGTATTTAGGTTTTTTGGCATCTTTGTATGTCTCTGTACTAAGTTCCATGTTACGATGCCAATAGGTCAGGTTGAAGAGGTGAAGACTAATACTTTGATGTCAGTAACAAATGAGACCATATAAAAGAGACTGAAGGAGTAAATATGAGACTGACTCCATTGTTGAGATGAAACAGACAAATGGGAAGACTCAAACCTTCAAGGCCATTCATTACTCAACAACAGTCATTCCAAAGCTAACATTTTTCCTCTTGTTAATGGCTATCAGTTATTTTGTGTATAATAAAATATACGTTACATTGTTTGCTGGCCATTGCTTGTGTAAGAATAATGGAGAGAAAAATTAACAATATTAATTCATAGTTACTTTGTCATATGCTTTTACATAAGTTTCCATTTATTTTTCAAGAGTGGAAACAATTATTAACTTCCAGTGTTTTGAAACAATTTATTGACATAATCCACTGTCTTGACACCCTTCCAAAGTCCAAATAATGTTGTTCAACATTTCAACAATAGAGGCAGTAAAAGCTCACCACAAGAGCTTGACAACCTTATAAAAATGAAAAGAGAAATTCTTTCAATTTGCCGCCGCCGCTCTCACTCAGTTGGGTAACACACTTGGTTAACTCGCTCGAATGCTGATGTTTCTTCATCGTATGTACAACATTCCAGTCAACGCTTTTCTCCTGTTTTGTTTTATGTTACAAAAGCTGATTATCATTTTGTTTACAACATGAAAACTGATACTACAATGCGTGATACTGCAATATGTAGTTTATGTTGATACTTTGGTTATGCTTGTAAGTTTTTAAAAATTAAATGTATTTAATGATTTTACACTGTTCTGATTCACATCTATAAAACATTTACTAATTAAAACAAGGTTTTTGAGGGTTCAATAGCTCTTTAATATATAAAATAAAATCATAAAAAACACATGGAAATATTCAAGACTGTATATAGAACCTTATACTCTAAAACAAGTACTGTTTGTATGGGCAATTTTTTTCTGTCCAAGGTTTTTTATTGTATGGTTGAATACAGGGATTTTGGGCATCGATGAATTGCTTGGAGTTGGTCTTATGGCTGGAAAAATCTGGTTTTCGTCCTAGAATCCTTCAACGTTCTCATGTTTACTTTATGGAAATTCTTTGTAGCTACTAAATTGAACAAAAACAGATGACAATTGTAGATATAAACAAATGTGTTACGGTACACATTTATTCTGTGGGTCAACAAATTTATACTGTACCAAAGGGGAACCCCCTATTGGTCTGGCGAGTGAGCGAAGCGAACAAGCTCGTCTAAAAAAGGAACACGACAAGTAAGCAAAACGAACGAGCTTTGTTTGAGAAGGGAAAGTTCCTTTTAATTACATTACCAAGCATAAGCTCGGTCCCCTTGGGATGATTATTACAAATTATTTTAAACCATTTTTGGAGTGGTTTTTACTGTACTTTCTTTTTACATGCCTAGGAAAACTCGGATATCCCTTCAGAAACCTTTCATTCCATTACTAAAAATTCAAACTAAATAGAAAGAAAAAAAAAAAAAAAACAGAGTGTCTACTAGTCACTGAAGTTACCAAAAGTGACGGAAAGTCACGGATTATAGTTAGTGGTCTCTTAAGTCACCAAAAAGTCGCTTATTTTTCCTTAAAATGCAAGAAAAGTCACAGATTTTTTGTATAAATAATTGAGAAAATAATGTGAGTGTAAGCAAAAGTATCGCGACTTTTACAATTTCACCCCAATTTTTTTTTTAATAGACCAGGAAAAAGTCACTGATTTAAAACAATTTTTACCCCCAAAGTCATTGAAAAATGACTGATTTTTGTATCTACTCGACAGTGGACACCCTAAAAAATTAGTGATATAAAAAACAAAAATATGTCCTCCAAAACAATGCTGATTTTCAAAATTTGTTAAATAACACTTTTGGTTTGTAATTGTTGAGAATATCATGAAATGTTGGTTGAACAAAAGGTAATGCAATAACAAGGAGAGAACTGGAAACACTCCAGGTGTTTTGTATGGGAAGGTTGTGTTTCATATTATTAGGGACATAAACGACAGACGAGCGCATTTGTGTTTGACACGTAGTGGTTGAATTACGGTGGGGAGGGGGGGATGGCGGGGGGGGGGGTCGGAGGGCGGGCGGGGGTCGGGGGGGGGTTGTCGGTGGGGGGGGGAGGGGTGGATGGGTGAGGTGCTCGGTTCCGGAACATTATTTGATTACCTCACTGCTGGTGTTAATAACTTTTTTGTTTTCTGGATGTGAGTAATTAGTGGGTGTTCCATGTAGTTTTTTTACCCCTAACAATTTTCTTTTTCTCAACAATCTGTGTGTAGGAAATAGAAATCACTCGTTGAGAATAACTTTAAAATGATTTTGGTGTAAAATAAATTGGTATTTTTAGTTCACTGATTTATCTAAACAATATTAACCCTGATGAGAAAATACAGATGCCTCTGTGGAAGCATACATTGAAGTTAATGTGTAGTGTAGCCCCGTAAAAATCCCTGTAGGGGTGTATATTGTGGTTACAGTTCCTACCTTCTACAGTAAGGCAAATACATTCAACATTTTTTGGAAAACATCACAGTCACTAAATCACAGTTTTGTTAACTAAAAAATTTATTCGTGAACGAAAAATTAATTTTAAGCAGACAAAATCGTTGTTAAAAAATTGTGCTATCTACTCGTACTTCCTATTTGAGCAACGACTTTACTGAAGTTGGTGTTTAGAACTAGTGCGTTTTGAAATGTGCAGATCTATGTTTGATATTGAATAAACAATCCTTATATGATGAGAAATTTTAATGGTAATTTGAAGTTGCATTATTCGGAACTATCTCATATTCATATTAAAATTTGTTGAGACTGATATAAGATAAACATTAATTGTTTTGTTGTGTGAGTAGAACTAAAATCCGTCAATTTAGTTGCTTGGATAAATAAATAATAAATTAGATCTACTGTAACTGAAGCAGTTAAATTTGTATGAGTGACTGATTATTAAACATTAGTAAAAACAAGATGCACTGTATATTGTAGAATTGACACAAACTTATAAAAACAATATGAAAACTAAAACAGACTTAAGAAAAAAAAAGAACTATTAAACGTATTAAAGTAAATACAAAACTTTTGCTTCCTTAAAGCTACAAAATAATTACCATAAAACCAAGAAAAATGTTACTTTTAAAGTACATAGTTTTATTTTTCTCTAAATTTACTTTGTTTTACTTATATTTTTCATTTATATTTTCCCTGTGATTTTGCTATAACTTTTCAGGCCTCTCTGTAAATTGGTTTTGGAATAGTCATGCTAACAACTTTCCAATTCAAAGGAAAATGAGAGTAAGGGATTGGAAAGAGATTGATTGTCATCAGAGATTAATAGTTTCTCTTCATTCAGAAGTAGTGGTAGCAAATTTAATTTACTGTATATGAAATTGTTGGAATAGTTATTCTGTGATTTTGAACTCTTCAACCATAAAGCAAATTGTGGATATCTAATGTTTTAAAGTTTTATAGGACCTACTATGAACTGTTCACTAAACATTATGTTTTAAGATACTTTTTCATAATACAAACATAAAATTTTTACAAATTTTATTATTTGTCCGCCATATTGGAAATAATAATTAGTTATGTGTAAATGACAAATTTATGAGTGAAATGTTCTTAAAACATAATTTAAAGACATTTTTATACCTGAGTATTTTTTATTTGACTAAATGGTTCAGGAGATATAGGCCTACGCAATTAAAGTTTGCCCCATGTTATTCTTTTGGGACTAAAAGTGACCTTCCATTGGCTGTAGCTCCCTAACCATTAAGTTTAGAGAAAAATGTCAAAGAATAAAGGAGTCTCAAAAACACACGTAAAATAAAAAAATAACATAAAAATTAAGGGTTGGTGTTTAAAATTTTCGAGTTACCCCCAGCAACCCCTATTTGGGGTTGGGGGGTGAATTTCAAAATACCACCAAAAAGTACTTTACATTACCCTATTAACGTGTATCGAAGTTCGTTTGAATATATACAGCCGTTCAAAAATTAACTAGTGGGGGGGACTATTATGGGACACCCGGTATATTAATAGGCAAGCATGTTTAGTTTCCTACTTTATTCTCAGCTCGTGCACATCGTAGAAGAAACTTACGCATACTGTTAGAAAGGTATAGTCCTGTAGATGAGCAGAATCCCGTTATAATTTTCATTGGCTCCCAGGGCTACGCCCTACAGGCTCCCAAAGTTTCAATATTAATCTTAAGGGAGAAGGATAATTGATTGAATCATTTTACAGCTGTTGAAATAACAAATGCTAGCAAATGAGGAAGAACATATGTTTAAGTTATATAACATTCGAAGTCTAAAACTGATTTGCTCAGGATCAAATAAATTTTTGGTCAAGTTTTGACCAGTAGGCGATCCCTAGTATAAATTAATGAACGGAAGGTTAGTGTTATGCTGAGCATAATATTTTCTTTGATATTGTTAAGCAAGCAAAAATATTCACCAATGCAAACACAATTGTTTGTAAACACAATTTGAAGCCTTTAGTAAGACAAACAACCAATATGTTATGAACTAGAGAGCACGTGCGCAAATTGCGCATTTTGTAATATATTTTTTATGTTTGTGATAAACTCATCTACAGTACTAATCGAAGTAATTTGTATATGACTGTTCAAAATTTTTGTTGATTATACACCGACAGAGGATCTATTTTTGTTTACAATCTGATTTAAAAATTCACCTGAAGTTAATCAGCTGTTGGGACGCAATTCACATCTAAAAATCTTATAATTAAAGTTGTTCAAAATTTTAAAGCGCCCTCTAGAAATAATTCAAAGGCTAAAGGGCTGAAGTCCGAATTGAAATGATTTTTTAAAAATCACCATTCGCCCACATGCTATATCATATATTAAAATGACACCTTAATCTTAAAAAAACGTTTGAGTAGGTCAAGAAAAAAGGGATATAACATACGAAACCCTTATAGAATCAAGAAGATAGATAGATATGATATTAATAATTATAATTTTGGCTAGATATGATAATAATAATAATAATAATTATAGCTGTAGCCATCAGGTTTAAGAGCACAATTAATCCTCATCCCCAATTAATGAATGGTCTATGTGGGAGAAAGCATGCACCAATTGCTAAAACCCGTTTTCTCTTCATTTGTAAAATATTCTTTTGAAACACTAGTTTGAAAAGCAACAGCTTGTGTTGTGTTGGTTTATAACTGTAACTTGAATAAAAGAGTAGTGGAGGTAGAGA
Organism: Neoaliturus tenellus; assembly: GCA_030545055.2. Classification (NCBI taxonomy): domain Eukaryota; kingdom Metazoa; phylum Arthropoda; class Insecta; order Hemiptera; family Cicadellidae; genus Neoaliturus; species Neoaliturus tenellus. The sequence goes on from CM061532.1 coordinate 264,926,646, forward strand.
CTGGGCTGAGCAATTATTCAGCATCACCGGCAGACAATGGCCCACTTACTGCAGAATACATTCAATTGTCAGCCGGGGCGCTGCGTTGTTGGCTTCATCATAACAACACTCTGTACAAACCGTGATGAATGACTACGGAAACATTTCAAATTTTTACGAGATATTCACGCTTACTGCAGAATACATTCAATTGTCAGCCGGGGCGCTGCGTTGTTGGCTCCATCATAACAAACACTCTGTACACACCGTGATGAATGGATGCGAAAGCATTTCAAATTTTGACGAGATATACACGCTTACTGCAGAATACATTCAATTGTCAGCCGGGGCGCTGCGTTGTTGGCTCCATCATAACAAACACTTTGTACACACCTTGATGAATGGATGCGAAAGCATTTCAAATTTTGACGAGATATTCACGCTTACTGCAGAATACATTCAATTGTCAGCCGGGGCGCTGCGTTGTTGACTTCATAATAACAATACTCTATATACACCGTGATGAATGGCTATGGAAGCATTTCAAATTTTGACGAGATATTCACGCTTGCTGCAGAATACATTCAACTGTCAGCTCGGCCGCTGCGTTGTTGACTTCATAATAACAATACTCTATATACACCGTGATGAATGGCTATGGAAGCATTTCAAATTTTGACGAGATATTCACGCTTGCTGCAGAATACATTCAACTGTCAGCTTGGCCGCTGCGTTGTTGACTTCATAATAACAATACTCTATATACACCGTGATGAATGGCTATGGAAGCATTTCAAATTTTGACGAGATATTCACGCTTGCTGCAGAATACATTCAACTGTCAGCTCGGCCGCTGCGTCGTTGGCTCCATCATAACAAACACTTTGTACACACCGTGATGAATGGATGCGAAAGCATATCAAATTTTGACGAGATATTCATGTTTGCTGCAGAATACTTTCAACTGTCAGCTCGGCCGCTGCGTCGTTGGCTCCATCATAACAAACACTTTGTACACACCGTGATGAATGGATGCGAAAGCATTTCAAATTTTGACGAGATATTCACGCTTACTGCAGATTCAATTGTCAGCCGGGGCGCTGCGTTGTTGGCTCCATCATAACAAACACTTTGTACACACCGTGATGAATGGATGCGAAAGCATTTCAAATTTTGACGAGATATTCACGCTTACTGCAGAATACATTCAATTGTCAGCCTGGGCGCTGTGTTGTTGGCTTCATCATAACAACACTTTGTACACACCGTGATGAATGGATGCGAAAGCATTTCAAATTTTGACGAGATATTCACGCTTGCTGCAGAATACATTCAATTGTCAACCCCAATGCTGCGTTGTTGGCTTTATTATAACAACACTCTGTAAATCGTGATGAATGGATGCGGAAGCATTTCATGTTTTTGTCGTGATTTTTATGCTTACTGCAGAATTCGTTCAATTGTCAGCCTGGGTGCTGCGTTGTTGGCCTCAACATAACAACACTGGGTAGGTGGGTAAAATTTTCCTAATTTGATGAGGTATATTCAAACGCAGTGCGTTCAATTGTCAGCAAGAGTGCTGAATTTTTGGATTCAATATAAAACAATTCTGTACACTTTGTGATGTTATTGACGCAATGCTCGTGATGGAACAAATTGAAACTAACTGCATTAAATCTGCTCAACATGCTAACATCATGTCAAGATTACCGTAGGCCTATGACAATTTTAGTATTTGTAAGTTTAAAACCTATGAAATGTAATAGTTTAATGTTTGCTTTTCAGTTTTGTACATTCATTAATTTGTAATTTCCCAAAGAGTTCCAATCATTTATTACTATTTCAGTAAATTAAAGTCTGCATTTACGTTGCAGGCAAAGGCTGTCGGTAGAGTACTGTTTGACCAGGTCTGCAAGCAGCTTCATCTACTGGAAGCCGACTACTTTGGCCTGGAGTACCAAGATTCTACTGGAACTAGGGTGAGTTTCATGTGTTGTAAACTCAAATGAATTGTTTTTATGGTTACCTAACTTAGACTTTTTCTTGGAGAATTATAATTGTACTTCTTGAAATTAATCATCAAATTGAAATAATCATAATCCTTGGGGCTTTTATTTAGTGTAGTCTGCGCTCAGAGACCCTTCTCTCTGAATATTAAAAGTGGTCAGTTTAACCGACCTCTTTTAGGATTCGAGAGACTTCCATTTCCATCCTCATAGAACTTCCATACTAAATTAGAACTGTATACGATCAGATTAATATTTATTGAATCAAAGAGTACGGCATCCACTTACCATACTGTAACAAGTCCCTTAATGTCAGTTCCCTTTTTGCTTGTCTGTCACACATGTGTACAGCCTATTTATATGATTGGCAGTGTTATTTTGTTTTATGAGTACTGGGGAGACTGAATATTTGCTCGGTAAACTTGTGAGACGATTTCAATATGCTCAATCGACCCCACGACAACAGATTAGCTACAAGAAATGTGTATAAGGATAAAATGGGCACATTGATGGGCTGTAAGATGGAATCTGGATATTTTTACCAGTAATGAGACCGGTACTGGTTAATAGATAGCTAAGAGAGGGCCTACTGTGTGATTACTTAGAAAATTTGGAAAGAACAGGTATTGTTAACCAAGATGACAGTAGTGCCAGGTGAGACCATAAGAGCAATGGTGTCAGTTTCTGCGACATCCGTAGATGTCGCCACAGAGTTTTTGTTGGTTAAAAAACCAACATTTTACTCTTTGTTACCTGCAAGTGTTGCCAACGCTGCAGGAAACAACAATCGTTCTCGTTTGCGTTGGAGATTTTTTGTCTCAACTATTACTAAAATAAGGAATTTCAAAGCAAATTAGGGTAGAATTTACGGTTTTAGTTTTACCTTGAGTGATAATTGTTTATTTGGTCATTATCTAATGGTTTATTATTAACTAATAATCCAAATGTAAAATAGAGTAATATTGTGTCGTTACGATAAATATCATACCCGTGACAAGACTGCATCATTCTCTTTTTCAATCAGCTATGTAATGGTAAATATTATAACGTAACTTGACTTCCGTTTTAGTTTTGACGCTTCATATCCGGAACGCAAAAAAAGCTATTCAGCTTCTTAGGAAGAAGTTATGCTTTTTCCTCTACAGACCTTGATTGTTAACTGTGTGATTGTCGCCACAGTACTGGCTGGACCTGGAGAAGCCGCTGGCTCGCCAGGTGGGTCTGACGCTGGTCGACCCTCTGCTCCACTTCTGCGTCAAGTTTTACACGCCGGACCCGGCCCAGCTGGAGGAGGAGTTCACCCGCTACCTGTTCTGCCTTCAGATCAAGCGCGACCTCGCCCAGGGCCACATACAATGCAACGAGAACACCGCCGCGCTTATGGCCTCCTACATCGTGCAGGGTCAGTTACACATTCGTTATTGATATGCTATACAGTGAAACCGCACAAACTTGAGGCAACATGGATGTCGAGCTTCACGGAGCCGATTTGAACTCTTCCCATATTGACGATCAGTTTTTCCTTAAAACACATTGCAAATAGTGATTAGCGAGCAATGTGAGTTACGGTAGTGCTTTGTAGACTAATGAGATGGGGAGTTATTGGTTGTCAAGTTTGAGAGGTTTTACCGTACCTACTACAAAATGATAATTTTTGAGTCTGTGATCTAGAATTTAGCCCAATGTACTTTTGACCGTGGCACCGATGTTGTGTGCATAAATTTCCAAATCACGAAGTTTTACCAACACTGTGCTCCTAATTTATGATAGTTTACCCTATTTACTTTTCTAATAAGTTCACACGTCCTCTAATAAGACCTGTTGTGTATGTTGATGGTGCAAATTAAGCTATAAATGCTACCAACATAATAAGAGGCATAATATAAATAATTGAAGTCCCATTGCTAACTGTCCCCTACTTATTGGTTTAATGATCTCAATACCGTCTTTAGCAGTTTTCCACGGCCTTATCTTTTACTTTCAAATCAAAACAGTTCATATTTGTTCTATTCAATAAATTTTCTAGTCTAACCCTAGTGTGGCTAGTTGTTGACGTGTGGTTACTGTATGGCTGTTCCGACACAATGTCGCAATAAAACTTGTGATTCAACATAAGGCCAGTGAAGAATGCTCACTGAAAATCCCAATTTGGCAACCCAAATTCAGTAGACTCCCTCTTAACCGGCCACCTTTTAACCGGTCTCCCCTTTAACTGGCCTACCCTAACACAAAAAGAACATCTTTTTAACCGGATATTTTTTATCTCAACATCGCTTTAACTAGCCGTTTTTCTCCAAAAACGTAGTTTTCTTAACTACTGTATCATTCAATTCAACGTTATTTCATATTGACGTTCTCAAACCACTTAAATGTAACATCCTGGACGGAAGTGAATGCCACTGGAAGTCAATGCGTATGGACCTACTAACCAGTAGACACTATTATTCGTTTAGGTTTGGTGTGGATGTCATGGGTGTTAGATGTTAGCTATAAATCATATACAGTAATGTATTTAAAGTTGTTTTTCAAGTGATAATTATATTTAGACCATATAAAATTGTAGGTTGGCGTTCTTAAATGAACATTGGTTTAACTGGCCAATTCATTATCTGGCCGCATCCTGGTCCCAAGGTGGCCGGTTGAGAGGGATTCTACTGTAAAGCGCAGTTGTAAAGTGGTTTTAATCACAGTCCCAAGATTTTTACCAGTAGTATCAGACTATCACCTTGTTGTCTCCATGCTGATAACCACATGTGATGTTTTCAACAGCCGAGTGCGGTGACTTTGTGGCCGAGGACTACCCGGACGCCTCGTACCTCTCCACGTACAAGTTTGTGCCTCACCAGGACCGCGACCTCGAGAGGCGGATCATGGAGAACCACAAGAAACACTCGTAAGTCCTCACCATACATCACCATGGGGTCACATGGGGTCAAACACACCCAAACTGACACTCTGAAACTGAACTTGGAATGGGCCATCGACGTCTTTTGAATAATTTTGAACTTGTGGCAGAAACAACTTTGCTTCCTCAATACCATTGAATATACAGTGTGATTGAAAAGTCCCGGAACGGTGAAATATATTTTTTACCATTATAGATAAAGTAATGAGACTTGGTATATCAATAATGGCCATAAATGTCTACTCTTTTAAGCTATTATCACCTTTTTACCCTTTAAGGGGGTCAGCCCACGAGGAGTCATACAAATTCTTAATAGCAGCATAGGTCTAATTTGGTATCAAATTGAAGGTCTCACTTGGCAGAGTACAATGCCGCAAACTAGACCTAAAAGAATGACCCAGACGGAAATGGCAGACAAACAAATTTTCCATTAAAATCATATAAGTGAAACTTAGAAATGCAATAACTCTCTTAATACTCAACCTTTCAACGTCGGGTTTGTGGCTTATTACTCCAAATGCAAAGACGTTTAAGATGATATATGATTTGACAAAGGCCAAAGCAGATTTATGTAAGACTTCCAAGAGGGACATCCCTTAAAGGGTGTTTAGATTGAAACTTCCTTTGCCTCTGTCACATCATACATAGTTTTAAACTTCCTTGCTTTGGAGTAAAAAGCCACAAACCCGACGTGAAAAGGTTGAGTATTAAGAGAGTTATTGCATTTTTAAGTTTTACCTATATGATTTTAATGGAAACTTTGTGTGCCTGCCATTTCCGTCTTGGTCATCCATTTGAAGTCTAGTTTGTGGCATTGTACTCTGCTACGTAACCTTTAAATTGATACCAAATTCGACCTATCCCGCTATTTAAGAATTTTGTCTGACTCCTCGTGGGCCGTCCCCTTTAAGGGATAAAAAAGTGATAATAGCTTAGGAGAGTAGACATTTATGGCCATTATTGATATACCAAGTCTCATTGATTTATCTATAATGGTATAAATTATTAAACGGTCCCGGGACTTTTCAATCACACTGTATACACAAACGTGAATAGACTTCTCGTAGCATAGGTGTGTTTGAAACCAATTAATAAGGCGCCCCCTTCCGCAACAAAATGAAGTACAGGCGTCTTATGATAGGTAAATCAGTACCACCACTCTTCTCAACCAAGGATAAAATATTTTATCACAGAGATTATATTGGTTTATGTTT